>JARFJB010000935.1:242500-375000 GCA_036346205.1 Vesta saturnalis | reverse complement strand
TATTTGGCGGATAAAATATGCGTCGTATCAAAATATTGCATGCAACATGATCAATAAATATGTTTAAGGTCTACAAGTTCGTCTCCTTATAACTTTGAAATACATAGCTGTTTCAGAAATATTTTACGAAAGCACAGACCTGTTCTTAGTAAACCCTTACTCTTCTACAATGGATTTCTACTAAACTCGTTATCGTAGATACTAGCATACATTCACACACACGCAGAAAAGTACACACACAAACCCAGACACACACTCACACACACGCACACGCACATACGCACACACGCACACACGCACACACGCACACACGCACACACGCACACACGCACACACGCACACACGCACACACGCACACGCGCACACGCATACACGCACACACGCTGATTTATTAATTTTGCACGCGTGGTATTCGGTAGAATATTTCAGAATAATATATATATATATATATATATATATATATATATATATATATATATATATATATATATATATATATATATAACGAACAAAATTTTAGTTAATTATGTAAAAGGTTACAATATCTAAAAAATGACAAAACTCTTTAATTAGAAAATTTTAATTTAGAAAACGAACAATACTTGGGTCCAAATAAGTTCCTGATTTTTCACTGTATTCTTCGGAACACTCTTTTCAATATATTGTTTCTCACCAAATTTTACGAAATCGTTTCATTTTTACAATAAACCTAACTAAAATTAAAATACTTATCTTTTTTGGGATTTTTTAATGGTGTACTTTAAATTATACAATCTAAACGTTTCGATAACACTTACAGTTATCTTCGTCAGTAGTAATGTTTGTTAAAAATTGTTAAAGATGTAGTAAACAATTTTGTCAAATTTGAAAAATTCAAACATAAACATAAGCCTGCTATTAATATAACAGTTTGAGAAACGTATAAGCCAACTATAAAATTGTAGTATTAACTAAAATTGTTTAACGTGGATGTCACTGTTTGACAAATGCTTCTTGTTCTTAAGTTTTCAGACTCTATTACTCTGTTGGGTATGACTGTATCTTCAAATCTCTCATGGGTTGACCATCTTCTGTCAGCTACCAAAACAGCTGCTCGTAAAACAGGCTTTTTGTACAGATCTAAGCAGTACTTTACCTCTCGACAACTCCTTCTGCTGTATAAGGCCCAAATCCGGGCTCATCTGGAATATAATTCTCACCTCCGGGTTAGTGCTCTCCAATACACTCTCGATATCGTTGATCGTATTCAAAAGAGAGCGATTAGGCTTACAAATGACCCGTCGTTAACTTCTGACATACAGTCCCTTGAGCATAGAAGGATGGTTTCAGTTCTATCTTTGTATTATCGTTATTACAACGGTTATTGTGCTGCTGAATTATATTCTTTGATACCATCTCGGGCTATCTTTTCGAGAAACACTCGGTTCGCTCATTCACATTATCAGTATGCAGTACAAATCTCCACTTGTCGTACCAAACGGGCGCAATCCACATTTTTCTACACGGCTTCTAAACTCTGGAATGATCTCCCTAGTTTCCTCTCACTTATGATATGAGAAAATTTAAGGTAGCTGTTCATAGGCATCTATTGGCAATTCATTATCCCTCTATCCATCCCCCTAAGTGTTCCTGAGTGCTTTAGCACGATAGGCCTAATTTAGCCTGTTCAGGTCCACAATCATAAAAAAAAAGAAGCTATGTTACTGTGGTAGTTGAGTATGACGTCATTGCAGTTGAATTATCGCCTTAATTCATAACGTTCAATGGGATTATCGCTGTAATCCTAACGAAATTGCATTTGTGTATAGGGGCAAATTATACACGAGGGAAATATTCATAGAAATACACCCTGATTGTAAGATTCAAGAAATTCTAATCAATAGCTTACTATATCCTTTAAATTGAATAGTTCTGCTATACTATAAGCATTGAATTCTGTCATATACTTTAATCAATTCTCAATTGTAATAAAGATTATAATAAAGATTGGTAGATAGACATTCATAATGTTGATAATAGATTATGTGTTCGTCTTCGTTTATATTTGACCAATCAATTTTATTTTCTACCTCTTGTACTGTATCCAATTTCCATATGTTTTGCATGGTGAGTATCGTTCGATATCTTGTAATAAACACAATCGATTAAGTTTTCATTAGCTGCTTGTTTATACGCTTCCGATAGATGTTGAAATGATAACCAGCCAGTGTTAGAAGAATAACCATCATCTTGTTTCTCTTCATTTTCATTTTTCCTACTACTACTACGGTGATCTTCTGAGTTTGGATCGTTCCAGAAATTATTTTATTGCTGCATTCATTATACTTAGACGGCGACTTGACTTGCTTGCAATTGCACTACGACTAAACACTGTTTAAGGAATAATTGTGGTTAAAGCACGCGAAATTTACATATGGTGGGGCACTGCTATTAGTAGCCAAATGTTATGTTTGTTGTTTTTCCGGCTGCGCCCAGACTACCTATAAACACATCCTTCATGTTTAGTAACGTTCTTCAATTAAAGCTTCTTCTTTGAAATACTCATTATAGCACTGAGGTAATATACATTTAAGATCAGCTCTTTCAATCAGTATACGTTCACCACACTTAGTAATAATTACAGCCACATTCATCAGTTTTTCGATATCTCGAGTAGGGTGGATCGTTCCATATATATAAAAAACAAATTTTCACCAAATAAATATTGGCCATTATGCAAAAATTGCTCCATCGAATACATGTTCTAATTATAAAAAAATTACAGAAAAATATTTACATTTAATACTGCCCCAAGGGGCTTAAACTTTTTCCATAAACGTAAAAATCAGCATTTTCTGATTTTTGTTTTGAATTGTTTTTTCTTTATATCAAAATTGCCCAGTGTAAGAAAGTTGCTGTATGAACTGCATAGTTTGATCAGAATATATTTTCTTAAAAATATGCATGGTTAATACTGGCCCAAGGTGCTTAAATGTTAACACAAAAATGGAAAAATCGTTATTTTTGATTTTTGTTACGAACCATTTAATTACACTAAAAAATCATTAATGTATACAGGAATACAGGATTTACTTAATTTCTTAATTAATTACATCACTAGCATCGCCCCCCCCCCACTTTGCCACTGCGCTACGCACTACGCAGCCGCAAAGTCTATTGGTAATATTTCCGTCACCCGTCATCTTAGTATGGCTTTAGCGTTTACGCTGGACGCGGCGTGAGTGGTGACATTGTGTTTCGTCAACTAATTGTTTTCTCCACATGATGTCCTTGTTACGAAGTGATTTGGCGTGTCCTATATTCGGTCATGGACGAGATTTACCACCGGCCAGTTTGCCAACTTATGAAGACGTTTTGTTGTGTTATTTGTTGATTAGTCGAAACAAAAACACTCAATATAAAAACCTAGTTAGTGACACGTGTATCAAACTTACTCAAAAGTTGATAAAGCAGTGGGAGTTGGCTTCAATTCCTGTAATAGACCATCGTGCCATAGTGAAAAGACTCAAAGCGTACCACGATAAGTATAGGAACTTATTAAAACCCTATGCGTCCAGAAAAGATGTCAAAACCTACCAAGAAAGGATCGCACGATTCAAAGAGGAAGCAAAGTGCCTGTTTGACATAGCATCATGCAAATGTAAGTGTTTCGATTCTTGTAACTGTCAAAAAGCAAACAAAATACCTTTAAAAGAACGAGACTTTTTGCTTGATCAACGCACTAATCGAAAAATGGCTATCGGCAACGTTGACTTCAAGGAAACTAAAAGAATAACCGATAACCTTAACAGAAAAGACAACAGGAGATGTTTCAAGAAAAACATCACGCGGAATCTCTTTCATCAAGCAGTGTACGCTCTGAAATTCAACGTGTGTCTTCAACTTGTAAGTCGTCTCAAGTTACCCATGAGCCGGAAATTTCACAGAAGTTCCAGAAACTTAATGACCTTAGCGCAATTGCCAAAACTTTGGATAGATTTGGGGTTTCCGATAGAGCTGGAGCAGCGATTGTATCAGCAACACTACAAAATGTGGGCCTCATTTCCGAGGATAATTTATCCAATGTTGTTGACAGAAACAGAATACGCCGTGCTCGTGAAAAACAGAGAACGAGCTTAACTGAAACACCCTTTACCTTTGAAGGTGATAACTTTGGGTTGTATTTTGATGGTCGCAAGGACAAGACTCTTACATTGGAGGAGTCTACAAGAAAGATCATATTTGAAGAACATTTGAGCTTGCTCAAAGAACCTGGATCTGAATACATGGGACACCTGTCCTTAACATCTGGAAAGGCCACGATTATAAGCAAGAACATCGCACAATTTTTAGAAACCAAGAATATCGATTGTAATAAGCTTATAGTGGTGGGGTGTGATGGGACTGCTGTTAACACAGGTAGCAAAGGAGGTGTTGTACGATATTTGGAAATGAAATTGAGAAAACCATTACAATGGTGCATCCGTCAATTACATGCGAATGAGCTCCCCCTTCGTCATTTGTTTGGGCATCTTGATGGTACCACAGCTGGGCCTCAAAGCTTCACAGGACCTATAGGACAAGCTTTAAAAGATTGTGAGCGGCTTCCCCTTGTGCCATTCCGATCCATCAACTGTACTTTGCCTGATGTAACAAATAAGAAAGATTTAAGCACAGACCAACTTTATTTGTACGATATGTGCGAAGCTATTAATTCTGGTTCATGCGCCGAAAATTTGTTCAAGAAGAATCCTGGAAAAATGGTGCATTCAAGGTGGCTTACGACAGGTAATAGAATTCTTAGATTGTATGTTTCCTCGCTTGAACCGACCGAAAATTTGCTCATATTGGTGAATTTTATATTACGAGTTTATGCACCGATGTGGTTTGCAATAAAAACTCAGCCACTTTGCATTTACGGTGCTAAGCACTTACATCAAACTGTGAGGTTATCGCGATACTTGCCAAACCAGTTAAAGGCAATTATCGATCCAGTCATTCAAAGAAACGGATTTTTTGGGCACGCAGAAAACATCTTAGTAGCTATGTTGGCTGACGAAAGTGATACTGTAAGAGTACTGGCTTTGCGTAGAATATTAAAAGCTCGACAAACGAAAGCTTTAACACCTTGCATTCGTACATTTCAACTGCCTAAATTTAATTTTGAAGCTGAAAATTATATGGACCTTATAAACTGGAGTAAGGTGACTGTAACCGAACCACCCTTGACTAAATTCATGAACCAGAATGACATTTTACTATGCATCGAAAATCCAAAGCTGTTAGACGATCTCGTTTTGCCTAGGATTTCCAACTTCCCATGTCACACACAAGCAACCGAAAGGTGTGTAAAAATCGTCACAGAGTCTGCTATGGCTGTTTGTGGTCCCAAAAGAAGAGACGGATTTATCAAGGCAAGGTTAAACTCACGCAAAGTCATGCCAGTTTTAACACGAAAATGAGTATCGACCATTGTGATAGGCAAATTTTGTAACTTTTATAATATTATACTTATTATGCTAGAAAAAACAATAAAAATACTCAAACCCATTTTATAATATTTTTGTTCCATAAAACGTATTTTTAACTTTCATGCTAATTTCAAGAAATTCTCAAAACTTTAAAGTCATTGGGGCGGTATGAAGCGATTGAATTTAGCAACGATAAAGACACAGCTATAATTGTGGTTCTATATAGCATAGATCAAGCAATGGCCCAAAACGAATCCCATGCAAAGCAGTTCGAACCACCCTGTTGAACTTTAGGCAAATTTCACGATTTAATATTTTTTCGAAGTCATTGGGGCAGTATAAAGCAATTGAATTTGTCATATATATTAATGCAATCATAATTCTGCTTCTACGTAGCATCTTTTCCGCAGTGGCCGAAGATGAGTTTCGAAAAAATGAAAATTCGATCCACCCTAATCTCGAGGCCACTTTACGTTTCAACTTGTCAAGTACTCATGTGATCGACTTTTAGTTTAGACAACTGTTTGACCTTGACTCAATTTAGTCAATATATGTACCATTTACGCTTGGTCTACTTTTTAACATAGAGAACAATCTGCCGTTCTCCTGGTTTCCATGAACTGACTCTATTCTTAGATTTCTAATAATTGTAATATGATACCCCTGCATAACAATAAACTTTGACCTAGAAAATTCTATTTTAATATTTAGACTTTGACTTTGCCAAAAGTTTGACCTTGTGCGTGTGCGTGTGCGTGTGAGTGTGTGTGTGCGTGTGCGTGTGCGTGTGCGTGTGCGTGTGCGTGTGCGTGTGCGTGTTCGTGTGCGTGGTGCGTGTGCGTGTGCGTGTGCGTGTGCGTGTGCGTGTGCGTGTCGTGTGTGTGTGCGTGTGCGTGTGCGTGTCGTGTGCGTGTGCGTGTGCGTGTGCGTGTGGTGCGTGTCGTGTGCGTGTGCGTGTGCGTGTGTGTGGTGTGCGTGTGCGTGTGCGTGTGCGTGTGCGTGTGCGTGTGCGTGTGCGTGTGCGTGTGCGTGTGCGTGTGCGTGTGCGTGTGCGTGTGCGTGTGCGTGTGCGTGTGCGTGTGCGTGTGCGTGTGCGTGTGCGTGTGCGTGTGCGTGTGCGTGTGCGTGTGCGTGTGGATATGTGGATATGTGGATGTGTGAATGTATGTATGATAACTCAAGAACGAAAACACGGTCATGCCTAAAATTTTGTATTTAAGCTTGTTTTTATTTCTCCTGGAGCAGATTATGTTTTAGGAAGAATTCAGATGCGGCGAGGGTGGTTAGTAGAGGCTGTTTTTAATTTATATCAAATATTTCTGTATCTCTCAAAGATATAAAAATACCAATACATAGACCTTCATTATTTAGATTAATTATGTTCTATGTAATTTTTTGATACGACGCCACGCTTAATTTTGCGGAAAAAAATCTCGAGTTAGAATTTAAGCTATAGTTAAAATTTTTTAATATCTGAATAATGATAACTTTTATATGAAAATTTGTAGACACATCTTTTATAGAAAATTTAGTTTTACATAACTTTTCTTTATAAAGTTTTTAATAAATAGCAAAATAAATGTAAAAATTAAATAAATATGTTTGCAAATTCTTAAACCTTATTATCGATACTTTTATTATTATTATTATTATTGATATTTTTTTTACAGAAGAAATAAATGATTTGAATAAGAAAATAGCAATCCAAACGCGAACTTCAGCTTACTCTGCAACAAAGCTCGCTGTTCTACCACTTAACCTTGAAAGAAATAATACTAGCCTACGGTGTTGCTACTACCTGCAACACTTTAACTTAAAATTAAGCATAATAACAGAATAAAAATACAGAAGAAAATCGAAAGCATCACTGAACATTGAAAACATTTATTGACTGTTCAGTAAGAATATTTTTCATTGGGCTCTAAAAAGATTTAAAGACAATGTTTTAAACGGCTCCGGAACTGAGTTATAGACAAAAGTAATCTGATATGAATAACCCTATTTGTAAAGTTCTTTACGATGAACTGGTGTAGTGTGTCTTTAAATCTTACATTAACGGAATGCACATCAGATCTGAATTTGATTTTGTTACAGAGATATGGTGATTTTTGCGTGTGTATAATATGGTAAAAACATGTCGATCTAAGCAAACGCCTATTGCTCATAATTATTTAACCACCTTAATTCAATTAGTTTAGTTGGTATTTTTAAATTCCAAATATAAGTCGCATATAAGAATTTTGAATTTGTTGTATCTTTCGTTTATTAACGGAGTCAAGAAAGGAGGCGCACATAACACTACGGTGGTTAAAATGTGACAATACCAAAGCCTGGCAGACATTTTGTTTTAGCGTTTGCTAAAGTACTGACGCTTACTGTATATAGCTTTTAATGAAGAGTATGCTTTTTGTAAGCATTTATTGACATGGCTATTGAATTTTAATTTCGTATCCAGAATAACTCCCAAACAGTTAACAGAGTCTTCCAAAACTGGTTCTTTATAGTCAATCACTATACGTAGATTTAATTCAAAAATGATTCCTTTAGGTTTTTCGGTCTAAAAAGCATAATTTTTGATTTAGATGGGTTGATTTATAAGCAGTTTTCGGAGGAAAATTGATGTAAACTATTTAAATGTGTTCAACTGAACGCAAGCATCATGAGCTGGTTCTATTGAAAATGAAATGTAAGGTTGTGTATCGACCGCGTAGAAATGATATGAACAATATTCTAAGACAGGATTGAATTGGGATGTGTAAATAGCATATAATAGTGGGCCCAATATTGAACCTTGTGGTACGACTGAATGGAGATCTGTAGCATCAGGTAAGTCATTATTTAATTGAACCCACTGGGATCTACCTTTGAGGTAATCAACAAAGAAGCTTATTGCCGTTTCATCCAAACCAATGAATTTAAGCAAGGCTATTAATATGCCATGATTTAAAATATCGAAGGCTTTAGAAAAATCGATACATACTACTAGAGTTAACATATTGTTATCGGTAGCTTTGACTATGTCAGTATAGTAGTTGATGCAGTTTCAGTACTATAGTCGTTTCGAAACCCTGATTGCCTTGTAGAAAGTATTTCATTTGCTTCCACGAACTCGCGCAACTGCTTGCCAATTATTTACTCTAACAATTTTGAACACACGCATAATATACTGATAGGTCGCAAGTCTTTCAGGTCTAACGGCATAGAAATTTTAGGTAATGGATGCACAACAGCTTGTTTCCGTAAAGCTGGATAAACACCGTCGAGCAAGAAATTGTTGACAATATTAACCAGAAATTAAATAATGTAAAGACAATTAAGTTTCAATATGTACATATTTAAGCCATCACAACCCTCTGCTGCAGTGCTAACAGAGTTTATGGCGTTCAATATAGTCAGTAGTTAGCGAAAAAATCCAAAAATCCAAATATGTTAAAAAAAGTGTGATATTGTATTTTTCAATTTGGAAGGTATTGTAAATAATAGTAATGAAAAATCGAAAACACGTCAGATAGATCAATGATTAGATAGCTTATTTACTTTTTCATTTCGTATAATGTATTGAAATTATTATGAAATACAAAAGAAACAAGAAATAACAAAGTAAAGAAAAACAATTAAATTAAATATTCGAACTGACCTCCATTTTGTGCAAGATAGTACCTTGAGTCTGTACTGAAATTCGTAACGAACTTTAGGCAAAGTCTCGGGTGGAATTAATCTTATTTCTGTGCGAATTCTTTGCTGTAGCTCTTCTACTGTCTGTGGGTGGTTTATGTACACCTTACTCTTTAGAGAGTCCCGTAAAAAAATCTATCGGAGTTAGGTCGGGTGATCTCGGAGGCCACTCAACTGTTCCCATTCTGCCTATCCATCTGCCAGGAAAAATTTCGTTTAAATAATTCGTAACACCAATAGCAAAATGTGCCGGAGCACCATCTTGCTGAAACCATAATGTATCGCTTGGTAGATCGGGATCTTCATTTTTCGGATAGAGCACCGCAACAGTAGGAATTAAATCGTTTATTAAGAAATTCAAATACTTTTCCTGTGCAATGAACCCTCCTAGAATTCTATCCCCTACAATTCGTGCCCAAACGTTGACTTTATGAGGAAACTGCGTGTGCGTCTCGTTCATCCAGCGCGGATTTTCAGGTGCCCAATATCTATAGTTATAACGATTCACTGTTCCATTAAGGTGAAATGTTGCTCCATCAGAAAAAATGATGCGATTTGAAAAGTCGCCATCGATATTGCACGCTCCATCATTACTTCACAGAACTCTGTTCTGCGTTCAGGATCATCTCCGTTAAGCTCTTGCACTAATTGAACTTTGTAGGGATGCCATTTATGTTTCTTTAAAATCCTTATAACTGACCTTTGAGAAATGTCATTATTTGCGGCTAGTTCTCTTGTAGTTCAATGGGGATTTTCTTGTAGAGACAACAGAATATCGTTACCTTCTTCGGTTGTTGGACGACCATCCCTGTGGCGATCTCTCACATGTCCTAATTCATAAAGCTTTCTTCCTATTTTGGAAACTGCTATTCTTTATCAGGATACTTGTTATTAAATATCTCACAAACCTCTTGTTGTGTTCTAGTACGATCACCACATCCCCTCAGTATTAAAATCTCAATTCGCTCTTTTTCAGTGAAATATCGCATCATTATTTACTGAATTACGTAAAAAAACGCAAAATAAAAACAGATCAAGAAACTGTCATAATTTTAACGCTGTCAATTGTTACATGGCTACTTGATTTTTTATTAAAACTTGAAACTTTTGATTTAAAACTTTAACGGCAATTATCTCGGAAATTTCAAAATACAGTATGATACTTTTTTAGCATATTTGGTATTAGAATTTCATGCTCTTTCTAAATTCATCATGAAACATTAGGGTTTCCATTTAAAAAAATTATCTCTTATGTCATAACTCAAAAACGAAAGACTATCTTTAACTGAAGATTACAGTAAAACGTGTTTTACTTTATTGCGATAGTTCCAGACTTAACACTCGCACTGTATATTAAATTACTGTTTATAAATCTTTAGCTTGTCATTAATCAAGCTAACGAAAGTTCGTCGAAGATTGTGAAAAATTATAACGAATTATAGCCACATTGTATAAATTTTAAATGACAACTTAATATTTACTCAGGCGAATTAAATTTAAAACGATTGGAAGTATTTAATTTTTTTTATATAAGAGCTATTTAGAACAGGCCGTTGCATTTTTCATTTAAAAACCGAAATATCGCTTTGGCTGCAAGATGTTTTAATTATGTGTGCCATCAAAGTTTACCTTACAATAAAAAGCGAACGTGACAATTATATTTGTAAATTTGTACATTCAGAAATTTTTAAATAGGCAGGTCACGCATTTTCAATTTTATGATCTGGTCGTATTTTTAGACTTTTCATTTGTTTTATCAAATTTGCGTATTATGCTAACGATGTGTGCATTTCATCTCAATTCATATTACTTCTGTAGTTACAGTTTTCTTTCTGTAACAGAAATTGTGTTTGAAATGGGCAACATGAAAGTGGGATAAATAACAAAACGAATCAGTTTTTTATCTGAAATCCAAAAATAAACATGTACAGAGTGTGTCTAAAACGTCTTGTTGTATATGTTGTACATGTTACTATAACCAGAATAAGGCTAATTGAACTTACTAAGAAAACGGTTCCTTAATTTGTATCGTTTCCTATTTAAAGGACTTGATTTGTGTGAGCTACCTGAATTGTATCGCATTTTACGATAATTCATTTCTAATTAGATTTTGTGTAGTGTCAGTTACTACTTAAGTTTCCCCTCTTCAATAGGTTTGGTTGTGAACTTTTTTAATACGTTCACTTTTTAAAGGACGGCTTATTTAACATTCCTAGTTAAATAAATAAAGCCAAGTGAAAAACATCAGTACGTCTGGGAAAACCGCGTCCCTGCGTAGTCGTATTCTGGGGTTATATCGAGGAACTTTTCCTTACACATTGACACGTGCTGGTGGTTTTAAAGTATTTTCTTAGTATAGTTGATGAAAAAACGTAGATAGATACTACCAGAGCGATCAAATCTTAACTTTAATGAAACCTCAGTGCGTACAAATATTCTCATAAACAAAAATCCTTTAGATGTTTCAAATAATCCTAGTGAGATGCCGCCTGACAGTGCTTGGACGTTTCGACGCCAAGATGATTCAGAGCTAGGATGCTTCTCACATCATTCTCAACCATCTTCCATTTTATTGAATCTGGTTTTTACCCCTAAGGTCCTTATACAAATTTTGGAACTGTCGTATCAACTGAAGCCCTTTTTGGTAGGACGTGGACCCTAACATCTGAGATTTATTTCTACAGATTCTTGATGTTAATCCAAAATCTATAGTCCTTTTGATAGATTCTTGTCCAAACGCCCAGAAAAGGCCCTTTTGATAAATGTTTGAAATTGGACAGAATTTAAGTCTTTAACGATGGTTCTTGAAATTATGTCTACATTTAAGACACTTTTGGTAAAATATAGCCCCAACATCTAAAGTTCTTTTGATAGATTTGTCTTACAAGTTCATTCCTGGAGAGGCGATTCGAGAGATTTTTCCAACACTTAAGGTTCTTTTTGAACCCACATTTTAAAATAAGGGACATATTCTTGAAAACGTCCTATCACCTAAGATATTTTTGATTTCTAGATATTTGTGCAAGAATTTGTCAAAAATATCTTAGGTGATAGGACACCTAAGATATTTTTGACAAATTCTTGCTCAAATATCTAGAAATATGTAGGAATGATGCTGCAGAGTATCCCAACATCAAAAGTCCCTTTGATTGGATATTCACCAAAAATTTTGTAATAAAGGAAATATTCTCGGAATCGTCCTAACATCTAATGTTTTTTAACATACATTTTCCAACGTCTGGAAATAAGAGTATTTGGCAGTATCTTAAAACAGAAGGTCCCCACTTTTTTGTGTTTGCAGAATGTTTTAGTTTGCAGTTAACCTCATATTCTATAGAAATTCTGATTTTGCGCATGCACACGAATCGGACTCTTAAAATTTCCATTCACCTTGTACGTACAGTTGTTACTAACTTTTTTGTTTGTAATTTTACAGTTTGTTACGTGTTTATCGTGAATAACGTGTATTTTCGATAACTTCCGTTACTTTATTTAATGAATGAACTAATTAGTTGCATCTAAATAAATATTTCCGTATTCGTTGGTGGAATGTTTTTAATTTCGCACCTAAAAAATTATTTTTCGCACCTCTACAGTTAAACTAATTTATTTAACGTACACATCTTTTTATTCCTTTATAGATATAAATTTGGTATTTAAACAAGTTGCGCCATCTCGAGGATTTAGGGTCATTTAATGAAGTTTGAAAAGGAATCTTGTTTTTAAAAGACAACAATGGAATATCTGTAAAATTTATTTATCAAAAATTTGGTTTTAACATTCTTATCTAGTTTGAATAGTTTTGACAGGTTTGCAATATTGCTTTTGTTAGGGCGTTGTTCCTGATCTTTCTTTTACTTAACACGCCATTTTCGGATGGGGAGATTGATCTTCAAGAAAAACTTTTCCTTCCGTTTATAAGATGTTTAAGCATCGTTTCTTTGGAAAATTTTTCATATAAGGTAATGGTTTTTGGTATAAAACCTTACTGACACTTTACAGGCGGATCTTATTGAAATTCTCAATCTTCATATCCTCGGGCACTTTCGCAAGATTAATTAAATTTATAACATAGGTCTGTTGAAACGAAATCATCGCTATCGGCTCTAAACATCTAAAAAGAGCGCCTTGATACCGGCGACATAAACAGCTATTCTTTATTTATATACCTAACTAGCAAATTGGAATCCACTACCGATCACCTCCGTACCTATTCCTACTGGAATGCTGGCTCTTAGCTACTGATTAGCTGTCTTGGTTCCACAAAGTAACTACCACCTTCGAAACACGAAGGGCATTTACAGTTTGGTAATTCTTCATTAAAGGTCAGAATTCTTTATTATTCAATATACACAGGATTTGTGTAATGAACAGTGTATTGCTAAAATCAGTACAACAGAGTTAGGTTACATTCGGTGTTTAACCTTATTTACTTACGTGTAACAAAAATTTATCATTTATAATAACATGCTTTTACTGGAGGCTAAAGTGGTTGAATAATTTAGAGTTTGATTTGTTCAGTTTGTAATTTCTTTCTGCATACAAAAAGAAGAAAAAAAACCACACCTATTATTCACTGGGACGTTGACCTACTTAGTTCACTACCTTCACACGGTAGTTGCGCGTTGAAGCTCCTGTTTTTAAAATACATTATATACAGGGTGGAACAGATATCGAGGTCGTATGAATTGTTTGAAACTGTATAGATATTTATATTCAAATTTAGAATTTCTGTAACTTTTCTGTACTTTGTCTTTCACTAATATCAATTAATTGTCATTACGGATAATTTTGTTCAGAGCAGGTTTTGCTGTAATAAAAATTTCTGTACTATTGTATGTCTTGCTGCAATTCTATACCTTGCACTGAACAGACTATCCCGATATTTCTATTTAATACCATTTCTTAAGGGTTTTAATAAAATTCAAGAAACCGAAATTAAAATCATTGGGGATTTAAATTCTATTTTGTGAAACGTAGGCAAACCGTTTCAAAAATTAAGCACTACTATTTTCATTGTGGATCTATTTTAGATCGCACTTTATGGGTTACTTTCGCCCTTTCGGCTGCGATTTGTAAGTACTTACAACCGTCGGGAGCGGCACAATTAACGAAACTTTTCTTTTACGTTTAGGGTTCGATTAACGAACTGAATACATTTAGTTTTTTTATTCTTTGTGGGCATCTGCGACGGCTCACCACTTGCCATCGTCAGGGCTGAATTATAATTATTTTGTTAGTTAAGATTGTTATGAATACTTTGGGGGAAAACTAGCATAGTATCATTATTGTTTACGTTCGATATTTATTCGACAAGTATTAATGTGAGTTTAAATTAAATTAAATAAACGGTTACTGTTTGGTTGTTCGGGTAAAAGTTTGTCTCTCTTTAAATTGTTTCCTTTTTTTGGAGCACTACCTGTTTCAGGTTTTACAGGGTCTGCCCTACTCTACTCCTCTTTTTCCTTTTTCTTTCCTTTTCTCCCCTTTCCTGACTAAAACCTGTGGCGCCTATCCTTTAGTGGCTATCTAACCACGTCAACAACCTTGTAGCAACCCTCCAAAACCCCACGCATCCAAGTGCTCTGCGGTCAAACGACCGTACGCAGGAGTTTAGTCGAGTGCACTTTCAAAAAAATGTTTACATGCTGGTTAGACATGTAGCAAGTTGTCTTACACTTTGTTAACCAATGCTGTACTTTAGGCTGTGAAATATTCTATTAGATTTACTACAATCTTATTTTTTTCGCTTAATGCTGTAAGTTGTATATTAAAATATGGTTTGTGGTTTAAAACAGGTGAAGGGTATTTGAAAACACGTTAATGGTTCATACTGCCTTAAGGCAATGAAATCAAAACGATTCATACGTATTACAGGGTGATTCTAAGAAAAACGGTGACTACGTATTCACCAAAAAAGATTCCAAGACCAACTCCAAACCTGATACCCGTTTGTTTATGTATGTTTAGTTTGTTTTATTGGTTTACGTGATTGAACTGTATGTGTATTTGCATGATGGTGAGCTTGTTTGTTTCTTGTATGTATGGTGCATACACCCACACGCAGAAACACAAGCATACGGACACGCGCACGCACACACACGCATACGCACACGCTCTTTCACACGCACACGCATACGCACATGCGCAATAACACACGCACGCGGAGGCGCGAACTCGCAGAAACGAATACGGCCACGGACTTGGGTTCGACGATCTTGGAGAAACTTTATCAAACGTTGTAAAATGGGGATTCAGAGATAGTGAAAAAAATGTTGATTAAACCACATTCAGTTAATTGTAAAAACTGTAAAACTGATTATGTATAACCAGTATAATTATTGCATTTATCACTAATTACGTTTTTGTATGTGGTTAGCAACTCGTCACGCTTAATTCTCAGGGAAGTTACGAAAAACGTGTTAGTGCGATACTTTACTTAACAATGGACTTTAACGACTATAGACGCTGTCCAATATGAGCTCTATCATCTATAAGCATAGCCAACGACAGAATTTTCCGGGACAGCGAAAAACGCGTTCCTAGCCATGACTGGATGAAATATCTTTAATAGTTCATCCCGCAAGACTCTAGATCTGCTAACGAGTTCACATACGTGCTTTGCACCTTCTCCGATGTATTGTTTAGTTTTTATACTGAGCCATAGAGTTGTGTAAACTTTCATGATGTATTCTACCACGCAGAAGAGTCTTAATACCCTGTTTGCGGTTGTTAACCAACGAGAATGTGCAAGTGGACCGGGATTACGTTTAATATTACTACTATTATTTCCCGAAAATATTCTTGATCTGTACTTAAGCCTGTGGCTGTAATCGAAGGTAAAACACAATTCATGGGTTCATATTAGGCTATGGGCAACTGTTAAGATTCTGTAAGTTGTTTATATATGGAACCAGCGTACGATTTTGATCCGCTTCAGTCGTCGATATGTTCAAACAGGTGTCTGAGAGGTAAATCGTTACAATGGAGGAGAAATACTACCCATCGTAAAGGTCTGCCAATTTTTATCTCCAACTGACGAATGACACTGGATTTATGCCCGGTATTTACTTCTGTGCCATCACAATCAGTTGCTTGAAGATAGTTAATATTATTAACATGAGAAATGACGTACTCATACATGATATGTTCCTCTATGATGGTTCTTCGGTCAAATTTAGCGCCGTCCTTTACTTGTGCCAATACCCGGTCCTTACTACCATCAAAATATAAACCTTTTAAAGAGGTATGGTAAGTGGTGTTGATTTCAAGCTGTATACGACATTTTACTTTTTCTCTTCGAATTTTGTATTTGTCCGTTACAATTAACGTGTTTGATTCAAATATGAGGTCCGTGTCGTGAAATATTATTAGCACTAGTGCTAGGGCGATAAATATCACATGTTTCTTCGTCAGACGCTACGGCGATTTCGTTTGCAGCTGTGGAGTCGTCATCGTCAGCAATTCCAGTGGCACCTTCCAGTTTCTTGAGGATAACACCATTTTGTAACTTTCTTCTCAGTTGTTTATGAAGCTAAGCCGTTTCGATACGATCAACAGAGCTCGCGTAACATTTCCGGGTTGAGCGATGATCCACAAGAAACTGTCGCTCATTCGCTGAAACTTTATACAGCAAAGGGTAAGTGCATTGATTGATGTCTGAGCACTTACAATCCGCTATACGAAAAAGCCTCGTATGTGCATCATGTTTCAATTTTGCAACCAAACCTTGCACTGTTTACATTTAGAAATATGTCTACTGAAACTCCTTATGCTCACGTACTTCGTGTGAGATAAGAGCAACATAGAACGTACACGCTGCTCAGAAACTATCGGAATAGACACGCGTTGAAGCAGTTTCTCAACTTTCTTAGCCACAACATCTGGAATACTTGAGAAACTAGGTTCTTGTTTACTGCCAGTTTCCAAAATAATTTCACATCTCTCGTTTATACAACAAATGACATCTCCAAATGTGGGAAGTTGGCAGTCGTCATGTGTTATTGATTGTTGTTCGACCATCTTCCTCACTAGAGCATTTACCTAAAAATTTTTTGGATTTTTCCGACTGACACTTAAAAAGTGTAAGTTTTCTGTAAAATTTCAACATTTTGACCCTCCAGTCAGAGCCAATGATATTAATCGATCTAACAAACATTAAACCCAGTTATTACAGGTCATCATTCACACCTTTTTCGCTCTAAGACGTTTCGATCAGTATTTCGACCCACCCTGTAGTAGGTATGTTTAATCGAATCACTTGGTTCAGTTTACTTTTTGTTTAACCTTAACCCTTATGGTCTATATATAGCACAGCAATTTTTTGTCCGGACCTGTCATTTAGTAGCGCTCCATTCTCTACATCGGTACGGAAAAACGTTAATATATATCAAGCTTCAAAGTCGCTTACATGCAACTCTTAACGGCTGCTGGAGTGACTCCTTTCAGGGGCAGCGAATTTTTCGTTACAATGGCAGAATGTGGAGTCTAATTTAACATGTAAGTGGTTTCAAGCTTTAAGTATTAAAAAAATTTGTTGCATCATTGTTTCAGTAAAGCTATCGTAACATTTTGTGTTACAAAAATGCCGATTTATTATGCTTAAAGTTTATACGGCTCCTATTTATAAGACATTAGGAATATTCGTAATAATTTTGTTAATTAATTTATATTTATGTTTTATATAGAGAGAATATAAGGTAAATCCTCCTCATTATTTCTTAAATCATTGAAGATGTCAAAATGAAATTTTGAGAACATGTTAAACAATAAGTTTACGACTTTTTAAACTGTTTTGTCAACGTATACATTCCAGGTGGCACTGGGACGCCAAGTGACGCCATGTATGCTTTCCTAGAATATTTTTAAATCATTCCAATCTTTCTAGAAGTTACAGTTATTTCAATTTTTATTTTTCTTGAGGGTGCATAGCTTTTTATAAAAAAAGGCTTTGCAATCAAGTTCTTTAATGTTAATAAAAATTTGAAAATCATAAAATGCCACGAAATCTGGACGAAAATATACAAGTTATCCTATTATTCTTTGAAAATAATAGAAGCTACCATGCAGCATGACGTATTTTTAATGGGGCAAACCCATAAAAACACGTTTGCCGAAGATTCATAAGGAAATTAGTAACAAAGTTTTTGAAAACTGGAACAATCCAAAATGAACGTCGTTCAGGTTCTAAAAGCAAAAAATTGCCATTTTGACTGAAATTGTTGAAAATCCTAATTTGTCAATGCGCGTTATCATTGAAAACCAAGACGTTTGTAAAAAAACAGTTAAGAAAGCTCTTAAGCAGGCTAAGTACCACCCTGACAAATTGACATTAGTTCATAAACTAAATGAAGATGATCCTGGTCGAATTCGCAGAAAGAATTACCTAAATCACAATTGTCAGGCCTTTATTCTTAAATTCTTTGTGCAGCACCTTTTAATTGAACAAAATTTGCGGTGTTGGAGTGATAGCAACTAATTATGGATTAGAGAGACGGCTATATCCAAAAAAGGTGAATGTTTGGGCTGACTTTCTTGGTGACCAAAATTTGGACGTTTCACTGTATTTACGATTGTTTCAAAATGAAATTATACCAACGATTCAACAAGTATTGGAAGGCAGTCCAGAAGAGTTTTAATAAGACATTGTAGAGGTGTGACTTTAAAAAGGTGACTCCCCTTCCCTCCCTTTCCGACCGGTGCCGGATTATTTCTCCGACGTTTTCCAAACAGGTGCATAGGTCGCACACCAAATCGAGTGGCCAGCCTCTTCACTCGATTTGACATCACTTGTTCTTTCTTGTAGGGATATTTGAAATTGAAAGTTAGAGGGTGATCTGATTTGTCACCTTCAACGCAGTTTAATAGTATTTAATTTATTAAGGATTTAGTTATTCTTTACTAAAATTTGATTTCATAGTTGGCTTTATACGTTTATCAGACTTTTTTATCAATAGTAGGCTTTTCCACTTTTTTTCATATTTCAGAAGTATTCCCTAACATCTAAAGCAATTCTTACAGATTTACGGCTTACTGAAAACAATAACTGTAATTTGAAAATGTAAACTTTCACCATTAACACTCATAATAAAATACTTATCTTTTTTTGGGATTTTTTAATGGTGTACTTTAAATTATACAATCTAAACGTTTCGATAACACTTACAGTTATCTTCGTCAGTAGTAATGTTTGTTAAAATTGTTAAAGATGTAGTAAACAATTTTGTCAAATTTGAAAAATTCAAACATAACCATAAGCCTGCTATTAATATAACAGTTTGAGAAACGTATAAGCCAACTATAAAATTGTAGTAAAGAATAACTAGGTCATTAAAATTAAATATTGTTAAACTGCCTCAAAGATGACAAACCAGAACACTCTCTACGACGAAAGCTAACAATGAAATTTGCCAGCCAAAAACACATTTAACAAAATTTAATCGAGTTATGATGTAAGTGTAAAGTTGTGAAAAACTTCAATTTTAAAATGATAGAAGCATTCACAAATCCAAACATTACATCAAAAATAACCCAGTTAAATCTAACAAAGAGATATCTTTATCAATAATTGGAAGTGTTATTAACAATGAAAAGCACAATGCAGAACGTTCTTTGTAATTTTAATTTCAATTTAATTTCAACTACTTATGTTAAATTATAGTGCTGTGGAAATTTAACATATAATTGGTAAAGCATTTGCTTCAAGGTCTAGGAAAAACAGCAAAAAACCTAGACATACCGAAAGTTGAAAACAAATTAAAATCAAGGCGTATCATTATGCTCTTTTTTAATTATAAGATGCCAAAACCTATTTAAACGGAGATTTTCTTCTTGTCTATTAAAATTATTCGGGTGTTTATATATTTCAATAGCTTCACGTTGCAAACGAACATAGTAATGGGTTTGTCTTGACAATATTTTCATATTGTCAAATTGAATGTCATGATTTAGATTATTCAGGGCATGGTCAGCCCTGTGAACAATCTTTTAGTTCTTCGAAACTGAAAAAAAAAGAAGATAGCTGAAGTGTGTAAAAAGAAGTACAAATACAGACTTTATCGGGGTGATTTACCGATTGACACATACGTTTTTCCTGTGTTCAATAAAAATCAGCAAGGTGTGAGACACTACCTAACTGATTTATTTTTCGTATTCTTTGATGATAATATTTTAAAAACTAGAACCGATGAAAAATTTACAGAAAACTTCTGTTTTATTCCTATCAGTAAACGACAAAATTTTAGCAAGATACAAATATCGTTAACACTAATAATGCGTCGACCCTCCTCTGTTTCTCACACATTCAGCTAGCCGATTAGGCATAGTTGAAATGAGAGAATCTATGCTAACCTAAACCAAACTAAACTAAACTCCGTTATTGAAGGGAATCTACATTGTTTGAGAGTGGCTGTAGATCCTTTGTTCTCCGTCCTACCATATCCCACGAATGTTCGATTGGTGATCAGTCTGGCGAACAAGAAGGCCATTGAAGTAGATCAACAGCAGTATTTAAAAACTCCATAGCAACCCTTGCGGTATGCGGCCGCGCATTATCATGCTGAAAAATTATTTTTTTCAGATATGGCAGTGATACGGGTTAATGTACCGATTTGCATTTAATGTTCTCTCAGTAACTACTAGAAATATGCTTCCATGGCAGATAGACCCCACACTGTTGTAGAGAAAACTGCAAATTTCATCTTTCTCGAGAACGTCTTCTAACGTTCCCGGCCGCGGGTGGGGTGAGTTCTCACCCAAGGTTGAACTTTTTCACCTGAATACTTTATAATAGCTGTTTTAATCTGTTTACATCTCGTTACATTGTTCTTTGTACTTTTAGGTCCTTGTTAAATCAGAAAATAGTAGAACCCAGTTAAAGATTTTTCAGATTTATTTGAAAAATAGTAGCGATGCGCTGCCAGGATGAGAATTCACCCCACGTGGTATTAGGTGATGTACCTATCGGATGCTGTTTCTTCAAGTTTTCAGATATTCTTTTGTTGTGGTTTCTTTATATGACGACTAAGTACCAGATTACTTCGTTTGGTATTTTGTGTGTAAGGTTGTTAGCGTAATTGGTTCATAGATAGTTCAAGTACTACCCTAATTACCTAGCAATCACTCTGGAATGCAGTATCTACCTCATTCGGGTTATACATATTTGTACAGTGATGTAATTAGAAATTCCATGAAGTCGTTTTGAAAAGGGATTATTTTACAAAAGTAGTTACTATTCACTACGGAATGTAATAATTGTCCTATTAGGCTTATGAAGGGTTGGAAAAATACTTCGTCTTGATAAAGACCCGTAAGTAAATGTCATATGTGCTGTAGGTCAAAAGAACACATGATTGTACATAATGTACCCAACTACATTTTTAGCAATAGACGTTTTTTTTTTAATTGTTCTTTTATTAAACTGCCCAAATAATCCAAACTGCACCTAAATATGACCAACAAATAATAATTCGTTCATAGTTCCCTTGCTACGAAAATTTGGAGTGTGACAGTTAAGAAAAAAGTTGGGGTGAGCATTCACCCCACACGGTATCAGGCGTTTTCAACATCACCCGGGGCCGGGAAGGCTAACCAATATGCGACCATCATGAGCCCATAAATAAAATTGAGATTCGTCACTAAACATGACTTCATTCCATTGCACTTTCCGTTGATACCTCTCGTTACACCATTGCCGACGTGCAGTACGATGGCGTGGATTAGAGGTAAAGCAATGGTCCAGAAGATCTAATTCTTTGATACGTCGGTCGTAAGGAGATTTGATGATCAGTTAATCCTCTCCATCTATCACGAATTTCCCTTGTTGATTAAAAACGATCCCAAAGAGCTGCAAGCCGAAGAGCACGATTTTCACGATCAGTGATGCGTCTACGACGCCCGTGACGCAAATGTCGTCGTTTCTCATTATTTTCTGGCCATCTTCGCCAACATAAGAAAATTGTGGCAATACTACGTCCCACGATAGCGACAACATCACGAATTGATAATCCGGCTTCTTGTTGGCCGATTATTCTGTTACGTTAACTACGGTTAACTGATGGAAGTTTTCACGATGTCGTACAGAAGGCATTATTTCAACTTTAATGTATTTACTTATTAAGCTTATAAATATGCTTACCATTGACACCTAAGTAACTAATGTCAAATGAAAAGAAAGAGTTAATGTTTCATTGTCGACGATTACTTGATTAATATTCATTGTGTCTTGCTGAATTTTTCATAGTTTCTTAATAGAAACAAAATACACGTTTTCCGAGAATTTCATTAAAATACATCAGCGTTTACTTGAAAGGAAACTAGCACTAAAAAGTTCATCATCACCGTAGACAGCATAAACTAATGGCTTTTAACTGTTTGGTTCATAGATTGCTTAATTTTCCTCTTTCAGTTCAAAATTATAATAAAGAATTGCGCACTATTAAAGAAATTTCTGCAGCTGAATGCATGCTGTATTCAGATGAAATGGTTATGATGAAGTACATAGGATGAGGGTTAAGAACATACCTACATTAGGTAACGCTATCAAACAAATAGAAACAAAGCACGTAAAGTCTGCTTATACAAAAGGTATATCTGAAAATTTTTCCAAAATTAATTTAAAATAGTCACTACTTTAGATAATAGACTGCAAAGGATACAGTGGATAAGCAGGACAGGTCGGCAATTTATAAAATTAACTGTAAAAATTGTGAACAAATATATGTGGGGCAAACCAAACGACCTATCAAAATTCGCTATAAAGAACACTTAGCTCATGTAAAATACAAAAGTAGGGACAAGTCTGCCGTAGCTCTACAAATGTTTGATAAAAATCATGTAGTAGATAAGGTATCCTTAATCAAACATGTTAGTAATAACCACGAACTTGATTGTTATGAAAGTTTAGAGATGTTCAAAAACAAACAAATTCTAATGAATAATGACGATCAAGGACCTTTAGGCTACTCAGAAGTCCTTAAACCATCATAACTTTAACTTTCACCAGATAAGCAACGAAGCGTTACTCGCTAATGGTATATATATATATATACAGGGTGTACCAACCAAGATGCAAAGTTCGATAACTCCTTTGGCTTCATAGATATCAAAGAAGTTCTCAAAAAAAATGGGTACAGGAAGTAACAGTGCATTATTTAAAATTATTTTGAACTATACAGGATGTTCCAAAATTCAGATATGAATCTACTTATGTTTTTTTAAATGGGAACCCCTGTATATTATTTGAAATTCGGAAAACCCACATTTTTTCGATTTTTTTAATGTCGGGGTTGAATACATTATACAGGGTATTTGGAAATATATGGATTGTTTTGTGTTGAAATTGTACTCATTTCAATTCCCTGTAGAACAATACACTCTGTAGAAATGAATTATCTGTTAGCCAGTTGTCTTTCAGAATATTGTCTAGTGTCGTTACCCACCATTATTCATTTAGCTACTTGGGGTTGTATACAGGGTGGCTCAAAACTCGGATGTGTCATTTTCTTCCTTAACTCAAATGGAACACCCTGTATTTTTTATCACTATCAAAGTCCTCTGGTACTCCTCTTTAATTTTTGTCAGAGGTTCTCTGTATCTAACGTGAGTAGTTATCGAGATATTTCCAGATATTTGATGAATTTGATACAAAATCTAGGATTATTATGTTTATCTGGTCGTCATTGTGTTTGACAGATATATTTGACAAATTTACTGCTGTTTGAGAAGGATTTGTCCTGCAAATGTGTCGAAACAATGTAAATAAATCAATCTAGTGCACTATCTAACCTGTTTACTTGATACTGATAACATTAACTGTAAATATAGAAGAACAACAATAACGAAAGAATAAATAATAAAAAGAAAATAAGAACATTAAGTTAATCATATTAGGTGTTCGAAGTGACCTCCACCAACATTAATACAAAGTTGAAGTCGATTCTCGATTGCCCGACTCACATTTCGCAATATTGTAACATCAACACCCTTGAACGCTTCTGTAATTCTGACCTTCATGTTTTTCTTTTGTCGTTGGTGGGTCATTATACACCATACTCTTTACATAACCCCACAAGAAAAAATCCACTTTTAGTTAGGTCTGGTGATCGAGCTGGCCAATGTTTAGGTCCTCCTCTGCCTATCCATCTTTGTTGGAAATAATTATTCAGATAGTCCTTGATAGGACCTGCGTTATGAACCCGTGCGCCACTATGTAGCAGCCACATGCATTACCGAATGTCGAGGGGCACTTCTTCAAGAAGAAATGGTAAATGATTTTAAAGAAACTGTAAATAAACAGTACCATTCACCGTTTCTTCAAAAAAGTGTGGCCCTATTATACGATTTCCTAAAACTCCACCCCAAACATTCAAGGACCATCTTGTTTGGCTGTGCGTTCATATCAAATGTGGGTTAGATGTCTGGTAATAGTGAAAATTGTGTCGGTTAACTCCTCCATTTTTCGAAAATGTTGCCTCATCCCCAAACAAAACAAAATCAAAGAAAAATGGTTCTTCGTCGATTTTCGATTTTGACCATTGACAAAATTCCACTCTGCTTTGTAAATCGCTTACAATTAGTTCCTGAAGTAGTTGGACATGGAAAGGATGCATTTTATGTAATAACAGGATTCGTTGAACCGTACCACGGCTAATGCCTTTTTGAGATGAAATCTTTCGTATATTGGTATGCGGGTCTTCTGTAACGCTCAGCAACACTTTTAATTGGTTGTCTTCCGTTATTTCATGTTTTCCTGCTTCTCTCTTGTGATAGTTAACCGATCCGGTACGGTCAAAACTATCCAACAATTTTCTCAAAGTAACTTGACTCGGTTGTCTCCGGTCTGGAAATCTTTCACGATATACTCTTGACGCCAATAAACAGCTTCTGGTGCATTCACCAAGTATCCAAATCATGTCAGTCATTTCACGACGGGAAAATTGTTCACCATTCATCTCGTAGCTACTTTTCACTTCAACTATATTGAAACAAAGAAATAAATTGAACGAATAACTGAGCGAAACACTACAGTGAAACCTGTCGAACTGACAGATATGTCAAATACAAAAACTACTTGATAATGATACAAAAACTTCGTGATAATTACTTTCAAATAGCGAATTGCAATGAATATCTGGAAATATCTCGATAACTACTCACATTAGGTAAAGGGAACCTCTGACAAAAATTAAAGAGGAGTATCTGATGACTTTGATAGTGATAAAATATGCAGGGCGTTCCATTTGAGTTAAGGAAGAAAATGATACATCCGAGTTTTGAGCCACCCAGTATACAAACCCCAAGTAGCTAAATGAATAATGGTGGGTAACGATACTAGACAATATTCTGAAAGACAACTGGCCAACAGATAATTCATTTTTTTTTTGTTCCCTCCTGTGTAATTTAAACATTTCAAAGGCCTTAATAAGAAGCATGGATGAGTACAATAAGTGCAATTTTAATTCAGTCTATCGGGCTTACCATGCATGGCTTCACTGCTTTTGGCAGCAACACACTACAGTCTAATCGATGCTTTATTTTTCTTAAAATGGTGAAGTATTTTAAGATAGAGGAGTTTTCAATTTGTAGGTTAGCTGTAGATATATGTCTAGTGTATCATTAATTAAGATTGTGGCTATTTCATTACACGTTGAATAGTCAAACACACATGTAAGTGAAATTATTCTACAAAATAGAAATGTATTCATTAACATATATTTATGTTATAATAGATTTTCTTATTTGAAGTAGTCAGTAATTTAAAATGTTTGTCAGTGTTTCTTCTTGATGCAGGTGGTGGTATGGTGTGTGATCTACTAAGTGGTTTACTTTGTAAAAAAATCTGATGTGTGCAACACATTACCTCACAATACAATGTAATTGATAATTTAAACAAGCACAATTAAAATTGAATGAATTTGATGTGTTTTATAACTAGTGAATGTACTGTGTTTTTTTTGCAACTAAAAATGTTGTAGTTTTCTCATATCTTTAAATTGGTAGATTCTTTTATTAAAAAAATCGTAAGACTTCGACAAAAACAATTAAATATGACGACTCAAAACGCGTAAAACTGAAAAAAATTTCCAAACATTTTTTACCAAAGGGCCAAAAATCGTCACAAACGGTCAGAAATGGCTCAAAACGTGTAAAAATACAAAAAAAAGTTTTTCGAAATTATTTTACCAAAGGGCCAAAAAATTTTTTTCCCCAAAAATCGTCTCAAATAGTCAGAAATTGCTCAAAACGTGTAAAAATGCAAATAAAAGTTTGAAAATTTTTGACCAGTGCCAAATTTTTTTTTCCAAAAATCGTCTCAATTGGTCAGAAATGGCTCAAAGCGTGTAAAAATACAAAAAAAAATTGGAAATTTCTTTACTAAAGGGCCAAAAACTTTCTTTCCCAAAAAGTTGTCTCAAACGACCAGAAATGACTGAAAACCTGTAAAAATGCAAAAAAAGGTTCGAAATTTTTAACCAGTGCCAAATATTTTTTTTTTTCAAAAATCTAATAAGATAAAAAAAACTCTTATATTATGCATCTTGAACCCGAGACGCGCTGCCATTGCGCTACCGGAGGTGGCAGATACTCAATTCAAGGATGGTTCACTTAGTTAGTTGCTACGAATAGCTGTTCGTATTTATACACTCTGTAATAGTGGAAAGTTCATCATTCCGTCTACGCATGGATCTGAACCTGGGTACCAAATTTCATCACGATCAGATTATCTTTGTGGACGCTATCGCGCTGGAACCGACAGACAGACATACATTTTGAAACTTTCACGTTTGAACCTTTTTTTTTAACTTACGGTAAAACAATTTTTAAGTATAGTAGCTCATTTTAAAGGAAATTTAATCCTCTTTAATAATACGCTGGGATCTAGTTTCTATCTATTTCCCATTTTGCGATAAGTCACAAAAACTAAAGTGCTGCACTCTAAATTTCGCCGACCGATTACAATGCCTCCAAATACTTTCGTATTGTGAGGTAAAAATATGTCAAAATCAAGTGACCACTGAGTATTATGTTTAAATATGTGGAACTTGTGTGATCTGGCTAGAAATAAGCGGAAACTGATAAATAACGAAGATTAAAAGTATTGTTATGAAATTGAATAAAATTAAAAGTCAAAATTAGTGTTTCCTGTGGTGCAATGGAAATGATAAACTTTAATCAAATGTAGAAGGGGGTAATCATGGTAATAGAGATATATGTTTGGCCATTAGTATAACAACTCAAGTGCCTTTAGGAAACCAAGAATCGGTGCCTTAAAAGATATTGTACGAGGGTCACTGCTAAAATTCGTGGAAAATGTAAAAAATGCACACATTATGTTAGATAAAAAATAAGACGCATACACTTTTGCATTCGGTAAAACAAACCCTCAAAACATTTTTGCCACTCCAAACGATGTACCTCCAAGTAATTTAAAAGCTTCAACGGCCTCTTCAGGTGATATTTGACTAGTCAAAAATTCTGTAGTTTGTCGTGCTGTGTGCGCACTTGCATTGTCATGATGCAGAATTATTCGCTTACCTATTTTTACTTACTTACAATGTTTTTTCCAATTTCACTGGTCAACTGGGGGAGACAGATTGAAGTATAGCAATCAGCAGTCTTTCCGAATAAAGAAGCAATCATTCGCTTTCAAACGCTTCGCGAGTGCACCACTTTTGTTGTGAGGAATCCAACGAGTACAAAGCTTCCTGACATTTAAATCTTGTTTCAAAATAGTATGTATTTGTTTAGCCGCAATGCCTAAAGATGCCTGTATCTTACTGTATGTTGCATGTCGATCTGATAAAATCATTTCATGCACAGCATCAATATTCTTTGCGAAAGCAGAAGTGCATGGTCGACACTCGCGAAAATCGTCATCAATAGTAGATCTTCCATCTTTGAATTGTGCAAACCATTTGTAGACCATGGTTTTGGACAGAACTTCATCACCAAAGGACAACTTTAGTTTATCCACACATTGCTGTGTCGTTAACCCGCATAGAAAGACATAAAAAATCATCACTCAAACCATGATTCGAAACATATGTTTTCACAAACTTACTACCTTTAAAATTCTTCCGAAATGAAACTACTCTGTTTACAATCAAGCTCTCAGTTGTAGTAATAGTATAAAATGTCAAAATTTACGATTATGGCAATTGCAAAACCTTAGCATTGCAAGGAGTACTTGGTTCCTCGTATGTAGGATTAAATATATTTAAGAAATGCTAAATTTGATTGCAGGATGGTGTGATAATCTTTTAATGGAATTTTAAGTTTAAGTATATACCTATAAAGGCTAATTTATGCACCATTTAAGACTAAATATTTAAGATTTAACATTTATAGTTCAAAGATTAAAAGTGAGGATATATGGTAAGAGACTTTATGCACACATTTAATTAACATTTATCATTTAAGATTTAATATGGTTTAACTTTAACTTCTTAAATCTAAAATGTTAAATATTCAATGAAAACCGGTGTACACAGTCGTAGTAATTAGTCGGTCTCTGTTTAATTGTAATTTTCCTTTTCTAAATATTAAATACTCTATAAACCGCTCACTAAATTATTGTCATAAATATTAATTTAAATACTTGTTAAATTTTAAATCCTAAATGATGCAAAAACCATTCTTACACGCGAAGGGCATGTTAGAAAATGAATAAAAATTGTCTGGCGTTAATATATTTCGGGCTTGCAGAAGGCACCAAGAAAAATCAGCTAAAAAGGATTTCTACTTAGCACATAAAAGGTATGACAATAAATCCTTGGACATTAGAGTCAAGAAGTTAGAAAAGCGAATTTTGGCGCATACCCTGTTGGTGTAGTGTAGATTCACGCGAAAACTTTAAAGCAGTGTGTAAAACAAACAGTATTTCACAACAATTATAGCATTAAGATATTTAAACCTATTGACCTAAATATGGATTATTGATTAGTAAAATTTTCCTTATTTAGTTTATATAAACAGAACCCAACAATTCTTTTCTGACTTCTAAGAAAAGTCTACACTTTTCATTATGCTTCCAAGTGAGAAAAAGTCACAAAGCATAGTTGCCAATTCTGTATTAATAAAGCGGTCTTCACTTTGGTTAGAAAATTTTGTATTAAAGGTTAGTGAATACACATCAAAGTAATACGCCACGTGGCGGACACTTCTAGAACTAAATTATACATATTTTTCACATTTCTATGAACGTGAGGCTCTAACTTTTTTGCAAGATTGGCGTTAATGATGCTTATTGATAGCTAATCTAATTATTCAAAGAATTTAATTTTTAGAATTATTCAAAGTGAGGTCCATATATATATATATATATATATATATATATATATATATATATATATACAGTATGTCCCCGGATCGACTTGAAAAGAGGAAAATTCTCTTATTTTGATTTCTCAGAAAATTTCATTCTTGATGCTTGTTTTCAAACCCCGAAACACAAATTACTTTCTATTTTACTCGTACGGTTCTCGAGATAATATCATTTTTCTTGAAAAATTGGACTTAGAATGTTTTTCCTGATTTTTAGAAGTAACTTTAGTAGGCGGATTTCATTGAAAAACACCACTAACAGAAATTGTCAAATGTGATAATTCTGTTGAACTGCAAACTAATTCATAATGTTGACTTTACAACAAAGAATTTATCTAATTCAATGTTACGGAACTGGGGAAGAGTGCTACCGAGTTGTTATCAGAAAATTCAACCAAAGATACCCGGAGGTTGCCATTTCGAATGCCGGAGCAAAAAACTTGGTAACTAAATTCCTTCAAACAGGCTCGGTTTTAAACCTAAAGAAGCCAAAGAAGTTGTTCGATGAAGACGATGCTGCTACTGTTCTCACCGTTCATTCCGCAACAGAAGTTCCAAGGTTGTCTTTAAGAAGGAGGGCACTACGAATTGGGATAGGTAAATCTCATTTACAAAGAATCTTCAAGGAGAACAAAATTTTACCATTTAAGCTGCAATTGAGGCAAACTTTAGAGAATGGTGATGAAGCCAAACGTCTGGATTTTTGTTTGGAAATGGGCAATAGAGTTTTGGAAGATTCAAATTTTCATAAACGAATAATGTTCTCCGATGAATCGACCTTTTCAACTCACGGAGTCGTTTCCTCCCAACATTGCCGTTACTGGAGTAGGACGAATCCAAACTTCCGAATTGCTAGTCGCAGACAATGTTTGAAAAAAGTTAATGTGTGGTGTGCGGTTTCGTACCATGGAATTATTGGCCCATATTTTTTTGATCAAAATTTAAACCGTTATTCATATTTTGAAATGTTGCAAAAATTTTTAACTGATAAACTGGATGAATTGCCATTGAACTACCAAATTGAAGTGTTCTTCCAGCACGATGGGTGCCCTGCTCATTATGCCGGTACTGTTAGCCAGTGGCTCAATACAGAGTTTCATGATAACTGGATAGGAAGAAATGGTCCCATTTTATGGCCGCCGAGAATTCCTGATCTCACAATAATGGACTTTTATCTGTGGGGTCGTTTAAAATAAATTGTGTACAGTGAGCCATTCGACAATGATGAAGAGCAATTGAAAAATAGGATACGGAATGCTGTCCAGTCCCGTTCAATCGAAGAAATAAGGCGCAGTTTCAATGAATTCAGAGCTCGCATTGAAATCTGTGCGGAAAAAGGAGGAGCATTATTCGAATAGAAAACTAATAGTTCAGTTTTTTGAGAATTTCGTTTCATTTTACCATCAATTGTTAAATTTATTAATTAAAACTTGTGAGACCAATTTGATTTTTCATTTGAAACAAATCAATTTACTTCAAAAAATTACGAAAAGCTCGAATTTTTCAAGAAAAATGATATTATCTCGAGAACCGTTTGAGTTAAATTGCAATTAATTTGTGTTTCGGGGTTTTGAAAACAAGCAGGGAAAATCAGCAAGAATGAAATTTTCTGATAAATCAAAAATAAGAGAATTTTCCTCTTTTAAAGTCGATCCGGGTACATACTGTGTGTGTGTATATATATATATATATATATATATATATATATATATATATATATATATATATATATATATATATATATATATATTTCTCTCTACATGCAATAAAAGGTATGTGCGCGCATATGTGTGTATGTAAGTGTGATTGTTATTTAAAGCAATTCTTTATCTGTCATTTGAAGTTTTGCTGTTGAGGTTACGTTCATTATAACTCTAGTTATTAATTTTTAAATAGAATTACAAATCAACAAATAGAGTTAACCAGAGAGCATGTTCGAATCATGGTTTATTATGATTTTAAAAAAAGTTAAAGCGCTTATGAGTACAAAGAGAGTCTAGATTCTGCTTTTAGTGAACAAGCATCTTCGTTGGCTACAATTTACCGATGGTGTAGGGAATTTTAAAGGAAGGGAGCTGTATTCAGCTTCAAAAAGGAGTAGGGCGACCTCTCCTACGGCTGTTACCGGCAAAAACATTGCTTCTGTTAAAAAAATAATTGAAGAGGACAAGTCACATGCAGTAACAGAGCATCAACTCAAGATTAAATGCTCAACTGTTAGAACAATGATAAACGATCATCTGCATTAAAAAGAATAGTGGCAAGTGACGAAGCTTATATTCCTTTTTCGACGTACCTACCCGCCCAAGAGGGTCGTGTATGAATACATGAAGATGAGGAAGCTCTAGCAATGACAAACAAGCAGCGAGCTATGAAAAGGTACAGGCCTAATAAAGGCAACTAAGCCAGAAGGACAAAAGACTGAAAAATGTTTACCTAATGTGGTCAGTAGGGTTCTAGGCAAGGGAATTGAGCTACACCATGGTCCCATACGACATCTTAACTCTCCAGTTTTTTTCTGAAAAAATACAAAAGTAATAAAACATCCACCGTATTCGCCTAACTTAGCAATGTGCTACCCTGGTTATTCTTTGGTCTTAAAAGGAATTTGCGGGGTAGAAGGTTTTCGTCTGAAGAAGAGATTGATGTCGCAGTTCACGCTTATTTTGAAGGCATCCCGAAAGAGGATTGGTTGGGAACTGTTAAACAGTGGAAAGGAAGAATGGTCAAGTGTATTATTGTTAAAGGGATTGAATTTGACCATACTTTAAATAAAGTCCTAGAAAATATTAACCGTGTTTCTTATTCTCAATAAATTCAGCTAGACCCTGTATTATAAAAGAGTGTGCATAATTATCCTAAAAGAATGGTTATTAAAATTATTCCATTTCTCTTAGTTTCCGTTTTGTAGGTTGGAAGGTCGTGTGTTGTTCCACACCACATGTTTATTATTTGGCTCAATTAATTTAGTATTTTCAACACATTACCTTCGCTCTATCTCGAACCTGTAACATCTCAATACCTGCCACTAGAATCAATAAGTTAATAATTCGGCATGTCAAGATTTGAATTCTTGACCAGTAATTCTAAAGTACTTGTTTCAATAGTGTAACTATCGGTGCAGAACATTTAGAAAATTGTTGTTATGGTATAATTATGTCCATTTCATGTCATTCCTTCAAATGCATTTAGTTTGGGGAATCTTACAAACGTTTAAGGTACTTATCTTACACCAAAGACAAATATTTTATTTGTGAGATAATCATGGAAGTTTGTATTTTCCTAGTACTGCACTTAAAATACACGTTATGTATAACTTGCGAGATAAGAGTTTATTTTTCATAACAACTGCATTATGAGGCCTTTTTAGGGCATTTTGCCCATGCGCTTATACTGAAGCAAACTCTGTAGCAGTAACTGTACCCCGTTATTGTAATGTCACCATAATGCCTTGAAAGACAGAATTATAAAGCTAGAAATACCAAAGCAAGAAATTAAACCCGTGGTTTACCTTTTTTCTCGCAAACGTTTATTATTCCTCAAGTAGTATCTGTGTGCTCACATTTTGTTTTATTTATTGAAATATTACTGGAAACAGATTGATACTATTCCTACGGTTGATTATTAAATAACTCCAGCATGCACAAGTAAATATGCCAATTGTAGAAATACTCCTGGCGAAGTTATAACAAATTACAATAAGTCTTCATTACCGAGTTCTTCCGAAAGGCAGTTTATTCCGTTTATAAGATTTTGGAGTCCTATTCCAGTGTTAGGAAATACTACGGTTGTGCACTGAATGGAATCACCTGCCTTTTGGATTATACCATTTGTAGCAAACAACAGCAATAAGAAGGTTTAATTCAAACTTACTCTTACTCGAGTTTAAGGATTTTGTTGATGCCAACCAAGCAAGGCTGCTAAGAATCACGAACGTTGTAAAATACTTCATTTTGTGAGGCTGATTTGTTATTAGCCAAGCATATAATGTTTGTAATTAATTGTAAATTACAATTCATCAAAAACATGTAAACTGTCGTAGTATAAATTATGCCAATTTTGAACACTCAGTATGAGAGGGCGATTTATTATTGTGAAGTAAACAATAAGAATGCAGGTAATCCTGAACAGCGTATGAAGCTAGTGTGAACGATAGTGCTCACATTTAGTGCAAGTAACGTGCATTATTAAACACAGTTAGAGACCAGTATTTCCCTTAAATGACCGAATAACCATTTCCTCTCCAATGTAAAGACTGTGATGTATTGGTGATTACAAAAAAGTAAAATTAAAGATAACCGGAGAAATTGTTTAATCAGCACGCAACAAACGCAAGGGTAATTGTAGAAGCAGCTGAAAGTAAGAATAACCGCGTCTCACAGAATGAAATAGGAAGTATTGGATGGAAAAGGAAAAAGTAACGTGTTCCATTCCCTCCCCAAGCAGGTGAATGGTGGGACTAAGGATAGGTGCGGTCAGGACAAAATCGGAAGGAATGCAGTTAGGGTTCTGAAGGGGACACAGCACACGTCTAAATAGCCGCACTTAGTGTAAATATACGCAGTCACCACGCCGCTATATGTGTATGAGGAAAACTCCCTAAAAAGGCCTTATACAGGGTAGACGGTGACCGGAAAGTAACCCATTACCTTCCGATGGGTATTGGTAATCAATTTGATTAATGTGATAACCCTGTACGGTTGCGGCTACGAAAAGCTACCACTTATATTTATCTAGCGATCGTTTTTCTAAATTTTTGAATAGAAGCTTTTCATGTCAATACGACGTTCATTTATAGTGGCGTATCATAATGCAAGTATTTGAAAGTGCTTCATAATTCAAAAAGGTCTATGGTGACAGCACTTTAATTTTAATCAAGTACGTACGTCAAAGATTTTCTACGGAATTACAATAGAAAAATGATAGTGGTAGCTTTTCCCTGGTCGCAATTGTACCTATTCTGGGACGAATGTGACAAAAGCTATGAGACGGAAATTAAGAGAAATATTTAGCAACCCGGTATAACTAAATTTATCACCCAGACAGCCATTCTAAAATTTTGATGCATTAAGTGTCAGAAGAAAGCAATGGTATAAGCAAAGGATTTTCAATGCACGTTTCTTTAGTAATATGTAAGAGACGTGAATCGGGCAATCAACCCGGATCGCTATAAAAATTAAAAAAGCAGCACTGATTGGTGCCGGCTAAATGGTAGCTTCAGTACTACAGTAAAGTGAGTTCTTACCTCGGTCAAGTGCAATTCGACTAAAAAGGTTGACCTTGATTAAGGTGGGGGCGTATTTCTCAGCCAAAGTACAAGGTGTTCTTCTCCACTAAAAAAAGGCCTGGTTTGTACTGGCTAAAGGTGAGGTTATGTGCTTCAACTACAGGGGGTTCTTGTCTCGGTTAAGCGGGTATCTGCTAAAAGGGTTGGTCCGTTAAGGTACACGCCGTTCTTATCTCGACTAAGTGTGTGGTGGTTGGTTCTTACACATAATTGGTACTATAGGAGAATGCTTCTCAGGTAAGTCTAGCTTCACTTAAAGATTTTGGTTCAAGTCCTGGATAAAGCGTGGATTTGCTAAAACAGAAGTGGTTCTTATCTCGGTTAAATGTGTGTGTTTCTACTGAAAAGGTAGTTCTTTGGTTAAGGTGAGGATTTATATCTCAGCTAAAGAAAACGGGTTCATATATGAGATAAGTACAACTCAGCTAAAAAATTATTCATATTTCGAGTAAGGTGAGGTGAAAGGCCGGCTAAGATAAAGGTGTGTTTCTCGGCTAAAGGGAGTTCTTACTTCAGCAACGCGCAACTCCTCTAAAAAGGTTTGGATTATATCTTCGCTAAGGCAGGGTTTATTTCTCAACTGAAGAGAGTTTTTACCTTGACTAAGTGTATCTGCCCCAAAGTGTTGGTTCATATACAGGCTAAAATACAGGGTTTGTTTCTCTCCTCAGGTGAAGTAGGTTTTTATCCCAGATATGTGCTGGTTCATACTTTCCCTAAGATGAGGCTGTACTGTCTAGCTAATGACAGTTCTTATACTGGTTAAGTGTGACTTGCAAGACGCATAATTTTCTTTAAGGTCTTAGCCAAGAAACAAGCGCAGGGTCTAAATATAGCAGTTCTTAGAATCACAATTATCCAGAAACTCTCCTAAATGTATCACTCATGTCTTGACAGCTTGCAAGTTATAATATGTTGGATTAAAATAGATTCACATGTACCTTACTTGATATGGTAGGTAAACAGACAGCAAATAAGTCGTAGGTACAAAATGTATATGAGGTGGTTCACGTACATACTGGATAAAGTGGGAGAAAGCTTCCCAGGTAAATATAGCTCCGCTTAAAGTTTTGGTTTGTAACGTAGCTAAAGCGTGAATTTGCTTTTCAGCTAAATCAGAAGTTGTCCTGGTCCCGATTAAATGTCTCTACTTAGAAGGTTGTTCTTGGTTAAGGTGAGGGTTATATCTTGGTTAAAGGGAGGAGCAACTCAGATAAATCAATTGGTTCATATTTTGGCTTAGGTGAGGTGAAGATCCGGCTAAGGTTTATATAGGGTCTGTTTCCCTGCTCAGGTGGAGAAGGTTTTAATCCCAGGTGTATGCCCGTTCATACCTGGCCTGATGTGACGGTGTGTTTCTTAGCTAAATGTATTTCTTATATTTCTTCAGTCTAACTGCGTGACGCAAGAATGTCTTAGCCAAGCGAGAAGCCCAGGGTGAATATATAGAAGTTATTCTGGAAATAGTAACTATCTAGAGAATCTCAGAAATATGTCATTCATGTCTAGGCAGCCTGCAAGTTATAACGTGTTGGATTAAAATAGATTTACATGTACACCCGGCGTCAATGAAAAAGCCCATCTTCGAAGTAGTATTAAAAATGCACATACATTTGTACATCCCTATAGATGCAAAACTGGTCAGGTAGATTTTCTATTGTTTTGTAGCACAAAGCAGGTCCAAACCCCCTCAGGGCGCGATTATTACACTACAAAAAAATTTAGGATTCAATTTCCCATAAGTGGGCATTATATTTTATTATGAGGTTTCCTACAAAAACCTAAATTAACATTTTCAGCGTTCCCGGTTTCTTAGTAAAGCATTTGGGTCGTATGTAAATTAAATAATGCCACCCTACCTATGCAAAATTGTATGCCAAATAACCAGTTCTTATTTTAGCAATTATAACGTTTTTCAATTCCTCTAAAATATTTATCTTATCAAATTATCTAGGATATTATCGAAATCAATCTATGTAGAAAGTATAATAATGTATTTTCCTATTATTCTGGTATATTCGGCATATTTTATTTTTAGAATAATTAAGATTATTGCACAAAGGTTAAGCCCGATATCAATTAATTTGCAATACTATTCAAGTAACTAGATGAGATTTCTACAAGTAACAATAGAATTTAAAATTGCTTTGTGAAAATAGGGTGTACATAGGAGAATACGATTATTAAATGCCAAATAACGTGTTTGATTATATCAATTAGGGCGCTTTTTAATTTCGATTACATCCTTGATGAAACGATTTCATAAATATTCCTCTTTCGCCAGTAGTGTTTTGAATTAAAATGAATAAAAAACAAGCACCGTGTTATCAGCGAAATATTTAAATCAAAAGAATCTGGAATTGCATTGTTACTTGTATTTCTTCTAATCAGTCTAATTAAACCGCAGATTAATTAATTTTTTTATTTTCGTGCGACAATTTCATTGAAGTTAAGTCATATTAAATAATATTTATTACTCCTATTACCAATTCCTGTATGTGAAGAAAAACAACTGGCTTAAAGTGAACCATAATTCTTCTTCTTATAAACAGATTTTCAAGTCAGTTTCGAACCAGGCATTACGTATTTTCATAAGAATTCTTTCGTTAGCAAACTGGTTGTTTAAGAGAATATCTACGCGCACGAAACGTAATGGAAAATTTCCCTGAGTATTACAACACGTCCTTAGTTAAAGGATGTCCAAAATTTATACGTTATATCGCCTTGGGGGTAGGCTTTTTCATTTACGTCGGGTGTACCATTTGTGACGTAGTGGGTGCAAAGTTAGAAAACCAGAGGTCCAACTCTCAATTGTACTGTGCATTGTTCTGTCTACCGTATTCACACTGGAGGCTGTTTCCTGTACATACTTCCCCATACACTCATGACTCATGAGTTTGTTGAAGGTGTTAGCCAAAAACAAACCCATCACTGATTAATCTAAAAAGCAATCATGGAAACGTAATTACCAAGAAAGAAATGCAAGTCGTCCGTAATCTAAAGGTTAATCTTAGTAATGAGGTTATATAAATACACCTAACTCAGCAGTTTGCAAGGAAAAAACCCAGGATATACGAATTGAATCTTGGAAACCAAATTATATAAAGAATCTTAGAAATCCGGCCCTTTCAGGCCTAAATAGATTTTAGTTACATAATTCCAATCGGCTTGAGCATTCAGATATGCTCTAAACACGTCTTCATTCAATACACATTTGATTCAAAAAGCGTTCTAGTGTATTTAGAAATTGGGGAATAAATATTTTCCATTAGTAACCCGTATTTATATAAATCGGGCCTCCGACGCCAGTGTCCAACTAGTTCTTATAAAACCAGTTTCAAGGCTGATAGTTATTCTAATTTGTCAAGTCTTGCTGCTCAGAATTGTATGTGTCTGTGTAAGTTGGAACCTGCATCACTGCTCGATGTATAAAAGTAGGTTCAGCTGATTTTCATTCAGTTGTAATAAAGGTTTTGTTGGGTGAACTTGTGAAACACTTATGGTAATGGTGTCAGAAGGGAATGTGAAAATCGTGAGATTTGGTGACCGCGTCTATGTAGAAACAGTGTCGCAGTGGCCTGAAAGTGATGCTCTGCCTTCTGAAGGAAGTGATTTGTCATAATCAGAAAATGATGACACAGAATACACAAATTTCGAATTGGTTTCTGACGAGTATTCTGGATCCAGCTCTGATGATGTTGATGATAATTCAGAGGATGGTGTTAACGATAGTGGTAATTCCTCAACTACTCGTTACATTACTCCAAGTGGTCCGGATTGGAGTTTGTAACCTCCAACAATAAATAGAATTCAATCACACAATATTATTCGGCGTGCGCCAGGACTAGCTGTAGCACCAAACGATACGTTTTAGTTGTTGTACAAGAAATTGTGAACTGTACTAACTTAGAGGGAAGACGTGTTTAGGGACCAAAAGGAAAACCGTGGAAAGGTGTAACTGTTGATGAATTTCTTGAATTCTGTGGTTTACGTATTCATGGGAGAATTGACAGAAACTGGGATGATCCTACGAGAGAACTATTGTGTAGTGAATTTACCAATCCTGCATACATAGCCACAATGTCCATGTTTCGCTTTAAAGAAATGATTCGTCAGATTTGATGACAAGTGATCCGAGAATGCGCGTTTGGAAACTGATAAGTCAGCAATGGTGTTCTACGTTTGGAATTTATTCATTCATCATTGCAAAACCTGCGCCATACCGGATACTAATGCAACTATTGATGAACAACTCGTTGGGTTTAGAGGTAGATGCAGCTTCGTTTAGTTTATGTTGGTCACCAGCGCGGAGAACCTCCACATAAAAACCTGGGGTTTGAAGCAGTACAAACTCGTGCGTGGCATTCATAATTCTGGTCTCCATCTCAAGATAGACAACTTATTAACTAGTGTTTCGCTAGTAATCTATCTATTGGATAAAAATATTACTACGTCAGAATAACCGTGACAGTCCGAAAGGGAGAAAGCCTCAAAAGATCGTGTAGTCTTCTCTTCATTGTTTTGCTTTCAAAACAGGCATCCATGGTAAGTTGAGCACGTTAAAAAACAAAACCGTAATTTCAATTAGCACCATGCACCACGATGCATCTATCAATGATGACGCTAAGGGAAAGCCTGAAATCATCACTCATTACAATAAAACAAAGGGCGTTGACATCATGGATCAAGTGGTGTCGACATGCACGTGAAAGAGACAAAGTATACTATCGCCCATGAGATTTTTCTTCAACATTATTGATGCAGCACTCAATGCGTATATAGTTTTTACGAAGGAGCATCCAAACTACAACATAGGAGTGACTCACAAACTCAGATTGTTTTTGAAAAATTTAGCGAAGGAACTAGTGATACCACATATGCAGAGAAGATCTACTTACCCTAACCTACGGCGTAGTGTCCGGGAGTGTCTAAGCAGATTTATTGATATCTCTGGTTTGCCAGTCGCTCAAACAAGTGCAAGAATTAAGAGAAAAAGATGCTCAGTGTGCCCCGCAAATATTGACTGTAAAAGCACAATAGTATTAGAATGTACACTAAAAATGCGTCTATAATCCCTAAAAAAATTTTAAACAATAATGTTCATTTTCATATTTAATCTCGCATTTGTAATGTATATGTGTAAATAAATAAAGTTTTATTTTAATAACTTTGTTTCTATTCTGACTACACGTGACTTTATATAAACGGGTCTCAGACGCCCGGATTATGTAAATGCCGATAGATTATTGGTTAAGTACCCTAAGGTTAAGGATATATAAAAACACTACCAATTTCTGCAAATGAGGTTAAATAAAATATAAAACAAACCGCACTCATCCAAACATGAAACCAATTCTTGAAAACGAGGTTATATAAGAATCATCAGTAATGCATAAATAATTAATTTGAAATACAAATGCACAGTTTGCAAACTGTACCTGTCGGATAAGAGTAAACTTTGACATGAGTAGGTACTCAGTTGCACTTATGAGAAAAGCATTCAAAACCACGTCTAAAGGCGATATGCAAGACCAGCTGGAGTTAAGTGAAAGTAAATTTTGAAAAACCGTTTAACGAATTAGTCCTCCATACCACTGGAAAAGACGAAGTACTCTTATTGAGTAGTTTTTGCACCAAGTACGGAAATCGACTAATGCTGAAAACGTAACGTAGACTGCATGAAGAATTGGAATAATAAAATATAGAAACTACGGACTCTACATTTAACAAGAGTAACGGAAAAGAAAAGACCAGATAACATGATTTCGTAAAATCAATTTGTGGAAACGAGGTTATCTACAAATTCTATGAAATTCATGACTGCTCAGGTTCATTGTCCTAGCCTATAAATGAACCCGCTATCCATCTCATACCGATCTTTCCGACCATTAGGTAAGACCCAAACTGTGCATCTAAGAAGCAAATTTTAGCCAAGGGGCACACCATTTGCCTCTTGATAACGTAACCTATACAAGGCACAGACATACTCATTACAGTTCAGCTCAATAACATGAATCTATCGGAGTTAAATGAAAGTACATTCTGAAAAACCGTTTGAGCTAACACTGAAAAATATGAATACTTCAATTGAGTGCTGCCCATACTACGCACAGTATTGATTAGCGGCCGGTTCTGGACCAATTGAAGGTCACTCGCCCTCTGGTGGTGTAAAATGTAAGCTTTTGGATCTCTTCATGGTCAAACTTTTGGCGGGAAATTTAAATTTTTAGATCTCTCTAAAAATAGAAATTGCAATATCATCATCATCATCATATTATAAGGTCACTCTGCGGTCAAACGTTTTGGGGGGAAATTTGTGTCTCAAGGTCAAAAGCTAAAAACAGAAATTGCAATGTCATCATGATATCACAATTCTTAGAAGTCTAAAAATAGAGTGTTCAAGGTCGAAGATTATTGACCTGTAGGGGTATCGTATGACATTTCTTAGAAGTATAAAAATAGCATCCATTCATGGAAACCAGAAGAATGCGAGTTGTCTATGCTAAAAAGTAGACCAAGGTCAAATAGTGCTTATATTGACTAAATTGGGGCAAGTTGAAATAATTTTCTAAACTAAGAGTAGGTGGGTATTTAACAAGTTTAAACATAGGTACTCAAGTCAACGACACATTTTTGTGATGTAAACCACAGCGAGGTGTGTTGAGATCACTCAGTTAGCAACTTGTAATTGTTAAACATGGAATTATCAGTGTTAAACCAATGCACCCATTGCAAACTTTTTAAAAGTGCATGTGACCTCGAGATATCAAAAAAGTATAAAGTGATTAATGTGGCAGTAATTAATACTAAGTATGGTGAACGTATAGTGATGGAAACGGATGATTTTAAATGTATATTACCTCAACGCTTTTATGTGTATTTGAAAGAAGAAAATCGAATGGAAGAATTTAAAACGCAGCTAAATACGAGGGATGTCTTCATCAGTAGTTTGGGTGCAGTCGGGAAAACAACAAACATAACATTTTGTTTTTAATAGTAGTTCCACAACCCCACCCACATGATTTAACTAAATTCACTCTTAAACAGCGTTTAGTCCTAGTGCAATTGCAAGCAAGTACAGTCGTTATAATACAGGCAGCAATAACATCATTTCTGGAACGATCCAAACTCAGAAGTTCACCGTTATATATATATATATATATATATATATATATATATATATATATATATATATATATATATATATATATATATATATATATATATATATATATATATATATATATATATATACATACCCACATAGTTGCAGTAACAATATGAATAACAATTTTACTTTGTATTGTTGATGCTGTCAAAATAGTGATGGTGGTAATAGCAGTAAAAATGAAGAGAAACATGATGAAAGTTATTCTTGTAACACTGACAGGCAGCTATATGATTTATCTGAGGTGTATAAACAAGCAGCTAATGAATACCTAATCTATTGTATCTATTATAAACTATCGAACATATGGAAATTGGATACAGTACGCACCTCAAGCTTGCACCAGTAGTGCGCATGGAGTGTACTAACTGTGATCAAGGCGATAATGTAGTGTTGGATATGAAGGAATGGAATGCGCTTCTAAGATGACATTCGTATGTAGAATTACAATTTTTCCGATCCCAAGAAAATTAAAATAAAATTGATTGGTCAAATTTAAACGAGGATGAAGATATAATCTATGATCAACATTATGGATCTCTATCTAGCAATCTTGGTATTTATTACAACTGGGAATTGATTAAAGGATAGGACAGAATTTTGAAAACTCTTATGGTAGAAAACTACAACTACTGTTCTTGCACATTCAATTCACATAGCATAGAAGAACTATTCAATTTAAAAGATATAATAAGCTATAGATTGGAATTTCTTTAATCTTATAATCTGGTATGTTTTTATGGAAAGTTCATACAACAAACTGTTGACTACCGTCGTTTTCGTGAGAAAAAATTCCGTGGTGGTGATGATGACATTGATGATGTTATGAATGTTAAGTATAATATTAATTCACATAACACTGTATTTTTAATGGAAATATTGTATTATCGTCCTGTTTATCTAATGTATAGCATTTACTGAATAAAGAAATAACTGTAATCTGTTTTTCTCAATTTAGGTATAAATACACCGGTTTATCCATCCAGGCAAACAATGTTAGTTATGAAGCGAGAGAGTGCAGATGGTGGTGCTTTAGTGAATGCTCTAATCAATAAACTTCCATTTGAATTGCATTTACCTGGTTACCAGTATTGCGGTCCTGGTACAACGTTATAGAAACGACTCGCACGCGATGACCCCGGTATTAATCAATCAGATGCTCAGTGCAAACTTCACGATACCAGTTAAAAACATTACAGATATTTAGATAGTAGACATAAAGCGGATAAAATTTACAAAAAAAAGCTTGGGAACGCTTTAAATCATCAGACGCAAGATTAAGTGAACGAACTGCAGCTTTAGCAGTCAGTACCGTCATGAAAGCAAAGAGAAAATTAGGAATGGGGTGTAAACGTCGATTTAATCTGAAGAAGAAGAAAAAATGCAATGGCGGAAATTTATTGCTTTTATGAAAAACAATAGCTAAAAAAATTAAACCTAACGAAATTTCACAGACACAATAAAGTCAGCGCTTTCAACGGCAAATCGTGTGGTAAAAAGTTTAGGAGGAAAGGAAAACATTAAAGTTCCTTGAGTAATTCCCCTACTTAAACAAGGAGGGTTTTTACTATTTCTTATTCCGTTATTCGCAGGATTATCAGCAATCGGTGCGTTAGCTGGAGGTGCATCAGGAATTGCTAAAGCAGTCAATGATGCTAAAAATGCTAAGAAATTGCAAGAAGAGACATCGCGCCATAATCGCATGATGGAATCGATCGCTATAGGCTCCGTGAATAAGAAAGGCGGCGCACTGTATCTAAAACCAAACAAATCTGGTGGTGGTGCATTATACTTAAAACCGTTTCCAAAAAACTGACTAAATTACCCGAAAGACCGTTAACGGATATTGATTTAAAGAAATACACCAGAAATGTACCCTACTTTAGGGATATTTTTATGAGAGATAACATGCCTAAATTACCACGGTAGAATGAATCTGGAATTATTAACTTAGATAGCCAAAGAGGACCAGGTACACATTGGGTTTGCTACAAAAAACGTGGTGAAAAGGTATGGTATTACGATAGATTCGGTAATCTTCGACCACCAATCGAAGTGATTAACTACTTTCGAGGGTGTAAAATATATTATGATTACAACCATGATCAAGAGTTTAATACAATTATTTGCGGACACCTATGCCTACAATTTTTATATAAATAATCAGCACATCAAATTTTCTCAGTTATGTCAATAACATTCAGTTTAGAAGGTGTTGGTAACACAGCTAGCTACAACTTCTATCCACCGATAGAGCTAGATTTGGGAAGAAATACGTTATTGGATTGGTTGGATTTTACGGCTGCAACAGCATTAGAAACATTTATACAGGCAAGGATAGATTTTATTTTAGAACAAATCCATCTCATTTGCAAGTGATTAATATTCCACACGGTGCATATGAGTTAGATGAAATTAGCGGTTAACTAAAATCTAAAATACCCACAGAAAAGTTTATCATTAGAGCAAACAACAATACACTTAAATGTGACAAACAGTTCATTTGAGATCGATTTTACTAAAGAAAATTACATTGGGCGCATGCTAGGGTTTGAGTCTAAAACATTAGAATCAAATATTTTATGTACATCTGGGTTAAACATCCAAATACTTAAACACACTAATCTACACGTAGAGTGCAACATTATAAAGGGATCTTATCGAAACGGGAAACCTGCTAAAGTGTTATATGAGATTGATGTTTTAGTTCCACCAGGTTATCGCCTAGATAAAACTCCAAGCAATACTCAATATTTAGAAGTAAACACTGACAATTCGTAATATCTCAATTAATTTGACTAATCAAAAGGGTGAATTAATAGACTTTGGTGAAAGTGAACCATTCACAGTACGCTTAGAGCTAAAAGAACATGGGTATAAGAATTAATTCAGGACCAATTCCAACTTACAGAAATTCATATAAAAGACATCATCCCTACAGTAAGTCATTAATTAGTCATCAACCTTCATTGCGATTAACATATGCAGAGAAACACTTTTTAACGTCAATTGGTTTAAAAGTTCTCAACCACAATGGCAGAATTGTTAAACGTTTGATGATTCGATAATTAAATCAGATATTCAAACTTATCTTCCGTAAGGATTTTCTAAATATGGACCTTCCGAAGAAATTCGTACCTTAATTCAAAGTCAAGATCTAATTACGGCTACTTATGATAGTTTTCTGTACATAGAAGGTAAACTTGAGCTCAAAATCCAGGTATAACATCTACGCTTAAGATATATTTCTAATGCGGCAAGCAAAAGCAAAGCACCAAGCCATTTGGGATGGTCCCCAAATAATGAAGAACCATTACAAGAAGAATTCGATGAGCAAAATGGAGAAAAGTCTTTTACAGTATGCATACCATTGAACCACATATTTGTGATAATGGAGGATTATCGTCAGGTAATCGTGAATATGCGCCAAGAGTTTTAATTCGATCTAGAAGCGATACAAACTGTTATTATGGTGAAGTTGATGCCTCAATAACCTTAAATAAAATTCAATGGAAAGTACCGCACTTAACACTTAGTGATGCTGCGAAACTTAACTTGTTTCAAGAAATCAATAAAAATTCTATTATTACTGTTTCCACTTCTTCAATGGAAGTTATATGAATTACCTTCTTTAAAACAAGTAACCTCAGACATATGGCCAATAAAAACATCAATGCAACTGGAAAAACCACTTTGGATAATTGTTGCATTCCAACAAGGTAAAAGGTGCACAAAGTCAACAAGGGCCGGAAATTTTGATCACATTAACTTCAGAAATCTTAAAATACATCTGCATTCTGAGTATTATCCATATGAAGCAATGCATTTGACCTTCAGTGCTAACCAATACATACGTGCCTATCGCAATTTTTTTTAAATTTCGATGTGATTACTATGGTGAAGATGATAAAGATGCATTATTCAACTATTCCGAATTCAAAAAACTCAACAGTAGACATAAAATTGGAAATGCAATCTCTAACACCTTTCGATAATTGAACTGTTGTCTATGGTCTTATTCTCCATGACGCTATTGTGCAGTACAGCCCACTCACAGGGGAAGTGAAAAATGTATGGTTATTGTAATATAGTCTAGTATATAAATAAAAATGTTGTAATTATGCGTTTAGTTTTATTTAGTCCTCTAACGATGAAAGTAGTTGCTCAAAAACAAAAACCCTCAATTCAAAATCATGACTTTGATGAAAAATCTATTACTTCAAAACATGGTGATTTACTTCCTAGTAGTATACGTGGTATTACATGCGGTCCCTCCAACGCAATGATCAGTCTAATTACCGAGAAAAATACCCTGAAATTTAAAAGTGTATACGTATACTCTAAATCATGAATCAAAACAAGTACAAAATTTTACAGGAAATCTTACTTCCAATGAGGGATATAGGTTACTTTACCTTCAGTGATAATCAAGATGTGATTGAGGCTAATTGTGCAAAATCAAACTCTATTTTTATCTTCGATGATATCGCTTGTGAAAACCAAAATAACATGGTCGTTATTTATTACAGTAGTTTAGTAGGTACTGATCTGTTTAGGTATTAACAGCTATCTGTTTATGTAAACCGGTATCTGTTCAGTAAACCCGCTTTGCTACAATGGATAACAAGGAGATGATATTAAAGAAAAAAATTATTCAGGCTTGTAAAATAATACTGCAGAAGTATAAAGGTATTAAAACTGCTCGCATTAATAATGAAAGAGCATTGAAGGTGCTTATAAACCCCTAATAGAACCTCTAACTGAAATAGTAGATAAAATCAATCCCGATAAAAAAACCTAAAAAGGAGAACATTGGCGTTAAACCCAAAGACCACCCCTATTCATATTTCCGAGAAATCACTCTACTACCCCCACTAGCCCGCTAGCTCAAGTTCAACTGACTCCAGGCTTCAACCCATTAGGTAATTCAAGAAAGGGTTCTACTAGCCCACTAGCTCAGCTTCCGTTTTTTCAAACGAATCCTCCTCCAGGTCTTCCTACACCATCTTTCTTAGATACATCTCTTGTAGGAGAGATTAATATTGAGGAAGAAGAACTTGTTAGTGTCACAAATAATTCTACTACCCGTAATGATCCCATCTCAGAAGAATTTTTCGAGCAGTATCATGAATTACCTAGTATATACGTTGAACGTATTGTGCGGGATCCTGAAGGTGTTATTGATCATACTTATGGAGCCCACTATGATACCAACACTGAAAAATGGGCAATTGGTAATACTACCGTTACAATTAAAGGAAACGATATGATTATTAAAGGTGTCACGTATAAAGGGACTCCAGGTTTATATGATCTGCTTATTATGAATGAACCCAATTTAAATGTAGTAAATTCAAAAGATAGAAAAGATTACAGAAGTATTTTAGAAGCTACTAATGTTATAAGGTGAGATTATGACGTAAGTGGGCAAATTCGAGTGGGTCGTAGCAAAAAGTATAGACAATATACCAACCCTTGCTATAATCATCACCCACAACCAAGGGAGGTGGAGGTATGTTTTTTAAGGAATTAACAAACATGCCGATTGAATATAAATATTGAAATTATGTACATGTACTAATTCGTGATTTAGAGGTATTGTGGACAGAAAAATTGGAAGGGAATGACATAATATCAATTGTAGAAGAACTGTATGAGGATGGGTAGATTGAAAAACCAAAATCCGTTCTTTAAACAGTATAAATGAGAATGCATTGATGTCGACATATAACTAAGGTGACCCTTGACAAATTTGGACGTTTACATGGCCAGTTTCATTTCAAGAAATTAACCCCTCAGTTTAAACTGACTGATGATAATCAATTTTATATCGAGAATAGGAGACTCAGCAATGTTGCCAGTCCCATGGATCCTCAAGATGCCATCACTAAGCAATACTATTTATCAACAAGGTTCAATTTGGATGGAAACCATTTGACACAGTTGGCGGACCCGGAAGAAGATGCTACAAGTAAAGGATATCTTAATTTTTGTCTACAAGCAGTTCAGAAAGCTTTTAAAGGAAACTCTAACGCTTATCTAGTGTTGAAGCAAAAACTATGTGGACCTAAAGAAATTGTGCATAAATTTGTACCATGACCAAATTACAACTCGTCAACGAATTGCATAAACCTGCACAACAAAATTTTAAACGAAGGCGCACAATAATTAGAGGTTTTAATGACCTTTTGCAAGCAGATTTGGCTGAATTTAACACATATGCCAAACAAAATAAGGGCTATAAGTATATATCAGTGTTTATCGACTGTTTTTCGAAATACTTATGGACTAAAGGATTAAAAAGGAAAACAGGTTAAGAAGTTACCAAGGCCATGCAAACAATCTTAAAAAAAGGACGAAAACCTACAAATTTGCAGACAGATGCAGGAAAAGAATTCTACAATGAGCATTTTACTAAACTAATGCAGCATTATGGAATCAATGATTACTCCACCTATAGCACAAAGAAGGCTACAATTGCGTAACGTGTTATCAGAACCATTAAGGGTGCTCTATATAAGTCATTCAGCCTACAAGGTAAACACAAATGGTTTGATACAATTGATACCATAACCATGTATTGTAACAATCGTAAGCATAGAACTATCGGAATGAGGCCCAAAGATGTCGGTAATCATACAAAGCTAGAGGCTTACAGTCACATAAAAATATTCGATAGGAATCGATATTCTGTGGGTGCATAGTACGAATCAGTAAATTTGAAAGTATTTCTCCAAAGGATACACACCCAGTTGGTCTAATTAACCATTTAAGATTGTGATAGTTCGCATTACTAACCCCACTACGTGCATGCTGGAAGATATGAAGGGAAAGCCTGTTTTGGGCTCCAAGAATAATAAGTTATTCGTAAAGTGGTGGGGATTGGATGAAAGGTCATGGATCAATAAGGATGATATTGTTTCATAACATTTTACCTGTAATTTGTGAAACAAATTAGTTATATAGTTTATATAAAAGGATGTAGCTCTTAGACGAAATAATGCGCACAAAGAAATAATAGTATTTTATTTTTTAAATATAAATATTCCATTTATTTTTAAAATTTCATTATCTTATAAAGTGAATCTAAAGTACTTCTATAGTCACTTAAATTACTGGATGGCCATATCCCCGAATCTGGCCCACACCTCCATCCCAAGCATGAATTTGAATTTGTTTCACCTTTATTGATGTTGTCTAGTATCCAGTAATAAATTTTGTGGTGCTAATCGTTTTCCCACGGTTGAAACTTATAGTTGATATTTTGTTATAATAATATTTCAATCAAAATATCGAGGCACTTATAGTTAGCATAATATGCCGCTTTCTCAATACATTCAGTCATAATACATAGTGTCTTTGTAAGCAATATTTTCTAGGCTAAATTTAACATTTGTTGGGATCATGAACCCATAATAAATTGTATAGATACATTTTAAGCGGTATGTCACCAAGTACATTCATATCGTCTAAGATCCTATCTACTTTATCAAAAGTTAATGAATTGTAAAACCTTTAATGGTATCGTCTAATTTAACTTTTTTTGTCAAATACTGTTTTAATAACTTCATTTTCACACTTTGAGTTTATAGCACACCAGTAAAAACACTCAGGAATAACAATATATTGTAATATATTCAGTACAAATAAATAGCTTTCGGGGGAGGACTTCCCCATCAAAGAACGCTTCAGGTATTTTCTGTAGATTTTATCACTACTGTACCATAGCTCTTCCTGCAATTTGTCTTCAAGACTGTTCATAATGATAAAATTGTTTTCTAAAACAGAAGATGAATAAAATGCTATGTAAAGTTAAATCCCCAAGGTGTAGTATCAGTGAAATTGAAATTTACTGATTGTTTATCATCACAAGGATTAAGTACTACTTTATTCTGTTTGATTGTTTCTTTGATCTTATCAGATGCTGATAACGCCTTATAACGTCACCATCACACAAAACATGTTTATAATCATTTATCGTAACCTGTTTGACGCTTGCGCGGGTAGAACCCTTTGATTTTTTTACAACTTTTTTATCAACCATGTAATCATACTTTTTTGCACGAAGTCCTACAAATTACAACATAATCGCGCCATGATTTTCATATTTCATTAAGCTAAGACCTTTTTTATTTACTAATGGAATTCCAAAGATATTGTTGGGGCTATAATCAGATGTATCGCATTCGTCAATGTCCTCATTAATGCATTCATAGATATCGGGAACTGAAAAGGAGTATATGAGGCTATCTGTATCCATGTACAAGAGCTTCGCATTATTATAAAATTTGGGTAGCATGTAACCGTAATGAAAATTGTGTAAACGTCTAAAACACTGAATCCTGCATATATAGGTTTATTGAAATATACTTCTAGCTTCTTCATTTGAATGATGAGCATATCATTATCAAATATTGTACAACAATGAAAATTTGGTTTTGCTATGTAAGCACGAACACCATAGCGACCCTCCCATTTCGTTACTAAACGTATATCCTTATGTTTACGTACATTTTCCATCAGCTTCCCAAGAACGCTATTAATCATTAATTTATAAAAATTCTTATCAAATTCATTTTTAAATCGATATATTATTTTAACCACGACAGCTGTTTAAAACGTAATATACGGTGTACTTTTACCAACTTTAATCCATATTTTAAATATACTTTCAAATTTCTGTAATGAATTACATAATTATGTTTAGGATACAATGTAAGCAATAATTTTTTTCATTTTGGAATCAGATACGGGTGGTACCATACGTTCGGGTGCCAATGGTAGATCACTGTGACTCTCATGTAATTCTGTGGGATAGTCTAAATCACACTCGACTGTATAGCCAATTTCCGAATCATAGGAATGGTTTATTAAATCTAAAGTTTCAAAATTATCAACAAAAGCAAAATCGCCAAATGGCAGAAATTTTGACATGGTGGCTCCATATAAATTATTTACGTCGTAGTACATTAAATACACACTTTCGGAAGTGGGATCAAATTTTCCCCCATGTACTTATTGTTAGCTTTAGCATATCGATTAGAACATTGAGCCACACCACCTCAAATTCCTCTCTCAATAAACATTAGCATATCAATGTCTGTAAATAGTTCTGACTGTGCTTGTGTAATTTTAAGCATAGCATCGAATGCCAAACCGGGGGCTGTATAATAGTGCAGAGGATCAAGTTTGTAAGTACTTAAACAAGTTTGTCGAAGGTTTTCGAAAATGCCTGCTAACAGTAGAACGTCCGCTTTTAGATACAAATCCGAGTAATCCCCTAAGGATTTTTATATTAAATCTGTTCCAAACATTAACTGCATGTGCAATACTCGCATAATTGATTCCCTCATTAGTGACATGACTGAAAAACGCTTCCTTGGTAGGTAGTCTGGTCTCGCTTAATTTATTCCAAGTATCGAGATATTCATAAAGAAACACCTTTGCGAACTAGTAGAGAAAATTCTTCGGCATTATTACAATTAGCGTGGGTAATCATTTTTTTACTATTGACTAAATAGTCCGACAACTTTTCAATACTACTACTCATAAATCTGAAAGAGTCAATAAATCTAAACCTAATTTTAGTGTTTTGTATTACTTTCGTGAAAGAAATATATCTTTCTTTGTTTATGGATAGCAGTGAAATCTCATCGGGAACAGTAGCCAATTCTCTAATGAGGAAATGACTATCATAACCTGATAAACTATGAAACCCGACTGGCAGAATGTGGCAGTCTTTATAGTTTAGGTTACAATTATGATGTGATGCTCCCCGAAATGCACCAGTAAAATGGTTATGATCCCCACTTTTATATCATAATCAATAAATGGTTTTTCGCAAATGTGGCAAATCGTGGTGCTTTCAAGGTACTCAACCTGATTGGGAGTTAAAGTATCCATAGGAATTATTTTATTGATTATTTCGGTAGCCCAATGTGCAATACTTTGAACCTCTTTAACAAACCATTGAATGCAATCGTTTCTTCTGTAAAGTGTAAATCGTGATAAAGAATCATTGTATGGACACTTCAAGTAGTAAGCAACGCTGTAGGGTGTATGTTTGGAGTAAAATATCGTATTATTATCGACGTCAGTTAAATTTGTACACTTTTCCAAAATACTTTCTAAATCTGCATCAATTACAAACGGCACCTTTTCCTGGAATGTGAAATTTTTGAACTGCAGAAACTTTTCTGCTTCAGTGGTTAGCTTGACAGAGCATCGATTAAATTGATGACAGTGAGTGATGTGTTTTTGTAGAACGTGATCTGAAGAAAAATGGTTCAAACATCGATAACAAATGAATTTCCTGTGCTCCTTATTCGATAGTTGTTTAGAAAAAAGAGCCGACATATTTTTAATCCACGTGAAATGATAAACAGTATTTTTTATCACCCGCAGCTTCATAATTAGCAGAAAATATTGAAAGATTTATGGTTCCCTCGCACTATTTTGATTTTCACTTAATACAAGTGGTAATATAACTTTCCCCTGAATGCAAAATATCGGAGAGGCTGTTTAACTGTTCAAATTTTTTACATCATCTAGTTTAATGGGGAAGGGAATTGAATCATAATTCAAAACATCCTTAAAATGAGGATAACTGTAAACTCTATCTGAATGATGTTGCACGGGATATAGTGCCAATACAACGGCCCAAAGAAAGCAATACTGATCGTCATTTTTAACATTAACTACCGCATGATTTACTGCTACAAAGTAGGTAACTTTAACGTAAGTTGAAAGCCACCTCTAAATGGGACACAGCTATTAATATTCACCTTTAAATGTAATACTTCATGTAATGCCTAACCGGGATCCCTTTCCGAAAACTTTTTTTGTAATTTATATTAAACGTTTTCATTATACCACTTACGTAAATTGGTCGCAATATTGATGGCATAATTTTTTATGGTAAATGTCTTCAACTCGATAACGTGATTTTGAGGATGGACAAAATTGCAGACTAAAAGGACATTCACCTTTAGCATCGATTGCCTTAGCATTAATTTAACCTTTCATGCAAAACTATTGTATGCATTTTGTAAAAAAACAAGAGGGTCCTTGATTTTTGCAATGTTGACTATAATTCCTGCAAGTAACTTACCATTAAAACATAAATCTAGAGAGCACCAACTTAATTTGCGTGTACGCCTTTTAGTGAGATTGATAATTCCACTACCTGTTTCCTCTGAAGCGTTCTTTAACTGTTTAACTCTTATAAGATAACACTTTAGCAATGATAAATTGCTTTCGAGTTTAAGCAAATTTTCGCACGTCTCTAAATAAATTTTATTTTGAATTATATCTTGTAATAGCTTAATATTGGTGTTAATTATACAGTTGTGCTTTAAAAATTCATTTTTGGTTTTCAACAATGGAATAATACTTCTTGTTAAATTAACAATATAACTACTACCGGGTATACCCTTACTCATAGTTACCTTCAAAATTGTATCCAACACTGCAATAAAATGTGAAGCGCACGCGCTGTCGATTATGTAATAATCGAAACAAATATTATATTTATTACAACTGATATGTCAAAATTAATAATTTAAGTAACTATAGAAGTACTTTAGGTATACAATTGCAATTCTAGTCGGGAGTGCAATATACTGACTGCTATAAAACTGCTCTTTATCTGCTTATACAGTAATATAAACCCAGCATTCAAAGGAAAAACTGCTTATAACTTGTTGGAAGAGCTTCAGTGTTCATAGACAAATGCATAGATTGCATTTTGTAGTGTTTACTGGGAACATCTACTAACCTTGACATCAATACTGTTCTCATGGCTTGTGCTGCATCACCTTTGATTGCAGAGGTCATACATTGCACTATGTGGCGTTTCCTAAGAATATGCATTAACTTAACCGTGCTGGCAGCATGCGAAATGCCTTCTCATGTCTAGATTATACTGCATTCATTAGAGTTCGTCACCTTTGCTTGCTTAGGTCAGTTCATTGTACTAACCACTTCCACTTGTTATCAATTTCGTTAACGTTAATAGATCTATGTGTATATAATGTTAAAGTTTTAATTGAATACTCATTAATTACTCACCATTAGTAAAAGCTTCGCCCAGCAAACAATCTAATCTTTCACTAAAAAGGCAAGCAAAACCTTGTATTTTGCATGATGTTTTAGTGCGCCCATCAAATAACGCCGCAAAACCAGCACCCTTTGAAGAGACCATCGCCATCATCTCCATAAGGGATAGTGTTGTAGAGGATGAATTTTAGAAGTATTTCGAGAGGTTTGTATAATCTAATTAAATGATCTAGATTCAGGATTAGATCATAAAATTATATCTATCAATACTTTTCTCTGCTAGGATCTAGTATCTGGATTTAGATCACATTTTAACAGATCTTTAGTACTTGAATCCAAAGATCCATTAGAAGATTTTGAAATGTATTTTAAGTATTTTGTGAAATTTTTAACTGGCTTGAGGCAACAGAGCTTTATATTTAAAAAATACATTATGCTGTTACGAGTTACATGTACAAGAGATACATAACATTTACAAATTATACTGCCTGAGGCATGTTAAATTGGAAATAACCAATAATAGAACTATTCATTTTCTTTGTTAATATTTGTGTGTTTTTGTTTCAAAGCTACAAAATAATGACTGCTAATGCTAATCTAATGACTTAATGAGTAATAACAATGTATCCATCCATTAAAGTAGGTACTTAAGTTAAGTGGAACTGGAATTTGTTGCTAATTTAATGAACAAAAGGAGTATGAAAAACAACAATCTTGTCTTCAGTTCTTAAGAATACGACTTTAAGTAAAGCACATTTGTTAATTGTTAGTTAGATCAACAATGAGTGACGAAGCTGAATTAATGGAAGCTGCAATCTTAAGCGAATTCTTTGATTTTTAAAAATAAATACTCAATCAAAACAACATTTGATTCAGAATGAAAATTATTTTAAAGACACAAGCACTAACTATGACTTATGAGCAATTAAATATGTACGCTGCTATAAAAGAAATCTTTTTAAAATATAATTCTATACTTCTTCATCTGCTTGAAAGATATCTAGTATTGACTAATTTTAACTCCTCGTAGGAATAGATTAGGTGATGATATATTTGAGATGCTATTAATTTTAAAACAAAATAAAATAAAATTAGATAATAAAATGTAATTATGTAATGTATACTTATAATAATTTAGATACATGTCCTTATCTTTATAATTGTATAACTATGTGTTAAGTTAAATTAATAATTAACATTGCAACTTGCAAGTGTAAATGGGTACCTAATACTAATTTTGTAATTTGTATTTGTAGTGCGTTAAATAAATAATGTAAGTTTTCAATAAAACCTATAAAATTATATTTCTATATTATTGTTCTTAATAATTTAACCTTACGGACTAATATTAGTATTACATGAAAAATGATCATGAATGGATACTACTCATCAGTAGCAATACTAACAATTAAAGATAATATTAATAATTAGAAAATCTCGAAACAATTTTGAATGTCGGATCTTTATAAAAGATCTATATCACATTTCAACGATCTTTGATCTTTATCTAGATCCATTTTACGTACGGATCTTGGATCTTTATCTAGATCAGTTTTAAAATGTGTTTGATCTGTATCTAGATCCTAAATAAATGGATCTTACCCAACACTGTCGAGAGGTATGTATAATTTTAATTAATATTATAGTTTCCTTTTATTAATTCATAGAGAATTTTTAGTACAAATAAAATTATTCACCTTTTGAACCACGGTTATAGCAACACCCCCAAAACTACCACCGCTGCAAAACCTACAATATGGAAGTACAAATTTGGCTCTTCGGGCCTTTAGGGAAAAAAGTATTCGGTTGTTACGAAATCTTCACAATGACTATATTAATAGTAAGGTGGTGGGGATCAGTAAAAACTTAATGAAGAACTGGTGGAGATTAATCAATATTTAGAGTGTGTGTGCTGCAAAATATAGTAACGATTGAAATATATTGCCTACGTTGGAAGAAATGGATGTGTGATGTGTTTAATTTGTTTTTTTTGTGGAATTTATTGTAAAAATAAATGTAAATTTTTTGTTTTTATTATTTCTCGTGAATTATTCTCATTATCCAAAAATTTACTACAGCTAAAAAATGTGAGGATAGTTCAATTTGCGCTAGAAAATGAAATGATCTACGTTAAGGAAAAATTGAAAACATTTGAATCTGACTTACTCATGTATAAATTTCTACATCAAAGTAAAGAAATCATTTTTACAAATTTTAAGTGCCTTACAAATTTATTTATTGTAAAATATCATGCATATAAAGAAAGTGTGAAAATATAGTACAGTTAAAAGTGAAAAAGGCTTGTGTTAAATAAAAGCCAAAACAGTTCCCAAAAGCATGTAAATCTGAAAACTTTACGTCATGTATTTATGCAATACAAATGACACAATTGCATTCATACATTTGCAAATCCCGTTTCAAAATTGTAATGTGAATTGGTGACTAAGATAAATATAGAATGTTCGCATTCACACCTGCATAAAATGCTTTCAAAACAAAATAACTGCGTTCATTATCCTACAATTCTTGAAGAAGTAATATCCACGCTCCATCGAAAATTGTAAATTTGGAGTCCTAATCAAACTAAATTAAAAAACAAGGCATGTTTTAAGTGCTGTTTGTTGTTTCCAAATTGAATTGGTTAATTTAAGGACCATTTTTATACATGTATACATGAAATGGATAAATTGCATGCATATGTTTCTTTGAGTTTACATAAGTACAAAAAGTTGTGTTTTAAGTGCTATTTGTTGTTTCAAAATGGAATTGGTTGATTTAAGGGTCATTTTTTCATATTTTGATAAATTTATACATGAAACTGATAAATTGCCACTTATAAAACACAACTGCATTGAAAAAAAATTTTTTCTGATAATTAGGTCCAAATTTTAAATTTTCGAGCGATTGGCTTTAGCCAATCTTTCTGAGTCAATCGGTCTACTCTTTCCATAGATATACCTTTATTACACCTTCAAATACATCACTTATCTTCAGTACGTCTATCATTTACACAACAATAATTGCAATTATGCATTCAGTACAATACTTGTATTTCAAATATAATATTACAAATCATACTGATAATACTATATGGGTAATGCATTTTGCAATTGCATGCTTTTTACTCATTACGGGTGCACTCCTTTTAAAATGGGTTGTAATTGCGAATATAAACGTAAAATGTTCAAAGGTACGTTGTAATAGTATTACTTTATTTCATAAAAAAATCGTTAGAATCTATTTTAGAAAAAAAACATTACAAATACTTTACAAACATGTTAAACATTTATTATACTATATCACATTTTCTATTGATACCCAATTAATTTGGAAAATATTAAAAATGTACGTTCTATTTCGAATAGTGATCTATAATATTTACAGTTTAAAAAACGTTAGAATTTAGATGAATATTACAAATATTTAAATAAATGAAGAATTATTACGTCAGTATTTGTCTTAAATTTTTAGATCTTAAATTAATAACAAAATAATTATTGCATAATATTTCCGAAAACTATTATTATGAAGGATTTTATTTTACATCAGCATTTATCTTAAAAATTTATTGATTTTGTACAGTCTCAAATTTTTAATATAAATGTGAATATAAATTTATGCAGAATATCACGAGGGTATTGTTAGTTGCATAACATTTCAGGGTTAAAACTTTATTATTATTCTCATAAAGGATATTATTTTACATCAGTATTTACCTTAAAAATTTATTGATTGATTGATATATGTGTTAGATACGTTTAAAGGTAGACGGAGAGGGTTTTTTAAATTTATTTTTGGCGAATTCTGACCCGTTTTTGAGAAAAAAGGCTGGACTACTTGAAAAATATTTCTATCTCCTACTAGGGGTAGCTTGTGCATTTTAAAATTAAAAGCTTTTCCTAACATCACAGTTTTTATTATTTATTACATATAAATACAATAACTCATTTAAACACTACAACACATTAATACCAAATATGTTTAAATGTATTTTTATTTTCAAACACGAAGCCGCCTCATTCTTCTATTTATTTCGTACACCCCTAAATCTACTTTTAAATCTTCAATTTTTCATATCAACACCTCCAACCTCTTCTTTCGCTCAACAATAGTTAATACTTGTTCTTTTCTTGCGCTTCCTATCTTGCATACAACCATTTTCATCATTTCTGCTAATACTTAATCGTGCGCACCCAAGGAAGCCTTTTATTATAAATCCGCATCCCTCATAACCGCTAACCTAGACAAAAATGTCTTCTTATTTCCATGAACTTATTCTATTTTTATACTTCTAAGAAATGTCATACGATACTCCTACAGGTCATTAATCTTTGACCTTGACCACTCTATTTTTAGACTTCTAAGAATTATAATATGATGATGACATTGCAATTTCTGTTTTTAGCTTTTGACCTTGACATACAAATTTTCCGCCAAAACGTTTGACCGCAGAGTGACCTTGTGATATAATGATGGAGATGAGTTTGCAATTTCTATTTTTAGCGAGCTCCAAAAATTTAAATTTCCCGCCAAAATGTTTGACCGTGAAGAGATCCAAAAGCTTACATACTACTCACAGAGGTGGTTAAAGTGGAAAACAAAATGGATAGACTAAGATTCAAGTGCCCCCGTAAAGTGAACTTCATGTAATGAAACACCAAAAAGAACTAAAGTTGTATAATATTAGTTCTTCAAACGCAATAAACAGTATGTAATGCATGCCATTCTTACGTATATGTAAGAGCATTAGGAAAGAAAATATCTGGTGTGGAATAACACATTACCCTCCAACCCACAAAATAGAAATTAAAAGAAATAAAACAATTTTAATCACAATATTATGTAATTATTCACAATATCTGATAGAAAATCGTTCGGATTTATGCAAGGGTCAAGTTGAATTTATTGAGTATAGGAAGATCTAATAGGCCGTGGAAAACAAAACATACATTGTTATTTAGAGCATTTCTTTGTCTATCATTTGAAGTTTCGCTGTTGAAGTTTCGTTCATTATAACTCAAGTTATTAACTTTTTAACGTGGAATTACAAGTAAAAAAATGGAACTAACCATAGAGTATGTTCAAATCATGATTTATTGTGTTTTTAAAAAAGTGCTTATGACTCCAAAGAGAGTTTAAATTCGGCTTTTAGTGAACAAACACCTTCATTGGCTACAATTTACCGATAGCATAAGGAACTTGAACGGAAAAGGAGTTATATTCAGCATCAAAAAGGAGCAGAGAGACCTCCTACGGCTGTTAACGACAAAAACCTCACTGCTGTTAAAAATAATTGAAGAGGACAATAAAATCACTTATGCGGTAGTAGAGCTCAATAAACTTTAACCTTGAAAATTGGTTTGTATGAATTGTAATATAGTACTAATAAATTTTAACCTTGAAGATCCTAGCCAATATATAAAAACCTGCAGACACAATATTATACGCTATATAAACAACGTACTAATAGTTACCTTCTTTTAGCATCTCCATACTACCTACGTTTCTAACGGCATTCCTACTTAAATTTTCTACCCACATTTTACTGTTACGTTACATCCAAAGTACATGATTATTGCTGGAAGTCGTAAGAACCTTGCTGACATCCATGACCATATACGTAAAGGCTGCTAGATCATTGGAATAGTACCCGAAAGCTGCAAGATCACATAAGTAGTTTCGTCAGTAAAGGTCAGATTTTTCACCTGGTTACACGATTGCAATTCCAAATTTCAAATACACCTAGGAGGTTCTTAGTGAACTTTTACAACGAAAATAAATGTACTGATATTAATTTTGTAGCCAAATACTTGACAATTGCTACCACTTAATTAAATTTTTATATTTAATGTGCTTCCAGCATTTTACTTTTACAAAATTCTTTTATCTAAAACGGTATATATATATATATATATATATATATATATATATATATAACTAATTCAGTTTTGAATATTTTGCACTCAATCACAAGCATAACTTTTATTGAATCATTAAAAGTGACTTGATACACCGCACCCAAACAAGTTGTAGCTTCCATTTTAACCTGATTAGTTGCAGCTTCTGTGGCTACATTCACCCAACGATTTAACTCCTGTTTTGATTGAAATATACCGGGTGCAACGATTATTTATATTACGGTGAACTATTGCAACAGTTAAACATTTAATATCATGGGAATTTGTAATTTTGTCTCGTAACCTTTATGTGTTATGTCTTATGTACATTACTTTTTCGTGTGAACAAGGTTGTTCGGGCCAGTTTTATTTCCTCTAAATTTCTTTATTACTTTAACTGTTACGGTAGTTTACTGTGGACCGAACAGGCTTTCCATTACTGCTATGTAATATAAATTCATTAGTGATTCACTGAAAAACGAATGGGGTTTTGCTTTATACTGTGTGAAGCGTAAGGCAAGCAAGTTAATTAATTACATCTTTTTTTTTCTGATTTTACTAAATATCCCAATGGGATTACTTATTAAATTGGACAATAAAGGCTACGACCAATAAGATCTTGCAGCGGCCGGAAGGGGCATATAATAATTAAAATTTTTTTAGTTGAAATTTTAAATTGTAATTGGCGAGGCCATAAGCTGTGGCTCACTGCTTGCCATCGTGGGCTTTGGCGTTGAATGCTAATTTTTTTTATTCTTTTGACAGGTTATCTACAATAAAATTACGTTATCGGGGAATTGTTAACTCATTTCTATTTCTTTTTTTTTAGGGGTAAATTATATTTCAGGCTTCACAGGGTTTACGCTCTTTTCAGCACTGGTTGAGTATTTCCTTATTAAAGCCTGTGGAGCATACCGGTTTCTATCTAACCATATTACCATCACTTTAAGCTACACCTCCAAAACAACCACGCATCCAAGTGTTCTGCGGTCTTCCGACCGTACGCCTGAGCTTAGTCGAGCCCATTCCTTTTTTTATGTCATATTTATGCGTTAGAAATGTGGCAAATAACCCAATCTATCGCTAAAATGCCGTCGAAGGTTGGCTAACTGAAAATACGATATTTTCTCACACTCGGCTTTCTGATCTATATTTTCAAATCTTCGCCCTGAGTGGTTGTTCCTTACACGACGCAGCAAAGCGCTTCTTTATGTTCGATTATTACGTCCCACAATTATTTTAGAGCAAAAGTGAAAATACAATTAATTGTAATTTTCAGTTTTCCTAAACCGTAGAAATCGGCAAAATAGAAACCTACGCTTTAAAATAAATCATGTATGCCTTAGAATTATGTAAAAAAACACAGCGTGCACATTTCATTCTCTATTATTCCTATTTGACGTTTATAAAATGAATACCTACTGAATAGATTGATTATCATAAAACCGTTCAGCTTAAATGTATTCAACTGAATAGAAAATAGAAACGCTAAAATTGTTTTATGCCAAGTAAGGGTCGACAGAATCGTACGAAAATTTCAGAGAACAGGCACGGTATTAAATAACTGAAAGCGCAATAACGAAGTTGTCAGGGTATTTTGAACACCCTGTATACGTATTGGTTAAGTCTTTTATCTATTTAGTTAGTTCCGAGTCTTTTCTTTTCTTTTCTTTCAATTTTAGTTTAAGAGCTTTCTGTAGATAATGAATATTTTGCTTGAATAGGTCACGCTGTATGTAAAGGAATCTTAGGAATGTGCAATTGTGCATTATCACTACTCATTGTAGATAGGAGTTACGTATTTTTTTTCGGGTGTAGTTACGTAATTTCATTAATAAAAGTCAGTGAAGTTTTTGGGATTTTGAATACAATTTTCAGGTTAATGCCCGAATCATGTTTGGGATTTTATTAAGATAAATTCTTTTGATTTTGTTACATAGTTTTATTACAAAGAAGTGTGGTTATCGCGTTGGTGCCGTACTGTTGCATCCGTGCAGAGGACCAATTTAAGCGTAGGAATGATGGTTTTCATCCATCTATGGGTGGGCGATTGGTTGCACTTTTGCAACAACCTATTTGTGTCGTGTCGAGGGGAAATGCAGATGTAGCAGTTTCTTCGCCTTCAGTCGAGCTACCATCGTATATTTAGGGGGGTGGAAATTTTTAAGTTCAAATGGTTGATTGGTAGGTTTAATTGAATTTGTATGGAGGGGCACGTTTTTTTTAATATGGCGGAAAAATGAGTTTGAAAGGAAAAGGACTCTGCCCTAAGCTTCCTAGATGCCCTTTGCCTGCTCTAATGCAAAATAAGATGGAACGGAGTGTACTTAATACTAGTGCTACCCCTTGCGAACTTGCTATATTCTTTCTAGAATGTAATAGTTTGTTGTTTACCGAGGAAGACTGGAAGATTGGAACAACAAATTTAGGCCAGTGAGCAACTATTTGTGGTTATTATTATTTGGTTTAACTAATTCGTGTTTTCTACAAATCAGATTTGCTCTAGCGCGAATCTGTAACATAATAATACCTATCACTAATATCACTTAATAGTTCCGCATATGAAAATATGAATTCCTGACCAAGAATTTTGCAATACCTCTTGACTCAATATTGTATCGAACCTACTATCGGTGTATTATGCATTTGCAAAATTGTTATCCAGAACGGTTGTGGGTTTACACATGTCTATTAAGAACATTTTGTGTAATTATGACAATTTCATGTCATTCGAGCAAATGCATCAAATTTGAGTAGACCTACATTCGTGTAAAATACTTATCTTACCCAAAAGGTAAGTATTGTAACTATGAGTAATGTTCGTGAATGTTTTCATTTTTCCTACAATAGTATTGCACCGAAACTACGCGTGATGTATAATTTACGAGGTAAAGACTTCAATTGTCCATTCATCTGCATTATGAAGCTTTTTAGGGCATTTGAATCATGATCTTATACGGAATCGAATGCTACCTTCCCCGTCCTCCCCATTTAATAATAACCACAAAGTGTATACTTTGAAAAACAGAATTGTGAAGTTAGGAATGCTCAAGCAAGTGATTAAACACGTTGTTTCCCTTCTTCTCTCACAAACGTTTATTAATCTTTAACTAGTACCTACGTGCTCACATTTTGTTTTATTTATTGAAATATTATAGGAAAAAGATTAATATTACCCCTATTGTGGAATACCTAAAATGCCGAGAATTGCTTCTAAGGTGCAACCAACTCCAGATTGTAGAAGTATTATTGCAAATTGTATAAACATTTGAGGCGAACTTATAAAACGTCTAATAAGTTACCATTGAGGAATTCTGCCAAAATGCATCTTATCGCAGCAATAAGATCTGTGGCGTTTGTTCCAGTGTTGGGAACTGCTACAGGTATGCACTGAATTGATTCACCTGCGATATTGATTATATCATTTACAACAACAGCCAACCGTTGTAGAGTGCTTCCAGCCGCATTGGCTAAACTGTTGACTGCGCAATTCAACAGTCTTTCTATTGCGCTAAAAATACCACGTTGGGCCCTGAGATCTAAAAAATAACAGTTTTTCAATAAAATAGTCGAGTTCAAACTTACTTACCCTTATCCTGAAGCCAGTTTAAAGATTTTGTTGATGCCAACAAAGCAAGACTGCTAAAAATTACGAACGTTGCAAAATACTTCATTTTTGAGAAACTGATTAGAGATTACTCAATTTATTACCAAATTTTAAGCTTTATACTGTTTTCTAAAATAAATATTAACTTGGTTACTTAATCTTTTCAATTTAAATAAGATATCACTTTCTTTTGTGACGAGAAAAAAATAAAATTGTCGCAAAATAAACGAAAGTACAAGGTCACAGAACGCGTGTTTTCAAACTTGGTTGACATCTGTTTGTTAAAAAACATGTCAAGCTTTGTTACAAAACTATTACGAGAATTTATTTTAGAAATAGCGCAAATAAAAACCGTTGTTGTTTGTTCTGAGAATTAACTCTCAAATATTGCTTTAAGTATACTATTTGAAGGTTAACAAGCATATGACATTTGTAATTAGTTGTTAAATGCGATTCATTAAACTGTAATAGATAAACACGTAAACTGTCCTGGTACGGTACAAGATATGCCAATATTGTCAACTCAGTTTGGCATATCGGGGAATTGGTTTATTACAGTGAAGTAAGCAAAAAAGTGTATGTGATCTTAAGCAGCGTGTGAAGCTAGTGGTGAACAACAACCCTGGCGCTTACTATAAGCTACATACATTATTAAATGCAGTTAGTGGCCAGTGTTTCCCTACGAAAACAAAATAACCCTTTCGTCTCCCACAGCAGTACCTGGTGTTACGGTAGAGATTGTTATGTCTTAGTAAATAAAAAAAACTAGTAAAATTAAAGTCAGGCGGTCAAAAGGAGAAATCCCCACACAACAAGCAGCTAAAAGTGAGAATAAAGGCGCCTGACAGATTGAACAAGCAGATTTGTTACAACCAGCTTTCTTCCCTTACTTTTTCCAATCCTTACTTTTGTTCAATTTCCCTAAAACTTTATTATATCCTTAACACGTTAAGCGCCCAAGAAAATGTAGACATTTTCAACACTGGGCCATTACTATATCCTTATGTTACCTTCCAAACTACAACTTTATCTATTAATAATTTTTACAAATAAAGTCTCTTTGCTATTTTCAAAAATATAAAACAGATACTGATGTCTGCAGTAGCCATGTGATAAAACTTTTCCGTACTAGGCGAAGACGACTAGTACAATTATCTAGGGAACAACAAATATAACACTACAGTGATAGCAATAGCCGAAGGTAAGTTGATCAGAATTGTAGTTTGCACAATGTGTCCTGATTTCGTTGTTTTAGTTGTTTTTTAAAGATAACTTTGTTATTACTTATTATCAAAGATAGAAGTTTGCAGTTTTTACATGCACATGCTACTTTATTGACCTAGATTTCTTGGGAAAATCGAAAATTTAGTATTTTTTTTTCTTTTCGGCGTACAGCCAAACTTAGATATTTCTACAATTTTTTCAAGGTCGTATACCTCGCTTAATACTGTTACACTGATATATTTCGTCAACGCTTAGAATTTTTCAAGGAGTTCGGTTTATGAGTAATAATTTATAAACTTGCATTTTTTTTAAATGGGAATCATAGTTGGCTTGGCAACCATCAGCTGCAGTTATTTCTTAGTTTTTCAAAAATATAAATACAGAGTTTCCTGAAAACCATCTACTAAATATTTTTTTTCAACAAAACTATGACCCAGTCCATAATGCTTTGGCAGTGAGGAATTACTTAAAAAACCGGTTCCAAATCATTTTATATCAACATTCGGTTTGGTAGTATGACGGCTTTGATAAATTATGTTTTTGAGAAAACCCCATAAGAAAGAATCCGGTATTGAAAGATCTAGAGGTCGTGGCGACCATAACGACATCATAACACGGCATAGGGTGACCACCCAAGAATAACCCCCTCTCCAATTTTCAATTTTGAGGTTGTTTCTGAATTGTTTTGAGTTATCAATCATAATTCATTGTTTCTGAAGTAAGCATTTGAAATAGGCAGTGTTTTCTCAAAGTTAAGAATTTAACCTCACCTTAATTTGTGTTAGTAAACCAGTCAGTATAAGACTTCTCATATTAATTTTATTCTCATTGTTTCTTTGAATATTATTTGCTTGTTTATTTCATTAAAATGGATGAACAAACTATAATAAATAATAGATCAGCTGGCAAAGGCGCTCTCATCTGTATGGAAAATTGGGTCATGGTCAATATACAGGGTGTCCGGAAATGGCGCGTACAACGTTTAACCAGAAATTCCTCGGTCAAAAATAAGGCGATCGGGTGAGCATACCTATATCCGAAGTTGCTTTGTTTTGCCGCTAGAGAGCGTCAAGTTTTTAAAATAATTTCGTTTTTTCGAAATGATTTCTAAACTTTTAAACCGATTTTAACTAAATTTGGGAAACAAAGTTGCAGCATAAATTAACATAATTTGACGTAAATGGGAACTTTTTTCGATACGTAGAAAATGAAAAAATCTACAAAGTGTCCAAAAAAAAAGGTGTATATTCTTACCCCCTAAAGATATGACTTTCATTTTTTTCTTGTACTAATACGTCATTTTGCTTACAAACTTTTTGTACTCCTCTAAAATGTTGGTCAGATGTACAGTTTCGTCGCAAAAATATAATTTACTCAACCCTACATTTAATCATTGTCTGCTTACTCGGAAGGAAAGCGGGAGAAAGTAAATACACAAATTACATGAAAATGTTTCAGTTTCAATCCCTATTATGGATGTTTAACGCAATAAATTATTATGATAATTGTTCAAAATGTTCTCCGTTTTTTGAATGAATTAATTTAGCTTTTCAATACGGAAACTGTAAGTAACTACTTACAATTATTATTCTTTATTATTACTTTAATGTCATTTAAACTGAACTGTTTTGGGAATGTAATGAGTGCGAGAGTATTAGTGTTCACAGAGAAAGGTTTCCTAACCGTATAGTTCCGCAATACCAAACCTTTGGAAACATATTGTGGACGTCAGCGTACTACAAGAACAGTAGATATGGAGAAACAAATTTTAGACAGAGTTGAAGAAATCCCAAAAGTAAGTACTACACACCTGGGGCTGGAATTTGCGGTTCCAAAATCAGTTGTTAATGAGGTTTTAAAAGAACAACTTATACATCTATACCATGTTCAAAAAATTCAAGACTTATTACCTATTAATCCAGAATCTTGCTTAACGTTTTATTGAAAATCAGATATCAGAAACTTCAAATTTCCATAGTAGAATTTTATTTACCAACGAAGTTACGTTTACAAGATCCGGTGTAACTAACTTACAAAATGAACATGCTATGCTTACTCTGATGAAAATCCCCATGCAACAAAAGTTAATCCTTACCAACATAAATTTAAATTTATTATATGGAGAGGAATTATTGACGAATTCCTTATAGGTCCAGTTATTATATCAAATAACTGAAATGGAAATAATTATTTAAATTTTTTTCAAGAAACTTTACCCGCTTTACTAGACAATTTGGCCATATTGCTAAGACAGAATATGTGGTTTATGCATGATGGTACTCCACCACATTTTTCGTTAGTAGTGCGTCAGTATTTAAATACGATTTATACAAATCGATGGATAGGGAAAGGTAAGGATGCTCCTACAAAATGTCCAGTAAGGTTACCGGATCTAACACCCAGTGATTTTTTTTATGGGGGCCATAAAAACAAAAATTTACTCCTCTGCTATTGAAAGCGATTAACATTTATATCACAGAATTTTAAATGTTACAAACACACGAAGAGTACTATATAATTTTCGACGTAGAATTAACGCATGTGTACCACAAAATGGTGGCCATTTTGAACATTTGTTGTAACAGTAGGTAATTAACTGATCATTATTTCCATTAGTTGTCTAAATTATAACCAACTTTTAATAAAAGCATTATTAGGGTTAAGTTACAATTACTGATTCAGACTTGTAGGAATTTAGAAATTTTTTTTTCGGCTAAATCGTTTGCCCAACTAAAAATTTGGAAGAGGTTTAACGCAATAAATTATAGTGATAGTTGTTCAAAATGCTCTTCGTTTTTCTGAATGAATTAATTTAGCTTTTACTTAAATAAATACTGTTTTAATAAAATTTTACTTTTAAGATATTAATTTACATGATTAAACATCTGGACCGTCCCGAATTTTTCTTTGGCTACGGCCTTGATTTGTAAAACGTTTCTTTTCCCGCCAACGTCATCTAAATTAAACATTTGTAAAGAACTTTCTAAACACGCGCACTGACTATAAGAAGAAAAGATGCTAGAGGAGAGTCTGTATATATGGACAACCCTACGGTTTTTTTGGAACAAAATCTCAAAAATAATTACAAAAATAATCTTATTTATTGCGATATGTCAAAAATGTACCCAGTAATATAAAACAATAAGTTTCGTTTGATAAAATGCACAACAAATACGAATAAAATATATTCCTTAAAATGTCACAAAACTTAAAAGTTTAAGATTGGTATGATAATATGGACCACAGGGTTTTAATATTGACTAAATGTAAATATTTAGAAACAAACTGAAAGTTGTTAGTTACACACTTCGCACATATATGTATGATCATCAGTTCCCACGCACTCTACGTGAGCCCATCTACCGCAAGAAATGCACTGAATCCATGCTTTTCCCTGGGTATCTTCATAAAAGTAACCATTGCAATATAAACATGAAGCTGTGTCTTTTTGACTGCGATCAGGACTTTCATCTGAACTATCTGTGACGGAGAAATCATCCGAGACTTCAGAGGAAGATTCCTCTTCCACAATTTTTTTTTCTTTAAACAAGTTTTCGATTTTTTTTTTCATTTTTCTCTGGTTTTGTCGTGGTTCTCTTTTCGGTCGGCTCGTTTTAACTTAGCTGCTTGAACTCTCTTCTTTTCTAAAGATTCTTCGAGATCTTTTTTATATGGAGAGGAAGTTAAAAAATGTGGTCTTGGTAGCCTTTCTTCCTCTATTGCTATATGCCTTTTTTAAACGATGTAGTGGGCTTATAGTCGTTGGTGATACAAATGCTGGAGCAGTTGAAGGTCCGGGTAACGGGTTTGGCACTAAGGTGTCATTTTGTTCTTTATGCTGAACATTTTCATTTACGATGTTGCTATTTACGGGGTTGTCATTTGCTAAATCCTCTACTGCATTTGATGTCTCTTCTATAAAATCGTAGTCTTTAAAAACGTTTCGGTCGAACGGGTAAATGCCCGTAACTCGAAAACCATTAATTGCTAGTTCCGCACATTGAGCCCTAATGTACGCACGACCAAACAATGCCGCAATATCGTAGTGAGTAATAGCTTGAGCGTTGACACGCATCTTTAAACTTAATTTCTTCTGTCAGGTATTTTCTTAATAGCCCAATGAAAGTTTTGTCGAGAAGCTGTAGTTTATGACTCGAATGGGGTGGCATCGACAGCAATTTCACATGGTTTTCTCGTGCTAGGTCAATCACTTCAATATTTCTAGTGTGACTCAAGTGTCCGTCTAATATTAGCAACACTGGCGATAAAGCAAAAGGTTTCACATGGTTCAGAAAGTGCCTAAACCATTTGTTAAAAAGTTCTACCTGAATCCAACCCGAAGGATGGCAAGCATGTATTGTTCCAGGAGGAGCTCCCAGAATTAACCGTGTGTGATCGCGTTTACGAGGATAGATCATCATTGGAGGTACAAATGACCCAGCCGCATTCATGCATAGAACACATGTAACAGTTGAACCTTTTTTCTGCTGATGTCACGGCTGCAATTTGTTTCCTGCCTTTTAAACTTAACACTTCCGGCTTTCTTGAGGGCACAACTGATATCCCAGTTTCGTCAACATTAAAGATATTACTTGCAGGGTAATTGAACTCTTCCAGGTCTTTTTGTAACAAATCATAAAATGCATTAACATCTTCTTTATTAAATCCCTTCATCCTTGCAACAGATGTACCTGTCGGACGTCGAAATGTTAGTCTAGCATATCGAGCCAGGAACAAACGTAACCATGTTTTACCAGTCGACATTTTGGTTTGCGAAAATGTATGACTTAAGTTATTTCTAGTTGCCAACTGATAAGTCAGGGTTTTAATATCTCGTCTAGTTAAACCAAAGCCACATTTTTCCATCTGGAGAATATAAGCAACTAATTCGGTTTCTAATGCAGGTGGAAGTACTGCTTTTCGACCAAGCTTTATGTTTGTAATAGTTTCCATTGGTAGGTTTTCCTTCTTCGACAAACGTATTAGTGTTGCTTTGGGTACATTGTACGTTTTTGCTGCTTTCAGGAAGCCCATTTCACTATTTCGCACAGCAAGAATAGCATTTACCATGGCCTCTTTATCCCATGTTTGCCGAATCGGAACAGCTTTTTTCGTTGGCGTCATATCCTGCAAAAAAAATGGGTTTTAATATGGACCACTAGTCCTTATTGAGAACCAAAGCACTGGTCCATATTATAAGCATACACATCAATTTACTCAAACTAATTTATCCAAAATATTACAAGAAATAAAAGTCTAATTCTTTATGAAATTAGTTGCTAATATCTCTCCGTATGTATAAACCGAAGCAAAGTTAATACGAAGTAATACATTTTGTGATATGAGCTTAAGAAACTTACCAAAAATTTACATCAAACGAAGGCAAATTCACTAAACGAACTGTATGGAGAGATACACACGTCTCGATTGTTTGTGATCTACTAAAGAGAATGACGTAAGCCGCGTGCGTTATAAAAAACTAATTTCAGTTCAATGCGCACTTATTTTGTCATAGAACAGCAGTGGTCCATAATACGGGACTGGTCCATATTTAGGGATTCTACTCTACTAATAATTGTAAGTAGTTACTTACAGTTTATGTATTGAAAAGCTATATTACTTCATTCCAAAAAACGGAGAACATTATCATAATAATTTATTGCGTTAAACATCCATAATTGTGATTGAAAATTTAAATTGTTATTTAAACTAAAACATTTTCATGTAATTTACGTATTTGCCTTCTCCCGCTTTCCTTCCGAGTAAGCAGACAATGACTAAATGTAGGGTTGTGTAAATTATTTTTTCGCGACGAAACTGTACATCTGAGCATCATTTTCAAGGACTACAAAAAGTTTGTAAATAAAATGACCTATTAGTACAAAAAAAAAATGGTAGTCATATCTACAGGGTAAGAAAATACATATTATTTTTGGACACCATGTAGATTTTTTCCCATTTACGTAAAATTATGTCAATTTCTGTTACAACTCTGTTTCCCAGATTTGCTTAAAATCGGTTGAAGCGTTCAGAAATTATTTCGAAAAAACGAAATTATTTTAAAAACTTTGATGCTCTCTAACGGCAAAACAAAGCAACTTCGGATACAAGTATGTTTACCCGGATCGCCTTATTTTTGACCAAGGAATCTCTGGTTAAACGTTGTACACGTCAATTCCGGACACCCTGTAGATGTTGAAAAGGGTTTAAAACTATTTCAACTCAGAGTAGAAAATTTACAAGCCTCGTTTGAAAAATATTCAAATGCACAAGATTTAGTAGAGATTTATTTAACTCAGGAAGAAAATTTAGAAGACAGAGATTACATTGAAAAAAGATTTTATAATAGTTTAGGTATTTTAGAAAGCGCAGTTAATGGGTTAACTCCAAGTAGCTCCACTCCATCTCCCTCTATGGCTCCTCCTCCTCCTGCTATCAATCTTCCAGAAACAGATATAGAAAAATTTTCAAGTCATGGAGTTCCTTTTTTGATTTGTTTGATGCGCTGATAGTAAATCATCGTAGTCTTTGTGATATTGAAAAATTTGTGTACCTGAAATCATTTCCCATAGGTGAACCATTAAAATTAAAAATTTGCAAGTTACAGCAGATAATTTTCGCACTGCAGTAGACATGCTCTAAAAAATAGGTACATGAATAAAACTTTCTCTTATTAAAACTTTATTAAATGATGTAATTGAGTTAAAACCAATTCAAGGGAACCGCCCAGTTCATAAACAGCTCAGAGAATTTCACGTAACAATTTTGAAAGGTTTAAAAACTCTAGAAAATTTAGGTACTGAAAAATAACTCTTATATTTAATTTTGGTACCTATTTGAAAGTAAATTAGATTTTGCAGCTAAAAGAACCTTGGAATTTGAATACGAAACAGAATCTTCGAAAACTTGTCAAGAATTTTTAGATACAATCTAGTCTGGTTGTAGTCATTTAGAAAATCTAGGGGCGCAGGAAAACGGAAAATCTCAGGGATCAAAAAACATTAAGGGTGTCAATACTTCTCTACATACCTCACTTAACGCAGTCTAATAGTATGCCACAGTCTTCTTTATGTATTTTCTGTAAAAATATATCTCACAAAATTTATCAATGTTTAAAATTCAAATAATTGTCCCATTCTGAAAGGCAGCACTTCGTTAAGTACCAAAAATTATATTTTAATTGTTTTGGTAGCGCTCATATGATGTCTCAGTGTACAAGAGGTAGTTGCAATATATGTAATAACAATCGTAATACATTATTGCATTTAGATAACAAAAATAAAAATTATATATGTATAATAATTTCAGGACAAGGACAGTTCTCATTCTCAAAATAACTCTTAATTTAGACAACTTTCTTAATCTGCGGGTGTTAGAATAAATTGTATTCAAAGGCAACCAGACCTCTGCAGCTTAGCCCCTAAACGTGAATCTGAAAAAGTGCTTCAAGTTTCAGCTAGTGGAGTTTATCGGCCTATTTCCACAGTTTATGCTTTTTGAGCGCGACGTTTCGGAAGCGGACTCTGCTTCCATCTTCAGGCTTAGTCCTCAGAAGGACTGTTTTCGCACTTGAGTCGAATTCATATGTTATATAATTTTTTTCCCCAAGCACTTGACTACTCTCAGATTTTGTCGGATTTTAGACCTTTCACTTACTAGTCTAACACCTTTACCGCTGAGCCACTGAGTAATCCAATATATATATATATATATATATATATATATATATATATATATATATATATATATATATATATATATATATATTTCCTGTTTAGGTTAGGTGTTAGATCGGGGTAGCCATTTTCTTTGAGTGCTACCCCGATCTGACAACGAACCTAAACAGGGAAAGGGGAACCGAGACAGAAAAACCAACAGTCCTTCTCAGGACTAAGCCTGATGACGGTAGCAGAGTCCGCTTCCGAAACGTGGCGCTCAAAAAGCATAAACTGTGGAAATCGGCCGATACACTCCACTAATAGGAAACCACAGTTACAAAACACTTATAATACAGAAGTTTCAGCTAGCTCTCCAAATAAAGAAGAAATCTATCCAGTTCAGGTTGACCGTCATAAACTAAATATTAAAAATAGTATACCTTGTCTATCAGCTGTGAGAAGCAGCTCTCATGTGTTATTGGGTACAGCACAGGTTAATGTATACCGTTCTCAAGGCCTTAGAGTAACAGCAAAGGCATTACTATACCAATGTAGTCAGAATTCTTGTGTAACCCTAAAACTTGTTAATAAATTAGGCTATATCCCTTACAAAAAAAACTCTTGCCGTCTCAGGTATAGCTTCAAAGACTTCTTTTTCAAATAATATGATAGATATTGTTGCTAACTCCTTTGTATCTAGTAGTAAACATCAAATTTCTTGCTCTGTACTAGACTCTATCGCTGGCCAACTTAGCTAGCCAGACTCACTTAGCTAGCCCTCAAGTTTATAAACCGTCAGAGATAGACTTATTGATTGGTGCAGAATGACATTATGAGCTGATGAAATATAGCGTTTTAAAATTAGGATAAAATCTCTCCATTCTACAGAACACCGCGTTAGGTTGGATGGTTGCTGGAAATGTGACTTCGACTCAAAACAAGAGGCTTAGATTTAATTTAGCTGCTTTTTCTAGTGAAGATAGTCCTGTGGTGGCTATGAATATCCAAACACATAAACATTTATCTCTGGAACAATTAATTCAAACATTTTTGGCGGTCGGATATATTTCAAAAAGGACTCTGCTTTCTCCAGAAGATGCACTTGCTGAAACAATGTTTACAAATATAAGTTGCATAATCGAAAAAAGATTTCTTAACCTTAAATATTTTATTTCTCATCACGCAGTTTTCAATGACGATAAGGTCACAACAAAACTTAGAGTCGTTTTTGATGCATCGTGCCCTACCTCCTCAGGATTATCGTTAAACGATATATCTCTTAAATATTACCAAGTACAGCCCAATCTTTTCGACATTTTGTGTAGTTTTCGATCATTTAAATTGGTATTTTTATATCTGACATTGAAAAAATGTATAGACAAATCAGAATTAACCCTTCTCAAACATTCCTTTTACATAGTTACTTATAGCCGTAAAAGTGCAGCGTTTCAAGACACTCGTGACTTGAATGAAATAGCTGTTGCACATCGAAAAGAATACCTTGTGCGTCTCGAGTACTTTGACAACAAACTTATGTTAATGATATGTTTACCGGGTGCGATGATCAGACCCGGTTGGGCAATTTGTATTCAGAACTAAATTCTTTGTTTCATTTGGACAAGTGGTGTTCGAATTCAATAGAATTCGTTTCGAAAATTTCAGATCAGCAAATCTGCGAATACCACAATGTTCTTGGTGATAATTTCATTGAGGTAAATAAGGTCCCTCGGAAGATTTTGTATTCATCCTTCTAAATTTTGGAGAAAAGGTTTGTCAGTGATTGCTCAGTGTTATGACCGCTTGGTCTTATACCACCAGTGATAGTGATTGGTAAGATACTTATGCAAATACTTTGGGTGTTAAAGCTGGATTGGGATGAAGAACTTAATGATCAATCTCTAATTACAGTTTGTAAAAACGTTTGAACGCCCTTGTACAGTTAAAAATACCTCGATACTCCTTTAGCTGTAACGAAATAATAAATATAGAATATCATAGTTTCGCTGATGCGGGCTCACAGGAATATGCAGCGTGTGTATATGTTCGTGCTCTTTATTCAAGCAATTCAATCTCGTGCCATTTAATTTCTTCCAAAAGCAGGGTCGCTCCCCTAAAAGTGATCAGCAATCCTCGTCTTAGGCTATCTGCAATACTTGTGTTATCTAATTTGAATATATTTGAAAATCGGTTTCCAGCAAGTTCAATACATCTCTGGACCGACTCTGAAATTGCTCTTTTTTGGATAAATTCTCATCCATCTCGTTGGAAGGTATTTGTGGCCAATCGAGTCTCGCAGATTCAAACTTTAACATCCAAATATAAGTGGCATCATGTGTTCTCCAGGGTTATCTGTCTTGACCCTGTGATAGCTCACGATGTGCTGCATAACGTATCTGCCTTGGCCTAGCACGGAAAAGTTTTATCACAGGGCCACTGCAGTCAAAATTTTACAGATAAAGGTGTAGTTTGGAGGGTAACACAAGGATATAGTAATGGCCCAGTGAAAAAAATTTGAACAATTTCTTGAGCGCTTAACGTGTTAAGGATATATTAAAGTTTTAGGGGAATGGAACAAAAGTAATTGTCGGAAAAATTAATGGAAAAAAGCAACTTGTAGCAAACTTGCTTTTTTAATATGTGAGGCGCCGTTATTCTCACTTTTAGCTGCTTCTACAATTACTCTTGGTGTGTGGAGATTTCTCCTTTTGCCCGTCTAACCTTAATTTTACTGTTTTTTTATTTACTAAGACATCACAATCTCTATCGTAACACCAGGTGCTGTTATGGGGGAGAACCGGGTAATTCTGTTTTTGTAGGGAAACACTGGCCACTAGCTGCATTTAATAATGTGTGTAGTTTATATTAAGTGCCAGGGTTTGCGTTCACCACTAGCTTCACACGCTGTTTAAGATCACTTACACTTTTTTTTACTTCACTATAATAAACCAATTCCTCGCTATATCAGACTGAGTTGGCAATATTGGCAAATCTTATACCAGGACAGTTTACATGATTATCTATTATAATTTAATGAATTTCATGGTTCCGATGATACGAGCTCTCAAGCATATGCAGCTTGTGTGTATGTCCATACCCCTTATTCAGGCAATTGAATCTCGTGCAATTCTTCCAAAAGCAGGGTTGTACCCCCCAGAAGTGATCAGAAATCCTCGCCTTGAGCTATACGCAGTGCTTCTATCATCTAATTTGAATATGTTTGAAAATCGGTTTTCGACAATTGCAATACGTCTCTGAAGTTGCTCTTTTTGGATAAATTCGTATCCATCTCGTTGGAAGCTATTTGTGGCCAATCGAGTCTCGTTGATTCAAACTTTAACATCCAAATGTAAGTGGCATCATGTACACTGCTCAGAAATAAACTCTGGTTGCACGGTCCAGCTTTTTATTATATTATTCTCTTGATTATAGTGAATATAACTTCTTAAACAAAACCACTGATCACCCAGAAGAGAAACAAATTCCATTATTCTGCATCTCGACTTCAAATAAAATTCAATTCTGGAAAATATTATTCAGTAGATATTCTAAGTTCTCTAGATTCCAATGTGTGGTAGCATACCCTTCAAGATTTATTCACAATAGATTTTCCTACCTTTATAACTCGAATACAAGAGCAGGTACACTAAAAGTACCAGAAATACAAAATGCTAAAATTAAAGTATTAAAAGCATTACAGGAAAAGTATTTTTCAAATCAGATAGTGTAATTATAGACCTCTGTCTAATACATGATACATAACAACTAGAACTAATAAAATTACAGAATAGAACAGAAAATATTGTAAGATAAAACGTTAATATAGGTACGTGGATGGTGTGTTTATCATCCTTAGTACTAAAATTTGTAGCGTTGAGAACTTTGTAGACAATCAAATTTAATATGAGATAGAAGCAGACGATAGTCTTCCGTTTCTTGATACTCTAGTAACAAGAAATGCTAGTAAACTAGATATAGATATTTATATAGATATTTACAATCACTGTAGACAGCATAAAGTGGTGACTTTAATTCTTTGGTTCATAGACTACTCAATTTTTTTATGTCGTTTCAAGATTATAATAAATAATTCCATACTATTAAAGAAATTGCTGCATACAATGGGTTTTCAGATGAAGTGGTTGTGAATATAGTTAGGAAGCAAACACACAGGACGACAAATAAAAATGTAACCACATTATGTAACGCTAGAAAACAAATAGAAGCATAGTATATAAATTACCAAACTGTTCTACTTATACAGAATTTCTACCTAAAGTTTTTTCCGAAATTAGTTTGAAAATAGTCACTACTTCACATAACAGTTTGTAAACTCTTTTAGGCCATCCAAACCATTAAGTGGGGAAGGATATGTCGGGAATTTATAGAATTAATTGTAAAAATTGTGAACAAATACATGTAAGGCAAACTAAACGACATCAAAATTCGCTTCAAAGAACATTTAACTCATATGAAATACAAACGTTGAAATAAGTCTGCCTTGACCTTTAATCAAACATGTTAGTGATAAGTACGAATTTGATTACAATGAAAGTTTAGAGATCTTCAAAATACAAACAAATTGTAATGAATAATGACGATCATGGATCTTTAGGTTACTCAAATCTCATTAAACTTTCATAACTTTCACTTTCACCCGACAAGCAACGAACTGTTACTGGCTGACAATATATATATATATATATATATATATATATATATATATATATATATATATATATATATATATATATATATATATCATATATATATATATATATATATATATATATATATATATATATATATATATATATATATATATATATATATGTATATATGTTAGTGTATCAGTGTTTCTAATCCCAGCACAATGGGGTTATATTATCGATCAACTAATTATCCAAATGAGATGAACTCACGGTTTGTTCATTTTGAGCTCCTCATTAGTTTAGAATGACTTGCAAGAATTCGTTCTTACAGTAGATGATTGTGAAATCGTCCAAAGAATAGGTTAATGTTAGAATAGGTTGAGGTTTATCTATGATTTGCTTTAACCACATGAGAGTGCTTAAGTTCCTCCTATTTCGCATAAATCTGCTTTCTAATTAAGCGGAATTTATATTATTCTAACCATACTTGACTCATTCTACTACAATTTATGAGAATGTTATATAGTTTTATTCAGTTCTAATTAAAGGTATTGAAAAAGCACAAGATGCTATGCAATACATATAGCGCATAAAACTTCGTTTTGTTACAAATTCCATTGAAATGCAATTCCTCACATTCTTAAATATTACATATTAACACCAAGTGAATAATTCAACCCACTATGCAATCTCAAGAATTGCAATAAATTTATATAGAGTCATGCATTGTGATTTTGAGGCTATAAAAAATAATAATTCCGTGCAGAAATTAAATAATCAAAAAATATTTGGGTTGTGAGTTATGTAGATTTGTCATTTTTGGTGGTATGTGTGTTGCCTAGCAAAATGTGTCTTAAAGCAATTTATTATTTATAATTAAGTTTATACTTTGTACTTTCAATACAACGGAATATATGAAGAATTAGTATTCTTGGTACTGTACCTCAGAAAAATAAGGTGTTCGAAGTCAAGAAGTGTTTATAATATGCAGATGGCCGGATATTTACAGGGAAATGATCAGAAGTGAAATTGGTGTGTGCAACTTGTAGGACTTACAAACAATGCAGTAATGCGGTTGAGAAAATAAATAATAAACTAAGGAAAATTAACTAGGAATGATTTCTATATTATTTCAGAAATATAGTGAAGTATTATCAGTAGAGTTACGCACGCCACAAGGGATATCCCTATTCACTGGAGAAATACAGTAGTTTCTGAATAATTTATGACGGTAAATACGAATACACTTATTCTTAAGATAGAACGAGGTTGACTTGAGGGACTTATTGTCAGGGTATTTTGAACACCCTGTATACGTATTGGGTAATTTTGTTTGTAGTTCTATGTACTTAGTTAAGATTCCATATATAAATATTTTTTTTTTGTTGTCAAATTAAGTTTTATAGTAAATTTGCTTTAATGTGTATGGTGAGCTTTAGATTCTTTGCTTGTGAAATTATTATTCCGAAATTTAGATTGTTTTTCGTTATTATTTCTCGTTTATAGAAGTTTGATTAACGTTTATTTGTAAATAGTAGTTTATAAGTTTAATTAAGGTTTATTTCGTTTGATTTCCGAAAAATATAATAGAAAATTAAGTACGTTAAATAAATAGTACAGGCTTATCTGCGTATGGCGTCATGTTAGCGACAGAAAGACGCTTAAGTATAGTTGTCCAGTTTATTATTAGGTATTTTGGTTTTGATTCATAGAGATTGCATGTGGGCCTTATTGTTCGTACTTTAAGGTAGACATACAGAGGCTGTACAGGATACTTTTGCTGACGTGTAGTTTTTGAAAATTTACCGAGTCCTTACGGACGGAAACGAATTTATGTATTGGGGGTACTAAATTTTCCCCTTCCGTTTTTTTAATTGGTTGAATTATATTAGATAAGATTTTTTATGAGTAGTGGGATGCAAATTCAAAGATGGATTTTTGTGAATACTTTGGGGATTCAAAAACTGTTCACGCTTTCGAGTAGTAGTAGTACCGTGAAGATTAGGGTTACGCTTTAAGGGGTGGTTTAGAACGTTGAAATTTTGGACCTTGTGGTGTTTATCGAACGTACTTTTTTGTGTAGTAAGGGTAGTTTAACTACCTCTGAAGAAGAACCTGTAGAGGGATTTTATCAAAATTGTTCATTCACCAAAGGATTATACCTAGTGCCGATTTCGGTTTTACGTAAAATTACCTGGAGGACATCTTCGTGTTTTCTTAGTGCGTCGATGGACTTTTGGTTTATATCGCCTTTGCGGATTTACTTAAAATCATCGTTCTTACAGTGCCACCTATTTATCGTACAAAGCGTGTGTAAAGATAAAGAAACTATCGCAATATATTAAAATATATTTAGTTATTTAAACAAATTATTAAGGAGTTTTAGTGGAAAATAAAATTATTTAAAAAACATTAAAAGCTAAAAGTTATCAAACAATTTTGAACGCTCACATTATTATTGTACAATAAGTTTTGGTTAATGCAGTAACATTTTAACGAGTTAACTTAAGAAATTGTTCGTGTATAAAAGAATAACAGTCAACATTTATCTTCATCTTTTGCCGGACCTGGGAGTTTCCATTCCCGTTATAGCTGTAGCCGATCACCTGGTTCGTACCATCCGTTGTAACACAGAGGAGGTGCTATCTAGACCTTGTAAGGTATTATAACATTGTGTTTTTATTGAAAACTTTTAAGATTGTTGTGTGTTTCGAATTATTTTATTTGTTGAAGGTTTGAAAGCGGAGTTGTGTATCGTTTTTTTTGTTAATTTAAACTGTGTTTTGAATTTAGTTATTGGAATTAATCGTAACTCTAACGCTCCGCCTTCACACTTTTTATTTTATTAGTAAAGGGCAATTGACCCTGTAGTTGTGTGGATACATAATCCACGGTTTATTTATATTTAGGTTAAACGATTTAGTACGGCGTAAGCAGATTCTGATCAGACATCCTGTCGCCCAATAAGCCTTTGTAGTTTTTTTTTGTCCATACACTTTATCGTATGTTTATATTTATCCTTATTTTATTTTATTATAGCTTTGTTTTGTTTTATAAATGTGTTTTACTTCTATGGAAACCCTTTTGTGTTACATAAAAGTTTTATTGCAAGTTACCGTAATTTAGTTTTAACGTAACAAAGTTAGTTTTTTTGATTTTATTGAGTAATAGCGTTCTTAATATTTAGTAATTTTATTTGATTTTTTTTTTAGTTGAATATTAATTCATTTAGAGTTCATTTTATAGATTTTTTTGTTTTGATTATTATTTAATGCATTATTTACACGGAGGTGTATTAACGTAACGTTATTGAGTGTTGATCACGCTTTTATTTGACAAGCGTGTAGTGTTTTTTTTTAAGCCCGATTTTAGGTGGTTTGCTGAATTGCTGTCCAGCACACCTGGAATTGATTACGAATAGGTAAGCGCATGTTTTTTGGATGTTTAGACACGCTATGTACTCGTAATTATGGCACGACAACCCTTATTTTTGTCTTATCAAATATCCTGGCGCCCTTAACCGAATCGATTTTGACTTCATCCTCTATTTTGACTGACGATTTATTATTCTGGATGTGCAAAATTATTAACATCAATCCACGACCCACACGCTGACTAGTCGAGGCAAAAAGGGGCCAATTTATCTGTAATCCCGTTCTACCACCCGTTTATACCGTTACAGGTAAAGTTGGCGCTTCAACGTGGGACATTTTAGGGTGGTTTTTTTTCGTAGATTTTTATTTTTGGTGACATCTTAGGATAGTATTTCAGTATTTTCGCTTCAGGATTATTTTTTTTGTTGAATTAAGTTTTTTATATACGTATCGAAAGATTGAATATGGGTTATAAAATTAATGTAGATAGGCTTACACCTAGTGAGGTAAGATATGAGATAGCGGTTAGAGGTGGTGATCTATCGTTAGGGGTAACTGCGTTACGTGCATTATTACGGAATATTTTGAGTGAGGAAAGTAGTGGCAAAATTTCATCACGTCCCGATTATCCTTTCGATTTTGAAACAGATAAGAGTGCTATTGAGGAAACGAAATTGGAATTAGGAAAATTATTAGAGGAAGTCAAAATTAATCCGTCCACAAAAATTTTAACGACCATAGAAACCAAGCTCAAATATTTGTTAGGTAGAGTTAATAATTCAATTCCGAAAACCGATATCAATGTTAAGATTAAAGAAAGTTTGTTTGTTGAAATTGCGGTAGCTCAGTCTACATACGAAATTTTGGATAAACGTGTAGTTTCAAAAAGTTCACCTTTGGAAATAGTAAGCAGTGTTTCGAATAATGACGATCAAAATTCAAGAACAGATATTTCAGTACCGATTAGTAATTTAAATTTAAGTACATCACCTGTTAGGAATGTAGTTGTAAAAAGTACACCGGTTTGCAAGTGGAATTTATCATTTTCGGGAGATACTAAATCCTTATCGTTAAGTGCTTTTTGGAACGGATTTCAGAATTACAGATTTCACGTAGAGTTGATGACGCACAATTATTTTCGGAATGTTTAGATTTATTTACGGGTAACGCTTTGATTTACGTTCGTTCCGTTAGAAGGGAAGTTAGGACTTGGGGTGAGTTGGTGGAATTGTTGAAAATTCAATTCCAGCCAATAGATTATGACGATAGATTATTAGATGAGATTAAGCGTCGTACTCAAGGTACGGACGAGACTATAGGAATTTATATCGCGGTTATGCGGACTTTATTTTCGCGTTTAAACGAAACTTTGTCGGAGGATAAGCAATTACGGATTTTGTGGAAAAATATCGCGCCTTCTTATCAGGCACAATTAGGTCTAACGGAGGTTAACTCGATTAACGAATTAATTAAATATGGAAGACTTATCGAAGAAAGGGTTCAAGCGGTGAATAGTTATGTACCGCCTAGTCGGAAACGCTCCGACCTAGAAGTAGATTTAGCGTACGTGGGAGAAACCCCACCGGTGGTTACGATTAAGAAGAAGGAAGTACCGATCCGGGAAGTAAAGATAACGCCGAGTAGAGTTGAGGGAAGATCATGTTGGAATTGTCAGAAGACCGGACATCTAGCGTCGAGTTGTAAGGATACCATTAAGAATCGTTACTGTTATCGTTGTGGAAAGAAGGATTTTACGGTCAAGAATTGTCCTAAGTGTTCGAATTCGGGAAACGGATTACGGAGACAATAAAGAGCCGCGTATTGTCTTCTAGAATTTTTGTTAAGTCGGCAGTGTATTATAATTCATTGAGAGCTAAGGATGACGCGAAATTTTTAAAGACTAAAGTTGTTTTGGATTACGTTTTTGATTCTAAAGATTCAGATGAAAGACCATTTGTGAACGTTAAAATTTACGGACAAGAGTTATTAGGTTTGTTGGATAGTGGGTCAACGAAGACCATATTAGGAGAAAAAGGTTGGAAGAAATTAAGTCATTTGGGTGTTAAATTAGATAAACGATTTACGTCAACGTGTGTTGTAGCAAACGGTCAGTCAGTTAGGAGTATAGGTACCGCGACTGTACCCATCGAAATTAAAGGAAAGGTTGTCATTATCAGTGTTCTTGTTGTACCGGATATACCGCATCATCTTATTTTGGGAGTAGATTTTTGGAAACAAACTAACATCATACCGGATTTACGTAAAGGCGAGTGGAGATTTGAAAATTTAGAAACAATTGAAGCTTTGGAGAATGGAGAGCCTGGAATACAGTCCCGATTAGATTTGAGTACCGATCAATTGCAGAGATTAGACAAGTTAGTCACCGATTATTTCACGTCTATCGAAGGTAAAGAAATTGGATGTACTTCTTTAGTTCAACACCATATTAAGACCAATAGTGAACCAATTAAACAACGTTATTATCGCGTATCGCCCTTTATACAACAACAGATTGATATCGAATTGGAGAAGATGCTGAAGTTAGACGTAGTGGAAAAATCCACGAGTGCGTGGTCCAGTCCGATCTTATTAGTGAAGAAGAAAGATAATAGTTACCGATTTTGTGTCGACTTTCGCAAAGTGAATAAGGTTACCGAGAAGGACGCGTATCCGTTACCTTACGTGTCCTCGATTTTGGACAGACTTCGTGACGCAAAATTTATTTCGTCTTTGGACATCAAGTCCGCGTATTGGCAGATACCAATGGCGGAGGACTCTAAGCAATATACAGCTTTTACTGTACCCAACAGGGGATTATTTCAGTTTAAACGACTACCGTTCGGTTTGGCTAACACACCAGCCAGTTGGCAACGATTTATTGACCGAGTTTTGGGACCGGAATTAGAACCTTATGTTTTCGTTTATCTTGATGATACGATTATTTGCACACCTACATATGAGAAACACCTAGAAGTTCTATAAGAAGTTTTTCGTCGATTTACGGAGGCAGGAATAACGTTAGGCAGGGACAAATGTACCTTTTGTCAATCGGAGTTACGATATTTAGGTTACGTAATTAACGCGGATGGGTTATCGGTAGATCCGGATAAAGTTAGCGCCATTTTAAAGATACCGACACCTAAGAGTGCTACGGAAGTAAAGCGAGTTATCGGAATAGCTAGTTGGTACCGTCGTTTTATTCAAAATTTTTCTACGATTATAGCGCCTTTAACGAAATTATTAAAGAAATTTGCAAAATTTGTTTGGGATGAAGATTGTGAGAAAGCTTTTGGAATTATTAAGGATTGTTTAGTTACCGCACCTATTTTATCGTGTCCAGATTTTTCGCTACCGTTTACTGTGCAAACTGACGCTTCAGATTATGGCATTGGATCAGTACTAACGCAGACCATTGATGGTGAAGAAAGAGTCATTTGTTATAACAGCAGATCATTGACGAAGAACGAAAGAAAGTTTTCGACTACCGAAAAAGAGTGTTTAGCCGTACTTTGGTCAGTAGAGAAATTACGTCCATATTTGGAGGGAGCAGAATTTACGGTTATTACCGATCACGCATCGTTAGTTTGGTTACATAATTTAAAGGAACCTACCGGTCGATTAGCGCGTTGGGCTATACGCCTTCAGCAGTATAGTTTTGAGATCATTCATCGTAAAGGAAAGGATCACGTCGTACCGGATACATTATCGCGTTCTGTACCAGTTATTGACGCACTTGAAGTGACAAGTAAACCCGATATTGACTTACCAGACGAGACTATAGTAGGAGACGAAGGAAAGGAAGTAGAAGTTGTAAAAGATGACGATAAGTGGTTGACACGGATGAAGAAGAATGTTAAGGCAAGACCTATCGCGTACCCGCAATGGCGGATAGAAAAGGGAAAGTTATTGAAACATGCGAAGTGTAGTTATTCGAAGTTGAGAAACGATGAGGAACAGTGGAGAGTTGTAGTGCCGAAGGAGAACGATCCCAGATATTATCGCAGTGTCATGATGACCCTAGAGCAGGACATGCAGGTATTTTTAAGACTTATGAGAGAATTTCACGACAGTATTATTGGCCGAAGTTAAAGGCAGACGTGGTACGTTACGTTCGACATTGTGAGACTTGTATTAGACATAAACCGGAACAGAAGAAACCGGCCGGCCTCATGGCAAAACATCCCGTTATCGACAAGCCTTGGCAAATGATTGCCACGGATATTGTAGGACCGTTACCGAGATCATCTCGAGGTTATTCATATGTTTTAGTAGTTGCCGATTATTTTTCGAAATTTGTACTTTTCTTCCCGTTGCGTGCCGCTACCGCTGCAAGTGTAGTTAAGAATATCGAAGAGAATGTTTTTCTTATGTTTGGAGTACCGTTATACGTTTTGTGTGACAATGGATCACAGTTTAGGAGTAAGGAATTTCAGAAAATGGTTACGTCCTATAACGCCAAAATTATATTTAACGCAAACTACCATCCTCAGGCGAATCCATCAGAACGTGTTAATAGAGTTATGAAGACGATGTTAGCGTCGTATATCGAAGATAATCAACGTAATTGGGATAAGTATTTAGCGCAAGTTGCCTGTGCCATTCGCACAGCAACTCATGAAGTTACCGGCCTGACGCCATATTTCGCGAACTTTGGACGAGAAATGATCATAGACGGATCACAGCAGGGTATACCGACGAACAGTACCGATCTAGATAATGTAAATTTTGCCGACAGAACACCGTTGTTAGAGAGAAGTGAAATTTTTCGCGTTGTTTATAACGATATTAAGAAAAGACTTAATGCCGCGTATATTAAGAGTAAACAAAATTATGATTTACGTAGACGTTTAGCGAATTTTGAGGTAGGAGATACCGTGTGGCGGAAAAATTATGTTTTATCGGACGCATCTCGTTATTTTGCAGCCAAGTTAGCGCCAAAATTTATCGGTCCATTTTATATTAAGAGAAAGGTTTCGTATCAGACTTACGAACTGTCTGATGCTTCAGGAGTTTCGAAGGGAGTGTGGAATGCGAAAGATCTTAAGCCAAATCCAAATATCGATTAAAGTCCTCTTGGACGTTTTCTCTGTGTAGGGACGGAGTAAGAATTTTCCTACAGCAGATGCCACTGCTTGTCGTAAGAGGCGACTAATCAAGTAGGCGTAGCGAGTTTGGTTGGAGGTGTTGCGATTTTGGGTCTTGCGTATGCGGTTGTGGAATAACGGAAAGCGGGGATCTCGTGAACCGTGGCCCGGCCTCTTCCGTATGCTCTCGACGCGGAGTTTCAGTGCACCAGCCAAACGCGTGTACCGTTGTTGCACCTTGTTGTGCTTTCTCGGATCCTTAGCGGATCATTTTTGGGTTTGTCGTTTATCGTGGATTTGATCCATTTTTTTTGTCTTCTCGACTTTGACTTATGATACCGAACGTGACTGTGGAAGTTTTGTTTTGTAGTGCCAAGGAGGCAGAACTCGAGTTCGGGGGAGGGAGTTGGAACCACCCTCTTGCCGCCTCGAGGGACGCGTTGCGTTTGTTGAGTTTTGTGGAGTTTTGTGGAGTTTTGTGGAGGTTTGTGGAGTTTTTGAAGTTTGTGGAGTTTTGTTGACTTTGTGGAGTTGTCGAGCTTTAGTTTCGATGTTTATATATACAGTTATGCCGAGTACCGGTTCCCCACCCTCTGTCTGTCAAAGGTCATGGTTGGTTTCGTCGTCCGTTTTGTGTAATGTAGTTTTTTTTTTTTTACCGGATTTTCATTTGCGCCTCTGTTGGTGGTTCGCTTCACGGACCCCAACAGTTTAAAGCTTTGTATAGCTTTGTTTTAGGTTTTGGGCCCTATAGTCCCAACTAGTGGTGTGTGCGAGCGGTAGCACATCACTAGCTTTTGAGGGTGTTGCGAGGGGTCTTTCCTGACCAGCACCACCGCATTTTCCGTACTTCTTCGTACATTTAGTTTGTGGGAGTTAACGTTTGTAGTTAGTGTTAGTTTTGTTTTTGTTCCTGGCGTAGGTTGCCTGTAGAGTTTAGTTGTTTTTCGGATATATTTTCCGAAGGAAAATATTTTTGTAAGGGGAGTGTCAGGGTATTTTGAACACCCTGTATACGTATTGGGTAATTTTGTTTGTAGTTCTATGTACTTAGTTAAGATTCCATATATAAATATTTTTTTTTGTTGTCAAATTAAGTTTTATAGTAAATTTGCTTTAATGTGTATGGTGAGCTTTAAATTCTTTGTTTGTGAAATTATTATTCCGAAATTTAGATTGTTTTTCGTTATTATTTCTCGTTTATAGAAGTTTGATTAACGTTTATTTGTAAATAGTAGTTTATAAGTTTAATTAAGGTTTATTTCGTTTGATTTCCGAAAAATATAATAGAAAATTAAGTACGTTAAATAAATAGTATAGGCTTATCTGCGTATGGCGTCATGTTAGCGACAGAAAGACGCTTAAGTATAGTTGTCCAGTTTATTATTAGGTATTTTGGTTTTGATTCATAGAGATTGCATGTGGGCCTTATTGTTCGTACTTTAAGGTAGACATACAGAGGCTGTACAGGATACTTTTGCTGACGTGTAGTTTTTGAAAATTTACCGAGTCCTTACGGACGGAAACGAATTTATGTATTGGGGGTACTAAATTTTCCCCTTCCGTTTTTTTAATTGGTTGAATTATATTAGATAAGATTTTTTATGAGTAGTGGGATGCAAATTCAAAGATGGATTTTTGTGAATACTTTGGGGATTCAAAAACTGTTCACGCTTTCGAGTAGTAGTAGTACCGTGAAGATTAGGGTTACGCTTTAAGGGGTGGTTTAGAACGTTGAAATTTTGGACCTTGTGGTGTTTATCGAACGTACTTTTTTGTGTAGTAAGGGTAGTTTAACTACCTCTGAAGAAGAACCTGTAGAGGGATTTTATCAAAATTGTTCATTCACCAAAGGATTATACCTAGTGCCGATTTCGGATTTACGTAAAATTACCTGGAGGACATCTTCGTGTTTTCTTAGTGCGTCGATGGACTTTTGGTTTATATCGCCTTTGCGGATTTACTTAAAATCATCGTTCTTACAGTGCCACCTATTTATCGTACAAAGCGTGTGTAAAGATAAAGAAACTATCGCAATACATTAAAATATATTTAGTTATTTAAACAAATTATTAAGGAGTTTTAGTGGAAAATAAAATTATTTAAAAGAACATTAAAAGCTAAAAGTTATCAAACAATTTTTGAACGCTCACATTATTATTGTACATGGTTAATGCAGTAACATTTTAACGAGTTAACTTAAGAAATTGTTCGTGTATAAAAGAATAACAGTCAACATTTATCTTCATCTTTTGCCGGACCTGGGAGTTTCCATTCCCGTTATAGCTGTAGCCGATCACCTGGTTCGTACCATCCGTTGTAACACAGAGGAGGTGCTATCTAGACCTTGTAAGGTATTATAACATTGTGTTTTTATTGAAAACTTTTAAGATTGTTGTGTGTTTCGAATTATTTTATTTGTTGAAGGTTTGAAAGCGGAGTTGTGTATCGTTTTTTTTGTTAATTTAAACTGTGTTTTGAATTTAGTTATTGGAATTAATCTTAACTCTAACGCTCCGCCTTCACATTTTTTTTATTTTATTAGTAAAGGGCAATTGACCCTGTAGTTGTGTGGATACATAATCCACGGTTTATTTATATTTAGGTTAAACGATTTAGTACGGCGTAAGCAGATTCTGATCAGACATCCTGTCGCCCAATAAGCCTTTGTAGTTTTTTTTGTCCATACACTTTATCGTATGTTTATATTTATCCTTATTTTATTTTATTATAGCTTTGTTTTGTTTTATAAATGTGTTTTACTTCTATGGAAACCCTTTTGTGTTACATAAAAGTTTTATTGCAAGTTACCGTAATTTAGTTTTAACGTAACAAAGTTAGTTTTTTTGATTTTATTGAGTAATAGCGTTATTAATATTTAGTAATTTTATTTGATTTTTTTTTTAGTTGAATATTAATTCATTTAGAGTTCATTTTATAGATTTTTTTGTTTTGATTATTATTTAATGCATTATTTACACGGAGGTGTATTAACGTAACGTTATTGAGTGTTGATCACGCTTTTATTTGACAAGCGTGTAGTGTTTTTTTTTAAGCCCGATTTTAGGTGGTTTGCTGAATTGCTGTCCAGCACACCTGGAATTGATTACGAATAGGTAAGCGCATGTTTTTTGGATGTTTAGACACGCTATGTACTCGTAATTATGGCACGACAACCCTTATTTTTGTCTTATCAAATATCCTGGCGCCCTTAACCGAATCGATTTTGACTTCATCCCCTATTTTGACTGACGATTTATTATTCTGGATGTGCAAAATTATTAACATCAATCCACGACCCACACGCTGACTAGTCGAGGCAAAAAGGGGCCAATTTATCTGTAATCCCGTTCTACCACCCGTTTATACCGTTACATTATTTAGAGATAAACTGGAGATGAAAATTGTTTTTAATAACTCTTCTTCCTCTTTATTTCGATGCCAATTGGGGGTTTGCCCATTTAAACCGGTGTTGATGGCGCTTATCCTTAAATGCAATTGGGCTTATCACGCTACATGAATAATAAAGTTCTAGCTCCCAAAAGTGTTACGGGTTCGTTTTTCGTTTTTGTATTGCTAAGCCAATCTAACTGGAGTTGGATAGCAAATCTGGTTGAGGAAAAGATCAGGCCTGGAGTCGAAATACTACTCAAGCGCCGACCGATAGACTAAAAATTTGCATACATTATAACTCTATATACGAGAAAACGTGGATTTGATTTTGAATTTGAGTTTGTTGGGGGTGCTAAATACACACAAATCGACTTTGAAGGAATGTCTTACCAGTACGCACTAAAATTAAAACGACGAGTTAATTTGAATATGAAATAAAAAAATTTATTATTTTTTAGGCCTGGTTCTATACACAGTCAATGGCGAGTTAATTAATATTATAGCTTAGATCATATGACCTGGTTAGTTTTACTGACGGGTTTAAATTTAAGGTTGTGTTTAAATGTTGACTAAACAATTCGGCAGTTTCCTCGCTACAGAAATTATTCGGCATTGTTTGTTCGGTACATTGCTTAAAATAAATAAAACTAGCAGTATAATACTTTAGTTATTACATTACATCTCCCAAACACATAGTTCTTACCACCACTTGATTTTTTTCTTGGGCACTATATTCTAAATATAGTAACTATGAATTGTAGGTAACATAAGTTGTATGACGTAGGCTAATGTAAAACACTAAAGAAATATTAATCCATGTATTTAAACAAACTACAGCTAACATACATTTAGATTTTGTTTATCAATTGGTAAACAACATTAGATACAGTAGTTCAGTTAAAAACAAGAATTGTTAGGTCTCTCTTTTTACCGAAGAATAAAAGACAAAAGTGTATTACTTACCCAATGAACTTTTTTCTAATATTTAACTCCGCCTCCCACATAACCGGAGGTGTCTGATCCCTTGTCAAAGTTGCTTATAAAGACTTTCAGAGCATTCAGTCATAAGCAATGCAATCTGGTGGTTGTCCTAAACATTAAGCAAACATCTGATGGAATCTGGAAACTCAATAAATCCGTACCCTAAATATCCCGCAACAACTCTCCTACTCTTGTACTTGACTAACCGGTCAATGAAGGGAATACGTTTTTCAATCCATTTCAACCCAAATGGGGGAGCGGAGGTCGCAAGGTTCTGTCTTATTCCCTATCCTGTAAAGCATTCTGGCTTTTGACATTCCTACTGTTACACAACCCGGAATTTGCGATGCGCACCTTGCGGATAAAACTACCTTTTGCGCAGAACATCGGAATCGTCGAACAGCTTTCCGTCTTATATTAAGCATTCTCAAGAACTTCTCTAACTGAGAAATCTGGTGGAATCTCCGTCAATTCTGCCATAGTGCAAGCGATACAAGTTCCATTTACAAAGATTACAGATTTCTTAATCTGCCCCATCGTAAGGTTTCCGTACTCCTCAACAATGGAACAAGCCACTTAGCTAGGAATCATTTTCATGAAAACCCTAAACTGGTACCTCGACGTGCAAAAAGCACTAGACAGGATACATAATCAAATCAGAGGTTTCCACCCCAAAAAACAAAGTATCTACAAAAGATTGAGGACTACATTGCCTTCTGTCTAGCGCATCGTGGATAGGCCACCCGCCTCATATCAAGCATTCTCAGGAACTCTTCTAACTGAGTAAGCTGGAGGAGACTCTCTTTCAATTTAACCATAGTGCAAGCGATTCTTTTCTCAAGTCTCATTTACAACGACGTCAATATTGCCCATCGTAAGGTTTCCGAAGCTCTCGACAATGAAAGAATTATACACCAATTAGAAATCACTTACCTAGGAATCGTCTTCACAAAAATTGTAATCTCTCTTCCCCACATACAAAGAACACTAGATAGGATATGTAATCGAATCAAAGGTTCTCACCCCAAAACATAATGTACCTACAAAACATACATTCGTCCTGTTATAGATTTCCTGGTACCTTTATACACAAACACCAACGCCAATCGCCTCTCCTCTATTCCTTCCTGTGAATACCAAATCCTAAGACACATGCACAGACTAACGTTCAGATATCATAATAACCTCACAATACGACACACAAATATACTACCCTTTGCAGACAGAATGCAATCACTGGAAAGGAACTTCTGAGCATTCAATCATAAGCACTTCAATCTGATGGTTTTCTAGGAATTATGCAAACATTTTACAGTCTGGCACCTCGATAAAATTCATACCCTAGACCACTTCTCCTGTTTTCGAATTTGACTAATCGGTCGATATGAATCAATGCATTGCACACTACTTCTGATCCATTTTAACCCAAAGGAGACGTGTCGCAAAGTTCTGCCATATCCATTATCCCATATAGCATCCTCGCTTTTGACATTCTCACAGTCACACAACGCGGAGTTTCCGTTGCGCAGCTTGCGGGTGGCACTGCCTTCTGTGCACTGCATCAGAACAGCGAAACCGCGTTCGGCCGCTGAAGGGGCGTCTCTCTAAATTTAACCATAGCGCAAGTGACTCTTTTTCCAAATCCCACTTACAACGATGACAGATTTCCCGATTTGGCTCATAGTATGGTTTCCGTATCTCTCAACAATGAAAGACATACTATAACCAGGAGCCATTTACCTAGGACCCCCTTTCCCAAAAATTGTACACTGGCTCTCCAACGCTAGACAGGATACGCAATCAAACCAGAGGTTTCCACCTCAAAGTAAAACAACATATCTACAAAACACACGATCGTCCTTTCATAAATTTTTGTGTACATTTATACACAAGTTACCTCTCCATTGCTTTCTGTGAACGACAAATCCTGAGACGCATACATAGACTATCGTTGAGATACCCTAATAACCTCCAATGCGACACGCAAACGTTCCATCTTTTACAGACAGAAGAGTTATAGCGGACTGGTCCGGAGTAAAGCATGTGGTAGTTTCTGGTAAATTTATTACGGTGAATATGAATACACTTGTTCTTTAGACTGCAGGTTGTTGACTCCAGCGAATGTTTGAATGATAGGCTGGAGAAGAAAATTGTTTTCAATATTAATATGGGCAAACCTCCGTATTAACGGTTTTGCTACCAAATGGTTTTTGCTCAACCCACCCTCGGGTTTATCATGCCAACTTGAATATTGAGCCCCTGTTCTCAAAAATGTAAATGGGGTCGGAATTCTAAGGCACTCTAATGGGAGCCGGATCTCAATCCGGAGAAGGCGTGCCGTAATATTCTACTTTAACCCCTATCCTATGCAACATCTTCGCTTTTGACATTACCACTGTTACAAAACTCGTAGTTTCCATTGCGCAGCTTGCGAATGACACCGCCTTGTGTACAGTGCATCTGAACAGCGGAACGGATTCCCGCCTCATATAAAAAATTCTCATTAATTTCCCTAACTCAGCGAACTGGTGGAGAGTTTTCGACAATTCAACAATGAAAGGATTATACTCCAACCAGAAGCCACTTACCAAAAAACCTCTCTCACAAAAACTCTATACTGATTCCCCAACGTACAGAGAACACTAGAGAGGTGACGTAATCGAATCATAAGTTTCCATCCCAGAACGATAACATACCTCCAAATCATACATTCGCCCTGTTATGAATTTCCAAGTACCCTTGTACACAATTATCAACTCAAATCACCTGTTCTTCGTTGCTTCTTGTGAACGTCAAATCCTAAGGAACGTATACATAAGATCGCTTATATATCTCAATGATCTCACGAAGGAACTTGAGAACTGTTACGGGAAAAAATGGCAGTGAAATCTAAAGTAAGAGATAACATATGGGTATCGGTAGCTCAGTGGTAGAAGGTGTGAGCGTGTTATTAATTTTGTATGTTTGTAATACTTAAGTTACTACAGGGGAAATTCATGAATAAAGGGCACCAGTTAGTTTATAGTCGAAAATATCGAGATCTAAGCACATAAATGCCAGTATTCCACAGCAAGGTTTAAAACCAAAAACTTGTTTACTTTTTTATTATTTTGACCCTTACTGATTGACCAGAAAATACCAATAACCCTCCAATCTCTTTTGGCACGACACGGTATTGCAGAGTTGACAGCTGTATAACGTCAATTCAACTAATTGTTTCGTTAAACCTAAATTCGCAAATCTTAACAAGACCAGAACCAGGTTACCTAGTATTTACTTCACCTGAGTTTATCTACACACTATTAATTTATCTACACGGCGTTTCTTAGCTTTTATATACTCAATTTTTATTAAAGACGTTTATGTACAGCAGCTAATTGTCTGTCTGGCAAGATGTGGGTACGTTACGATCCACAAAACAAACGGGAACCGGCGTTGCTTACTCGATATACACAAATTTACCAAAATAATAATAAGATAATCTAATCCGCAACAGCTCAACTTTACTCCATAAGAAAATAAATAAGCACTGACCATCCAAAACTAATCTTTCCCTTCGAAAAGTCCACAATACAAACAAAGCTTCTCGGCATTGAAAAACACACTAATGACGGGGACAAGTTTCAACGACTGATAACTTCAGTAACCCTGTAAGTAACAGGTAGATTAATAATTATTATTAATTTTATTAAATACATAAATAAAAAGTTTACCTGTCAGGTTGCGTTGACGCACCCTGTATGTAGGATGTTATAATTACGTGTATTACGTGTTTTAAGTAAGAGTGTATGGAGTTTGAACGAAAAAAAAATTTTTTTGTGTGTATGCATAATGTATGTGGGTGTATGATACGCCACTGGAAATGTAGGACAAATATAATTCAGTATGTAGATACGTGTATTTGAATGTTATAGAGACTTTAGTGTTGGAATAATTAGATTCTGATGAATGTAAATGAAAAGAAATTTGTCGATGTATTGCACTATTGCATGTTGTTGTAAGAATGAAATGTTGATAAATGAGTAATCTAGAAGATGTAATATAAGTGTAGAATGTTTAGAAAATATGTAAAAGATTGTTGTTTAAGTGTTAATTTCAGAATTTTCGTAATGTTGTGCAATTGTTTTGAGAATACGTGTATGTATATGGAATTTGAGACCTTAGACGGTACTTATTTTTGCAAATGTTGCGGAAGTAGATCGAGCGCAGGTTGGAGATAAATGTTGAAAGTTGCGTAATGGTCCAGAGTGGCTACTGAATGAATGTAATGACGAAAAATGATTTCTTCATGAAGTAATTGTAAAATTTGTAAGTAAAAACAAATATGGCGATGTATTGTAATTACACGCGTGCTTGTATAGAGGGTAGTAGCTATCGGCACTATGAAATTTTGAGTGAATACTATTGGAGAATATAGCGCGGAAGGAAGACATGTTTAAAGATGGATGACTGAGGTTATAAATAGGAAAGTCAGGGATTGACGGGAGCTTTTTCGTTTTTGGCTGTTGCTCGTGGTGAATGTTGGGGGAGACGCGCGCGAGGTTTGGTGTAACTTAGAATGGGTTAAGTTGGAGTTATGTTTGTGAATAATAGTGAAGGCAGTCATTGTTTAAACAACTGCGTTTATTTTGCAAGAAAGTAAAAAGTGCATAAGCAGATTTATAAAAAGTTAACAGTTATTACGTTTTAAGAGGCAACCAAACTTATACAGATTATTACGTGTTATTGGACTATTTGTGAGTACAGAAAGGAATAAGTGTTTGTAAAATTGTGAAGCACTGGTTATGTGGTTTCATGCAATTTAAGGATTACAAATGGATTACAAATAATTGATTTACGGAAGAAAGAAGAAAGAAAAGCGTTGGATTAATGGACAATTTTAAGTAAGGAATATATTTAGGTACTTTGAAAATTTAGTAAAGTACGATTATCTCTCTGTTCAGTTCATTTGTGTAATGTTGATTAAATATTAATTAGTTTAGAAGCGAAAAGATAATCGTTCTCGAGTTATGTGGTTTTGAGTGGTTGTTTTAGTATTAAGAATTTTGCAGAAATTGACAGCGACGTGTGGTTTTGATTTTCTACCACGCTGTAGTGGTATATGTAAATTTATTTGTGTTTATTTCTTTGTCATTTGTTTAGTATTTTATGCAGGACAATATATATTTATCGTTATCTTTTTATTTTGTTGTTTATTCAGCCAGGTATGAGATATAGTTGTGACGATTACTTAATTGGTGACCTAGTAGTTTTTGACAAGTTAAAGTGTAGACTTTGCATATTTCGGATTTTAAGATCAATGAACAACCTGAAAAGTCATATTTGCCAGGTTGATTGCAAAATTTTCATGTTCGTTTCATTAGCGCAATGCACTAGTGACGGATTAGCTGTTAATTAAAATGTCATTAAGTATAATAAAAAGTTGGAGTTTTGAAACCTTAAATATTTACGAATGTCAAATACGATTCAGAAGGGTTATAAAAGGTAAATTAAATTTAAAAGATATCGTTAATGTTAGGAATTTTAAAAATTAATAAGCGATCATTGAATGAAGAATAGTTTATTCATTAATAAGTAGAAAATATAACTGTTGATTACGTGAATGAATTTGAGTAATAAATTTTATTTTGGAAGTTTTGGTATACGAGGTGTATTCAAAAAGTGTTTAAGAACCTGGGTAGTACTAAATATATTTGAGTTTGAGTTGAATTGTTTTGGACGAGTGTTTGTTTTAGAACCCTCGTGTAAGAGTTTACTGAGTAAGCACAATCCTACTTTCCACAATCAAGTAGGGTTAATTAACATCCAGCTTAAGACAATTATTTTTAGCGAAGTTTCGATTGTGGTGGTGCCTAGAGACATATTTTCCCGGACTGAGCTGTTTGAATGTAGGTGTAAGGTGTTTGAGCATATTAATCATTCATTTTACCTATTATTTCGACCACGCCCATCTCCCTGTTAGCTGGCTTGGCAACCCGCTTACATTAGTAAGCATGCACGACGCCTAGTGCGGTTTGGACGTGTAACATAATTATTTGGCAGCCCAACGTGTGGGGCCTTGTGAATGAACTGTGACTTAATTTTGATGTTTGATAAAATATTGTAGTAGAATTTTGGATTCTGAAGTTTAAATGACTGATTGTTGACGAATTATCGATTGGACTTGGTGAGATTAGTGAATTTTGAGTCGTATGGCAATTTTTTTTGTGAGGAGACAATTAGTGTGTAAGTATTTACATTTGTGACTTTGAGCTTATTGTGTATTAAGTGAATTCTTTTGTTCTGAAAGATATTTTTGGTGGTATTAACGAGTTGTGTAGGATATTTTTGAAGTATTTTGGGAAACCTTTATTTGTTAAGATGGGTTATAAGATCCATATTGATTGTTTGACATTGAATGAGATTAAGTATGAGATAGCTATTAGGGAAGGTGATGCTTCCTTAGGTATTACGGCTTTACGAAAAGCACTTAGGAGTATTTATAGTGAAGAAGCTGCGGGTAGGGCGAGTACGCGACCCCCGTACCCGTTTGAATTTGATACTGATAGGTTAGCTATTAATGAAACTAAGTTAGAAATTGAAAAATTAATTGATGAGTTACAAAGTAACGTGACTACAAAAATTATAGCGACTATTGAGACAAAATTTAAGTATATTTTTAATAGAATTAATAATGTTGTGGCAAAAACTGATCTAGAAAGTAAAGAGAAAGAGGATTTCATTACGAGTATGGCAATTTTAGTTTCGAATTATGAAATTTTAGATAGGCAAGTAGTAGTTAGGACTCCCGCTGTGTAGGGACGGCGTAAGAATTTTCCTACAGCAGATGCCACTGCTTGTCGTAAGAGGCGACTAATCAAATAGGCGTAGCGGGTTTGGTTGAGGTTTTTCGATTTTATGTCTTTAGTATGCGGTTGTGGAATAACGGAAAGCGGGGATCCCGTGAACCGCGGCCCGGCCTCTTCCGTATGCTCTTGACATGGAATTTCAGGACCGCAATCAAATGCGTTTACAACATTTCGAATGGTGTGAGGGTTTGAAGTGTGATGTGTTGGAGTTAGGTAGTGGTGGGTTTGCGAGTGAGGCAAAATATTATCGGGCTTAGGCCACTGCACCGTATGGTGGATATATTGAGTAAACTGTTTTGTGCTCTCTTTTGACTTTAGTAGCTAATATTTCGGATATTAGTGTTTGTCCTTGGGACGATTTTGATTTTAAGATTTTGAGATGGGAGATACCTCTCCTTCACGTTCACGTTCAACTCGAGCAGCATGATTGGAGGTGTGCATAGTTAGTTATAGGGTACATTTCGTGTAGGTTAGCGTTAGGTGCATTTAGGTTAGGTGCATAGTTAGGCTTACGTTTAGGGTAGTATATATTTGGGGTAGGGTTAGGATAAAGGTTGTGGGAGTCATGAACCTATTCCTTTATCATGTTAATGACGTTATTGCGGTGAGTTTGTCGAGTTTGTCGGATTTATGTTATTGCCGTTAGATTGTTAGTTTGTTGAGTGTTGAGGATTGAGGTTTGAGTTGTGATTATGTTATGGTTATTTTCGCCGTCACATGGCTGTTGGTAGGTTGGTCGGAAAAACTATCGGGCGTGTGGAGATGACTATTTCTATTTTCTTTTGTATCAGAATTTGTCTGTTTTGTTTGTGTCCTTGGGGCACACTTGGCTGTGTAGGGACGGCCCTAGAATTTTCCTACAGCAGAGGCCAACTGCTTGTCGTAAGAGGCGACTAATCAAAGTGGTGTGTCGAGGTAGGGTGAGACCTTGGTCTTGACGGGGGAGTTGAGTCCCATGTTGAAGGTTTTGGTGATGCATTTTTGGATTTAGATTATAATAGGGTTATTTTGGGTCTTAGACCACTTTACGGTGTAGCAATCGTATATAGTTAGGATTATTTAGATTAGGGTGTTTTGTTTTTAGGAAGTCTGATGCGTCTACTTTACTGATTACGATACTTGTTTAACGTTTACGATAATTTTGACGTATTAAGGAAAATATATATACCGATTTGTGACTTGTTCTTTTGAACTCTACCGGCTTTGACGTTAGTTTGTTTTTTTGGGTGAGTGTGTTTTTTTTTGAGTGTATGATGTCGACACCAGGAGGCAGGTGTTGGGTTGGGAAGCAGTCACTTGGGACACGGCTGTGGACCTCCCAGCATTGACGGGTTTAGTCCCATTGCGTTGGAGTGAGAGTGACGTAGGTGGTAGTCGGTGAGGCTGACCCCTCATCGGCTGCGGAGCGGATTGCTCGTATCTTTGATGTTTACCCCGCTTTGGCGGTGGCTTTCGGATATTTCGGCTACGCCGGTCCCCATGGTTTTGGACCGCTTTTCGGCCAGGCCATGTTCAGGGTGTGGTTTCTGCCCATCCTATTTTAGGTTCGGGGCCATGTAGTCTCCGGCTGAGTTGTAGTGGCGGTGCTGCAGCTCAGTGTTGTTTGTGTGATCTTTGTCTTGGTGATGGGGAGCGGAGCGGATCCACTCTCCACCATACACCGCTGGTTGGGTTGTGGCTTCACCAGCGGACCTCGGTGAAGTGTTTTATTTTTTGACTTTGTGTAGGTCTCTTAGGACCAGTATTTTTGAGTTTTTCTGGAAGAAAATCTCCTTGTGGGGGAGGTGTCAGGTTGCGATGACGCACCCTGTATGTAGGATGTTATAATGGCGTGTATTACGTGTTTTAAGTAAGAGTGTAGAGTTTGAACGAAAAAAAAAATTTTTTTGTGTGTATGCATAATCTATGTGGGTGTATGATACGCCACTGGAAATGTAGGAGAAATATGATTCAGTATGTAGATACGTGTATTTGAATATTATAGAGACTTTAGTGTTGGAATAATTAGATTCTGATGAATGTAAATGTGAAAAGAAATTTGTCGATGGGCCGATAATGCTTGCCACTGGATTGCTACTGTTTTGGTGCTGTAAGGAATGAAATGTTTGTGGATAAATGAGTAATCTTTGCCAGAAGATGTGAAGTATAAGTGTAGAATGCTTTAGAAAATATGTAGGGAAAGATTGGGTATGTTTAAGTGTTAATTTCAGAAGGTTTTCGTAATGTTGTGCAATTGTTTTGAGAATACGTGTATGTATATGGAATTTGAGACCTTAGACGGTACTTATTTTTGCAAATGTTGCGGAAGCAGATCGAGCGCAGGTTGGAGATAAATGTTGAAAGTTGCGTAATGGTCCAGAGTGGCTACTGAATGAATGTAATGACGAAAAATGATTTCTTCATGAAGTAATTGTAAAATTTGTAAGTAAAAACAAATATGGCGATGTATTGTAATTACACGCGTGCTTGTATAGAGGGTAGTAGCTATCGGCACTATGAAATTTTGAGTGAATACTATTGGAGAATATAGCGCGGAAGGAAGACATGTTTAAAGATGGATGACTGAGGTTATAAATAGGAAAGTCAGGAATTGAGGGGAGCTTTTTCGTTTTTGGCTGTTGCTCGTGGTGAATGTTGGGGGAGACGCGCGCGAGGTTTGGTGTAACTTAGAATGGGTTAAGTTGGAGTTATGTTTGTGAATAATAGTGAAGGCAGTCATTGTTTAAACAACTGCGTTACCCGAAAGGGGATGAATCGTATAAGACATTCATAAATAAAACGATTAATTAAATTGAGGTTGAAGATAAAATTAGTTTGTTTATTTTCAAGAAAGTAAAAAGTGCATAAGCAGATTTATAAAAGATAACAGTTATTACGTCAGATTGTTAAGTGTAGCGCGTGTTCTTGTACCGATATTGAGTTAAAATTATTTATGAGACCACCTTTAAGTAAACGAAATTTTCGTAATAAATTAAGCCAATGTTAAGTTAATTTTATGTGACATTAAAAGTTTATCTGTGTAAGGAACGACTAAGCTTTCCTAAAGGTTGCTAGAAATTTTAAGAGGCAACCAAACTTATACAGACTGTTACGTGTTATTGGACTATTTGTGAGTACAGAAAGGAATAAGTGTTTGTGAAATTGTGAAGCACTGGTTATGTGGCTTCATGCAATTTAAGGATTACAAATGGACTACAAATAATTGATTTACGGAAGAAATAAGAAAGAAAAGCGTAGGATTAATGGACAATTTTAAGTAAGGAATATATTTAGGTACTTTGAAAATTTAGTAAAGCACGATTATCTCTCTGTTCAGTTCATTTGTGTAATGTTGATTAAATATTAATTAGTTTAGAAGCGAAAAGATAATCGTTCTCGAGTTATGTGGTTTTGAGTGGTTGTTTTAGTATTAAGAATTTTGCAGAAATTGACAGCGACGTGTGGTTTTGATTTTCTACCACGCTGTAGTGGTATATGTAAATTTATTTGTGTTTGTTTCTTTGTCATTTGTTTAGTATTTTATGCAGGACAATATATATTTATCGTTATCTTTTTATTTTGTTGTTTATTCAGCCAGGTATGAGATATAGTTGTGACGATTACTTAATTGGTGACCTAGTAGTTTTTGACAAGTTAAAGTGTAGACTTTGCATATTTCGGATTTTAAGATCAATGAACAACCTGAAAAGTCATATTTGCCAGGTTGATTGCAAAATTTTCATGTTGGTTTCATTAGCGCAATGCACTAGTGACGGATTAGCTGTTAATTAAAGTGTCATTAAGTATAATAAAAAGTTGGAGTTTTGAAACCTTAAATATTTACGAATGTCAAATACGATTCAGAAGGGTTATAAAAAGTAAATTAAATTTAAAAGATATCGTTAATGTTAGGAATTTTAAAAATTAATTACCGATCATTGAATGAAGAATAGTTTATTCATTAATAAGTAGAAAATATAACTGTTGATTACGTGAATGAATTTGAATAATAAATTTTATTTTGGAAGTTTTGGTATACGAGGTGTATTCAAAAAGTTTTTAAGAACCTGGGTAGTACTAAATATATTTGTGTTTGAGTTGAATTGTTTTGGACGAGTGTTTGTTTTAGAACCCTCGTGTAAGAGTTTACTGAGTAAGCACAATCCTACTTTCCACAATCAAGTAGGGTTAATTAACACCCAGCTTAAGACAATTATTTTAGCAAAGTTTCGATTGTGGTGGCGCCTAGAGACATATTTTCCCGGACTGAGCTGTTTGAATGTAGGTGTAAGGCGTTTGAGCATATTAATCATTCATTTTACTTATTATTTCGACCACGCCCATCTCCCTGTTAGCTGGCTTGGCAACCCGCTTACATTAGTAAGCATGCACGACGCCTAGTGCGGTTTGGACGTGTAACATACCTCGAGTAGGATTTGAACCAACGACCTGTACTTTGCTAAATACTCATAATAATTTAACAGGTATATTGTGTACGCGCCCTGTCTTTACATCTCCTACCTTCCAGTGTTCATCATAACGGCCAAATCCCGATTGACTAAATAATTGAAAAACAAAACCACTTGTTCCCCGCAAGATCGCATCTTCTGCCCACCTCATTAAAATGTTCTATAAAAACTGCATGCTGGACGCTTCCTAAGAAAGCAACCTGTCTTGAACCGCACAAATGGGGATAAACACTAAAACGATACCTAGAATTGCGATAGCTGCGTTCGGCTTCTAAACAACAAGCCTTTTCTAACAACTGAATCCGAATCTGAATCCATAATTTTCCTTACTAACAATTTAATTCAAATATAAACTGACATAAACACGTTAAGAAAATAGGTTTCAACGGGAAAAAGACGTACTTTACATTTCTTAAAACTTTTTATGGTATCAACCACTTTAATTCCCAAAACGAATTAAAAAAAATGAATTTAAAATACGTAAAACTAAATTTATCGAAATTCTGAAAAACGATATTCAGATATATCAATATTAAAACAAAATTCTACAGTAATTTCATCCACACGTGACAAAACATGCTACCCATTACAGAAAAAGTAGAAATACAACAAACGAACGTTGCACAAAGAAGGATTGTCGGCGTCATATTCCTTATCAGCGAGATCTTCACGATACCCTATAGATTGCCTGACAGACCACTATACTTACTCAAACAACCCAAACGCAATTTTGCACCCGGAGGAAATAAAAGAACACTTAGACAACACTTCCTATATCCTCGTTATACTTCAATTTATCCAAGGACGATCATTACAAGAGACTCTGCAAACAATTATGGTGTAGCCGCACACAAATACACTGCACACTATCGTTAATTAAACAAACCGACTAAACAAAGCAAGATGCACACATCAAAACCGAGTAAAATCCGCTAATCACAATAAAAATAGAAAATATGTTTTTTTTAAGCTTAAATATGGACAGACTACATGTATGCTTTGAATTAATAATACAGGTTTCACTTATTCTTAAGCACAACTTATGTAAAAAATCTAACTAGCAACATTCGTTACTCCTAGTAAGGATAGCAACAGTGTAAAGGCACATTGTGCTGCAGTTGTTGCAATTGTTAAAATAGCATTTCTAATTTCTGTAATTTGGCCAACTAGAAGTGCAGATACTTGACTTGTCGCTAAAACGTCCTTCAGGCATTGTATTGATTCTATGAAAGACTGTACATCTACAGGTGCATTTGCAGGTACTGCTACAGGAGTACAATCAATCACACCTGCTGCTGCTATGATTAAACGATTTACTGATTGTGATATGACAGTGAGTGTGTCTAACGACAAGTCTGCTACACTATTTACCAAGCAGTTAAGTAAAATTTGAAGTTGCTGAAAAACTGAACCACGAACATCAACTTCTAAAAAAACAAGGTTTAGCTATCTTCAATCAGATTACAATTTTTTTTTACCTTTGACCTTTCTTGCAGGGGTTATTGCTGAGGTAAGACCGATAAACAATACAAAAACTGCAAAGTGCTTCATTTTTACTGACGTTGTTAGCGTGACTTCGTATTTTATATCATTTTAAAGCAAACAATGAATCTCCTTCCAACATTAGTCTAAAAATTACTAAATGAATGTCGATTGCCTAATGTTTTCTTTTTGATAAAAAAGGGGGTTAAACACTATTCAATTTTATAAATAAAAGAAAAAAGGTATTTGACAATCAATTTTATCAAAAAAATTGCCAAGTTCATGATAGATTACATGTTACAGTGGGAATTACTGGAAAAATGCGAAAAATTGATCAAACGTTATATCTATTTTAAAAGGTAAGGCTTACTTACTTTAAAAACTGTTTCCAAGGCTAGATTTACTCAAGAAAGTGTTACAAATAATTTACTGTTGCGTTATCAAAGTAGGTCAAAGAGATACAAATTCTATATGAATTAAACGAAACATGTCTTTTTATTCGAAATGTCTAAAATTAAAGAAAATTAACAAAAAAATTCATTTACAGTATAGCGTTAATAATATAAGTGGCCACTTTAATTTATGATTTTGCACCGGGGGATTCAAGTCGATTTTTTTATAAATTATAAAATGTATACCAATAAAAAATTCATAATTTTATTCTGGCCAGTAATGAAATTTTTGGTATAATTCTATTCATTTGTTTTTCTTGATTTTTCATTAGCTTGACAAACATTAACATGTTTTCCTTAAAGTTTGCTTTGCGATGGTCCTCAAAAAGTGATTTGGATTTAGACGTGTTGAGAACTTTACTTTATAAAATTTAACGGTCCATGTACTTTTCCGTGAGTCTTTCTTTGATTCAAGTAAGGGGCATTTTTTTAATAATGTTAAGTCTTTGTATTTCATCCTTTCTTCCGCTCCAAAACCAAAAGCTTTGATTGGATTGGTATGCGCAAAGCTTTTTGCATCACCTCTAAGGCTACCAACCAACCCACGTCCTTAATTCACCTTATCCAAAACGGGGGGTTGCCATATCCGAGCAACACTACCGGTGCGAATTCCCTTGTCCTAACCCAAAGTGTGATAACTGTAAGGTACCTCACTCTACCTACTTCTTCCAGTGCAGGAACCTACCAGTTCCCCATCGAAGTTAGCAATCCTCGACTCAATCTGTCTTCCGAAGAAACCGCACACTTGAAATCTCGCCCAGCGTATTAGGATCAATCATGTCCTTGACGTTACCTCCCGCTTTTGCTTCAAACTATTAACCCTGAAGGACACGTACGAAGATTGCGTTACCCGAGAATGCTTTTCCTTAGATCCTTCTACTATAGATGTAAGAGAAGATACAATTAACGCCAGGGGCGTTCCTCGGAGATGCTCCTTACGAACACACTCTCTCTATTACTGAAACAAAACTAACAGACAGATGTACATTTAACTTTATCACTTATCACTCCTACCTACAGAATAGCCACCATGGAACCGCCACTATCGTCAAAAATAGTGTCTACCTTCTTTCAGCTCCCTTCGCACCTACAGTATCTCGAATGTGCTACTGTGACGATACATTTTCCCAATCCCATTATTACCTTCTCTTGCTAAAACCCGTCCGGCCACAATCCCTTTTCTGATGACCTTCTAATTTACGGTTTCAGCCTTCCCAACGCAGTAATTCCTAGCGATTGCTATGTCCGCCACACTCAGTTCGGTAGCTCTAGAAGCAATGGCAACGGAATCAGGTTATCATCGGCCTTATTGCATTTGCCGCTTTGCGAGTCGCCAACACAGAACTCACATTTTTCACTCACGTATGGGTATTTCTATAATAGATTGCATCTTCGTTGTTGAACCCATAGTCGATTCGTTCGATTGGGAGTGATTTATAGTTACTACAATCACAACTGATCACCTACAACCACTGGTCAAAACTTCATTTTATTCAGTTCCCCACCACCTTCGCTATATAAAAGGTTTTTCGGACGCAAATTGGAATGTGTTCTCCGAACAAATCTCCATTAGCCTCCCCACGCCCAATCTTTTAACCACCCAAAACCTTGACAGAGCTTATGGAGAATTAACTTCCGTAATTACGGAAGCGGCCCACTGAAAAACACCCACTATTCCCGAAAACTGCTCCTACGGTAAGTTGTAAATTGGACCAAAGGAGAAAATACGCAGATCCACAGGAAAACATAATCTCCACCGATCAAGTGAAGGCCTATTTCTACGGTCTTCTCCTTCAATCCATTTTCCGATCCCAAAGAAAATCCTCAATTCGACACCCAGTTCAAGGAACTCCTGCAGCCTCATTAAAGAATTCCGCAACCGTAACCCTCCGGAAATCCATTCAGAAAACGGAAGTCCCTTTTTTGCCCCCATTACACCCGACCAGGTCAAAGTCAACTTCAAAAAGGACGCAATTCTACCCCAGGTCAGTACAGACTTAAACGTAAAACGCCCCAACACCTGCACGATGGAGCCCTCAGATTACTCACCGACACCTACAACAAATGCTTAACACTCCCACTTTCAGACAAACTGTAAATCGGCTTCCGCCGTCATGACAACCAAACCGCGCTCCGACCTTACCGCACCCTCCTGATATAGACCCATCGCCCTCTTCAGCTGTCTCGGAAAATACTTTGAGCGGATTCTGGTCAGGCGACTTAGAGACCACCTCAAATTAAATTAACAGTCAATTCGGCTTTCGTCCCAACGGAACTTGTCAAGATCCCTTGTTGAAGCTGGTTAAAGACAGCACTAGAGCATTCCATCATAAGCAAAGCAACCTAACTGTGTTTCTGGAAATGAAGCAAGCATTTTACCGGCTCTGGCACAACGGTCTCCTTGCCCAGATCAGTAGTAAGGCTATGTACATCCTGGCGCAGGATGTGACGTCACACCAATCAGCGACGTGAGCGAGCACTTCTTAAGTCCAGCCCCCACCGGAAGTTTCCGGTTGGAAGACCAATGGGAGAAGGGGGCGTGGCTCCTCCTACCAGAAGGTGCAATGACGTCAAGCTAATGGGATGTGAGAATCAGCCCCGCCCCTTGTTGAGTTGAGAAAGGGACTGGCTAATGAGAGACGTGGCGGCCATGTTTGAATTCTTCAGCGGCCTCTGGAGTCTTCCGTTGATGGCTTCTTTGGATGTCTTCAGCGGCTTCTGGCACGTTCTTCGAGGCTGTCTTCTGCGGCTTCTGGTGGGTTGGTTTCCGGTGCCGCGTATTTGAGATGTCGCAATCTGCAGGGCATTGCAGACATCTTCTTTGTCGCTGTTGAAGAGAAACTTCTGGTTGTAGTATATAGTTTGAAAAACTTGTTTGGATTCGAAGTCGAGTAAGTCAAGTTATGCATATGAATACAACCAACTGATCCATCACGGTTTTAGATATGAAACATAAAAAGTGTGATATAAGCATAAATACTTAAGCTGACGTCACAATGAATAAAGAGCAGATTTTCATTTATGTAATTGCATTTACAAGTAAAATACTAGTTACAGTGTTTTGAAGTAATAAAAGACAGAAAAGGGATTTGCAATTTCAAATAAACATTAAATTTACATTACAAAACTTTAATATAATTTAAAATAGCATTATATGTATTCTAAAATAAAAGCAATGCATTTACTGATAAATGTTTAATACATGTTGATTAAATATATTAAAGGTAAGTACAGCAATCAGTTAAATCCAGAAATCATTATCATATGGTTTAATTAATATAATAAAGAAACAAATTTTATCATTTAATAACATCCTGAAACTGCTCTTGTTATGGTTGATGAAAGATTGAAAACGCATTCCGAGGAACAAGGAAAGCTATTTACGCGCGACTAATTTCTCTTATTCTAATGCAAACCGTACATTTTATAAATAAAATAAAAGTAATAAATCAGAAAAAGACTGATGTTATGAATTAGAACTATTTGCATTTGTAAATAAATCATATATAAAAATTTAAAGCTAATGCATATTATAATTATAAATATTATAATAATAAAAGAATGTTTGTAATGTGTGAAGTTGTTTATTCCTACAGCGTATAGGAGTTAAATGAAGGGTAAGATAAATAATTTACGTCATCACAGTTAAGCGAATTTATTTATTATTACATTGAAAACAAACAAGCATTAGAGGAGGTGGTCCATCTATATGATAAACATCGACTGATTTATTCCAATGCTTCATACATCTTAGTTTAGCGCGTAATCGTCTATCCTCCTGATAATAATGAGGAAACTTATTCCATATTGCAAGCAAATTTTCAGCACTTAATTGTAGCAGTTCATATTTTAGTACACGTCGTATATTTTCATTCATCGAGTCAAACTCAGAGATTATACGATCAATCAGAAAACAACAATAATAAGTAAATGATTAAATTTCCTCATGCACTTATTATCGCTAACACAGGTAATACACGTATGGAGTGCATTTCCTATCGCTAACATAGGTAATAAACGAGTGTAAGGTAGCTTGGGGAATGCAGCTAAGCTTCATTCTCATTATTGTGACGTCACACTCTCTATAAATAGGGTGGTAACGCAGATTAATAAGTAGTTAATTGAAATCTATCAGACGATATGGTTGGTGAACAAACAGATATGCCTGATACAGGAAATATATGGGATATTGATGATAAAACTGATTATTCATGGACTAATACACCTCAAGCGTCGTCTAAAGGTAATTAGTAATGCGGTATAATCAGAAGCTGAATTATATGAACGATTATCGTAATTATTCGATTTATGAAGATTTTATAAATTAAGTAGCAAGGAATCTATATAATGAAGGTCTGAACGATGAAGAAAGTATATTATCTAGAGGCAAATTTTTCTGTCAAAATCTTAGATTGTTTTTAGAATTAATATGTCATAGTAATAATGTAAAGGATTATTCATTTTTAACTGAAATTTTGAACATCTTCCCGCAAAAATTTATAAAAGATGTAGCTGTAGACATTAATAGACCATACTTGCAAAATATGTGTAACAATAAAAGTATATTCTGTAAGTCAGCATTTTAATAGAGATTGATAGAGACTCCACTTAGTGGTACATTTTAAAAGCGAATTAGAAGTTGAGCACGGCTCCATGTAGCGGTATATTAAGTAGATCTAGGATCCTGCAATTGTTATGGCGGGAAAACTCGAAATTTGAAATAGGTTCTAATAAAACCATTCTAAAAAAACCATTGGTTGGTTTACAGACGCCTACCTTACGATTCCAGACGCCTAGATTCCGGTATGTAGATTTTCCTATAAAAACAGGTGTGAAAAAAATAAAACGCATATTATGTGAAACAGTACATTATTAATGTGATTCAATATACAACTCTATTAATTAAATTGTTCGTAACTGAGTATAGAACCTTGTGGCGAATTATAATATTGATTTCGAATGTTTAAGTATTCTTAGTAAGCATCGACGTATTTGTTATCAGCGAAAACGAGCTTTTGCTGCTCGTACGGATATCTTCTATTATTAATATTTGCTTCTGTATTCGAGATATTTAAGTGGTCGAGTTTTGCTGTACTTTCTTCCCTACTATTCCGCTTCTTAGTATGGGAAGCAACCAGAAACCGTTGAGGACGTTGAAAGCCAGTACTGCTCTTCACCGCCCAAACCATTAACGTTGATGTGGGTAAGGTCGGATATATGTACAAATCTTGAGCGTGAAACGCAACTTGTATCGGCGAATTTTTATTAAAATTCTGATCGATAGACAACTTTATAGCATTATTCGGAATTACATACGGAACTTTCCACGTAACAATCGTCAAGTTGGTCTTAACACCCGGTTCACCTCTGTAGCAGTCGACATCGGTCTTGAATCGAACCAACACCAGCTCTTGACGTATGTTGACTAGAGGCTTCGCATAACCCTCTACAAATCCCAACACATGCTTGAGCTGTATGGAAGCGCAGAAGGCGGTCTTGGTGTTATTTAACAGTTGAATAGGCTTGTTTTTCGGACTTCATCCTACATGCGATAGAGAAGTGCTTTGATCTGCAGTGTATGAGCAATATCCTGTAATAGTGCTGTTAATACCAGGTAAACGTACGATTTCATTCACCTGGTCGCCTAACATGAATCGAATCTCATCGAAGAGGAAGAGAGCTGCACTATTCGTGAGATTATACGCTTTATTTGCTTCATTAGGGGTTAAACTACCTTCTAAATATAAAACACTATCGTAAGTAGCTGTAATGAGATCGGCTTTTTGCACAACCAGATTAATCTCATCGGAGTTACGGTATCCGTTTGTTGTGTACGGATGATAAGTTCGACGATCGCATTCCACGATCATATCTTCGTACCTCACCCCTGTGAATAAACTTTTCAGCGCTTCTTCCATATCGTCTTAATACTTTATAGTCGAAATATTGTAGAAACTGAACGTCGTCTTCGGTTAACTATGTGCTCCCATCTGCATGTAGAGACCTACTACCGAAGATCTTAAGGCCCATACTTCTTCAGTTCTAATCTAATAGTTACTTTTTCGTTATCAAAGTCCACTAGTTGACCCTCTTGATCAACCAATTTCAAGGTTATGTTATCCATACGTCGTGTAAGCACAGGTTAGGGAATAACTGTAGCGGGCTCCTTGATTAACTTATAACGTGATTCAACGTGTACGTCAAACTCGAGGGTTGTATGTGACTGCTCACGGTTCCTGTATGCGCCTCCGGTTAAATTACACTTTACGTGTATATTTGTGGCGTATTATTGTTTACTCTTGATATAAGGTCGATCGTGTTATGCGGGTTAATCTTACGCTGTAGAACTTTGTTAATTTCCACAATTTCATATACACCGCTCGGAATCGTAATCTCTTTATGCTCGCCAATTTTCGTAATATAGCAAAATATTGCAACCGTAAAATCCTTAATCCATACTGGTAATTAGGATCAAGTCATATTGGCGGAAAATACGTTGCACTTAGCACGTTTCACTCACCCGTTAACGTGAACGTTTGAGACATGACTACCCATAAACAAATAATATTTCAAGCTAGTTATCAGATAGAAAATCTAGACATAAATGTCCACATATAAATGTATTATAATTTTGTTCCTTGTGATAATATATATATATATATATATATATATATATATATATATATATATATATATATATATTTACAATCTCTTAAATATCTAATTATTTCAAGTGGCGGCGCTGAATCTCCGAAGCTATCGTAGTAGATAGCATCATGATCTCGTTTCTTGAAAGCAACCCAATGAGTACCTCTTTCTCTAAAATCGTCAAGGTTTACGATATCACACTAATTAAGATGCGGTTTATGGGGAAAAGTATCGCGCATAAACACTCCGCTAAAGAATGGCACATCTTTAGCATGCTTATATAGATCGGAATATGTTAATACTCTCCGTGGCAGGTTTATAAGTTTTTTGGATATGGTTTCAAGTATAAAGCACATCCCTTCTTATGAGGATGCATATAAAGTCATTTGCCAGTCCTGGAGCTACCGCCTACATTGTTTGGTTATGATGTTGAGCCTCCTACAATTGCTTCTTCTCGTCGTTGACAGATTTAGCTATACTGCTCGCACCACCGGCGAGAACACCTGCAGCTGAGAGACCAGCGAATAGAGGGACTAGTAATGGGAGAGAGCCGCCAGTTTTAGGTATCGGAGTGATTTTATGTAATTACGCTTCTGATTTCTGCCAGCAATCTTAACAGCCTTCTTAGCGGCAGATAGACATCAACAAGTTGCTTCAGATTACCATCTTTGAGCAGACGTTTGACGGATTTTCGAATAGGTTTTGAAACTCCACCTCTAAACGAGCACCTCTTCGTCTTCTTCTTCATAGTACCCATGCCCGAAGTGGTTTTAACCTTCATGACGTTTGCTACGGCAGAGACTGCAATTTTCTCACCAAAACTTGAATCCTTCGAGCGTACACGATTCCAAGCTTGACCTCGAAGCACCCTATCTGCTTGATGATGACTTGTTAAATCGTTAGAAATATGATAGGCAATATCGTGTTGTTTGCAAGCTTCGTCTAGAGGATTTATACTTGGATCGCCGCAAGCTAAATGTTTCTGTAGCTTGGTTCCTAGTCCGCAATATCGATAACCCGGAATATGTAGTTTAACAGGTAATTTGTATATTGAGGGGTTTAATACTCCATTCCCGAGCAGCATGTGAACTGGTCAGTATACTATCAGTAACTGGATGATGCAGTTTACGAAACAACCTCAACTACCTGTGGATGGTCACGATTTCCTGAAATCCGAAGTTGCAGGGAGGCTTGGTCGTCTCTTTCCGACATCAATTAGAGCAATTATTTGCAGACCTTCAGGCTGTGGGAAGACTAATGTGATGCTTAGCTTATAGTAGGCACCGCATGGCTTAAAATTCGGAAATGTATACGTTTACTCTAAGTCGCTCGAGCAACCTAAGTGTAAATACTTAGAACATGTACTTAAGCCGATAAGAGATATCCGGTATAATGCATTCAACGATAAGGCTGATGAACCCATGTCGGAAGAGATCGCTAAGAATTCTATAATGATCTTCGACGACACTTCGTGTCTCAGTCAAGGCATAATTCGCGATTATTTCATTAGAGGGCGGCACTCAGACAAAGACTCTTTCTATCTCTGTCAAACATATTCGAAGATCCCTAAGAAATTGATTCACGATAATGTAAATATGGTTGTATTATTTAAACAGGATTGCATAAATTTGAAGCATGTATATGATGAGAATGTGGGTACAGATATGACCTTCGATCAATTTAAATCAGTGTGCTCGAAATGTTGGCAGATTGGATACGATTTCGTATGCATTGCAAAAGACTTTGATTAAGGCAGATACCGAAGCGGATTTGATTGCTATATCACCTGCTTATAATACTGATTCAGACGCAGTCGCTCGCAATGGATGTTCGAGATAAGGTGGTTAAGCGGAAGTTAACGCAGACTCGTAATACAATCAAACACAAGCTCGAATTATTGAAGAGAGGGGAACTTGAAACACATCGTTTAGCGGAAACTGCACATAAACATATAGTGGATCCCTTGAAACAAATCGCTAACGCGGAAATTAAAGTAGAACCGGTGAAATCAGAGTTCAAACAAGTACCTGCCGCATCGTCAGCACCTACCCCGCTCAAGTTTAGACCCCCTCCGTCATTCGTTGAATCGGATGTTATCGCTGAAACGGATCCTGTTGAAGAGGAAGGTCAGGTGGAGCCAACTAATTTAACACGATTACTCGATGACGCAGGAATTGCCGATGAATTCTTAGACCAATATGATACTTTACCTCGCCGAAGAATTTTACGTTGAGGGATGAGACAGTCTACGTCGATACTCTATCTACAACTAACGCATATGGGAAGAATCATGACCCTCGCCCAGTTGTCTAAATACCGGAAGATTATTAAGCCGCAAATATGCACGAAACGTTTCGGTCGCGGCATAATGAAGAATTTGTCGAATAGAATGAGGGAGTATGTATACTGGAATACTCCTCGCGAACTTGTTGAACGGCTCAGGCTGTTGCATGCGTCGAAAGCATCAGGCCATACTGTACATGATAACGAAATCATTAGTATCGAAGAAGAGCTCCGAGAAGAAGGTATAATTGCATAATAATGCCCATCGAAAAATTCGGCAAACATTCGTTTTCGCACTTAAAACATGCAGCTACAAATATCAAATTAACCTGGGATGATAATTACGATATGCAAGGTAAAAGAGTTTGAAATATATCTAAACCCATCCTAGCGGATGATGTTGCAACTAAGAGATACGTAGATGAGGCGAATTTAAAATTGACTGAAGATGGTAATTAGGATGCGCAAGGTAGAAGAGTCTGCAATGTCATCGATCCAATGCTAGATGTGGATATAACCACCAAAAACTATTTAGATAAGTGTAAGGAAGTTCTAGAACTTAAAATAAAGAGCGATATTGATTTATCGATTGCAAAATTATTGGCTGAGTGCGATCGCAAACTTGAGGAGGAAATTAATCGTATATATGGTGATATAAGCAGCCTCAGCTGGGATATTTATAACATTGAGAATAAGTTACACTAATGGTAATGTCTTTAAAGTAAGCGGTTGTCCAATAAATGCATAAACCTGCGTGGAAGAATTTCGTGAGGAACCGAACCATCTTCAAGTATCGGAATGATCTCTGGTAGACGGATTTAGCCGAATTTATTCCGTATGCTAAAGAGAACCGCAATCATAAGTATATTCTAACAGTGATAGACTGCTATTCTAAATATCTATAGACACGCCCTCTAAAGTCGAAGAATGGCGACGAAGTTTGTCGAGTGGTGATTTCTATTTTGAAGGAGGGTAGAGCTGCGGATAACTTTCAAGCGGATCAGGGACGTGAATTCTATAATAAACATTTTGAAGGGTTGATGAAGAGTTATGCAATACATCATTACTCAACGTATAGTGTTATAAATACAGCCATTCTTGAAAGAGTTGAAGAATGCGTTATACGGACGATTTAGCTTTAGTTACATCTAAATGTAATAATAAAGTGCATTCCACGATTAGAATGAAGCCTAAAGGTGTAACTAAATCAACATATTTACCTATGTTTCATAATATTAAGGTAATGGGGACAGCAAAATTTAAGGTTGGAGATTTCGGATTTCTAAATATAAATCAATATTTACAAAGGGCTACACTACTAATTTTTCCACGGAACCGTTTAAGATTACTAAGGTGAAGGTTGGTAATCCAGTTACATATTTACTGGAGGATCTCCAAGCTAAACCCATACTAGGTCAATTTTACCCTGAGGAACTACAGAAAACAGCTCATCCGGTTATATTCCTCGTTGAGAAGGTGTTACGGCGTAAAGGGAACCAGCTATATGTTCGATGGCTTGGTATGGATAAAACACATAATTCATGGACTAATAAAACACATTTTATATAACGTGTATATTTTCATAAAATAAATAATTAGTTATATAACATATATATATTTTCATACATGATAAATAACTTCTGATGTAATAATAAATTTCTTAGCCTATAACATAATAATAATAACAATAATATAACTTTCTTAACCTGTAACATAATAGCATTAATGATGATGATAATACCTGATAATTAAATAATTTCTTAATCTAAGATGTAGTAATAATAGCTGATTTCTTAACTTAAATCCACAGTAGCGGGGATATTGCAATGCCCCCAAGGCAGTTTCCTTATATATTTTACCATACCTCATTTTATGTGTTAGTGAAAAAAGCATTGATTGTCGAACCTGTGTGTAACTTCTTTAAACGTTGCACGATCAAACTACACTAGCTAAGCTCTCCGAATACGGACGTTTTTCAGTAAAATGTAAAGTAGCTAAAAGAGTACTTCAAAAACCTTACACTTTCTGTGTAATAAAATTCATAATTGGTTCAGAACGACACTGGTGCCACTGTGATCTGAATTTTTCGTAATGTTGCATAAACTTAGATGTTAAAAGTTATTCGGCGACCACAGAAAACCGATAATTAATTTAATTAAATTTTATTTACATTAAATTAAAAAATAACGTTAAAGCATGAATCACTACACTGAATGAATCTAATATAAAAATAAGTAATGTCCAATATTTATATGAATTTTTTAAACATAAAAAACAGAACGTAAGAACATTGTTAATACCATGTTCATTTGTGTCATCCCACAAGCTAGTGTTATTGTATACTAGTTTAAATTATCAGACGATAAATTTTTTTGTAAACCTACCGTTAAAATATGGCCGATATAGAAATACCTTCAAAATAAGTAGCATATGGTTACTGAAATATACGTCGATTTTAACCCTAACGTATTTTTATATGTGCAAAAAGTTTCTCAGTTAGTCCAACTGAATCCAAAAAGAAACGGTAAAACTGATAATTGTTAGTTCAGTAAACAATAACACGTTAATATCAACATTGCTAAATATCTTATTACTAGCACTTCAGCTAGATATGACTCCTAAAACGGTATGGACGATATGAAATATGATTTTAAAAACCCTGTATACACAAATTTGTAACCATTATTTGTGAAATGTGGTTTGCTCTTATTACACAAAACGTGATTAGACGCTGACGTAACACCTAGTGGTATTAAAAACTGTAAAATCATATCTTTGCAAACAAAACGTAAAAATTTTGCATAACTCGTCTTTGTCCTTTTGAAGTTGTTCCATACTCAAACATAGAAGTGTATAATTAAATCGTTAACAAAAATAACACTTCTTACAATTGGTTCGCTACAAACAAGAAACGTAAATGCGAATCTTTCCGCTATCATTTAAAACGGGTATCTTTACTTGAAATAAACTACGGCGAGAAGTTACTTGTTGCATTAAGAGAAATTCTGGAATATTCAATACGTACATTAAACATACCCGGCGTGAAAGTCACAAATGACTGACACCGCCCTCGTAAATTGCGCCATCAACCTATTAGTGGCCTGTTCCGGTTGGCGCCATCATTACGGTTTCTTGTATTTTACAGTCACTATAGTCGTTCTTGGTATCTAAATAATCGTGTAGATGTCGTGCATTCAAATCTACTGGTTATTTGCTTTTGACATGGCTTTAGTACATTATTACGATTCAATTAAGACACGCCAGTCACTTGTGTTGTCAAAAATTGACGATTATTTAAGTGCCAATCCTTAAATAGAGCCTACATAATATATGTAGGCATTGGCAATATTTGTAAACATTATAATTTAGTTCTGTATTATAAGTTTTGTAACTGTGGTTTCATATTAGTTGAATTGATTGGCCTATTTCCATAGTTTATGCTTTTTGAGCGCGACGTTTCGGAAGCAGGCTCTGCTTCCGTCAACACGCTTAGTCCTGAGAATGACTGTTTTCGCACTTGAGACGAATTCATATGTTATGATTTTTTCCAGGCACTTAACAGCTCTCAGATTCGAACTGAGTACCTTTCACTTACTAGTCTGACAACTTTACTGCTGAGCCACTGAGTTATCCAATATATATATATATATATATATATATATATATATATATATATATATATATGTGTGTGTGTGTGTGTGTGTGTGTGTGTGTGTGTGTGTGTGTGTGTGTGTGTGTTGTGTTTGGTATTATTACAATGGTTCAGCGCTAAAGGTGTCAGACTAGTAAGTGAATGGTACCAAGTTCGAGAGTAGCCAAGTGCTCAAAAAGCAAAAACTGTGGAAAACTGTGGAAATAAACCGATCAACTAAATTAATTATAATTTAGCTCCAATTATTTTACATTTTAAACATTTGTTCTAAAGTATAATGTATTTTCAGAAAATCTGAAATAAACTTGTCTAGCCTATATTTTGTTAAAAGAACTGAAAACCCAATAATTTGGAAAATGATGGGTAATATGCATTTTTGTATTTACTGCTTGCTATTGTAATAAGAAGAACTATTTAAGTATTGTTCGGTATCTTTAGGTAGCATAAATCAGTGGTTGTAATGGAGTCCTGGGTTAGGCAAAAAAGACTGACATGGTTCATGCTTGTACCAACTATATTTTTTTCAAGGTCACGTCAAATGAATAATAAAAGGACCCTATTAGAGTAAGAACTTGAAGAGTTGATTAATATAACTCTGATGAGGAAGAAGCAGATCCTGTCACCGCAGACTCGACGGCAGTGAGACGATGATACCAATGACAAGGAAAGTAGCTACGAACAAGAAGGTGATCCAGTATATGCAATAATAGGGTTAGAAGAGGGTGGAGAAGAGAACGATGAAGAAGAAAAACCTCAGTGGGAACCATATACTGGCAAAAACAACTGCAGTTTACTGAAATGAAGGTCCGCAGATCAATGTAAATCCTGAAATGACTCCTTGTGAAGCATTTCAGCTGTTTATGAACACGAAGTGTTTCAGTTGATTGTTGCAGCAATAAACCGGTATGCAGAAAGTGTGATTAGAAACAAACCTAACATCAGTCGAAGTGCAAGAATGAGTGAATGGACAGATACCAATTTAAAGAAATTAGGAAATTTTTTGTACAATGTGGATGGGTCTTTGCAAACGATCGATACTAGCAAAATATTGGTCAACAGATACTTTACATCAAAATACTCTATCATAAACCACGTCTCTCAATAGGTTTGAGATAATACTCAGGATGCTGCATTTTGGTGACGATAGTCAAGCTGAAAAAGGTGATAGACACGGAAGAATTAGCCCACTTCCTTTTGTTCTGGAATAAAATTTACACCTTTGGTCCTGATATAGTTATTGATGAAACAATGGTTCCATGGAAGGGAAGATCGCTGTTTAAAAGCACGAGTACGGGGTAACACTTTTCAAATTTGCAATCCAAAGGGTTTCACACGGAAAATACAAATTTACTCGGAAAATCCGAAAATAGAAATACACAAACTGGTTTAGGAGAGATAGTTGCCATGTATCTTTGTGAGAGCACAAACTTTACTGAACCGAAATACTCACTTAGTAGGAACACTTAGAAAAAACAAAAAAAATCTACCAAAACCGTTTTGACTCAAGCTTTAGATTTGGGAGCAGCATCAGAAAAAAAGAATTTGAAATCAGTCATAGACTACAATAATTCCAAAATTGGTATTGAAAGTCTGACCAAAGGTCCTCGTATAACACGGCGATAAAGAATGGCATGAAATGGTACAGAAAAGTAGCCTTGGAGTGAATTAGTGGAACAGCTATTGTAAATGCTTCATCTTGTGTATAAAAGATGACACATAGAAAGGTTTCCATAACCAAGTTCTGAAGCAAACTTGTAAGCCTTAAATTTTTCAAACTAATATTGAAGAAGAATAAAGAAAAAGTTCTTCTGGTTCTTTCAGGAGAAAAAGAAATATTTGTTCCAAATGATACATTTCTTTAAAAAAGAAAAACTTTGGTCAAGCTGATGCAAGAAAAAAGTAAGAAGAGTCAAAACCTATTGCAGTGGCTGCCCAGGAAACATGTAATGTGCATCAAATTCATCCTAAATTTTTTTTTTGCTTGTTTTGATTTATTTTGTATTTGTACTGATAAAAGAATTTTGTACCTAACAGTAATTTTATCGTTGATAAAGCACAAAACTTTTGAGGATGGTAGAAGATAAAGAGTTCCAATAGAATGTCTTAAAAGCTACCTTAAATTCTACTACTCATTATTCAAATGAACAGAACAAGATCATTAGAGTTGAAGCCGTTTAAAAATGATAACGCCGTTGTACACAAGTGGAGATTGTACCTCATAATCCTAGAATAATACGTGAAATGAGTGTTTCAAATAGAGATGGTATCAAAAATGTATCACCTAGCACCAATACGGTTTGTTATTAATTCGATAATAAGAAAGAACTGAAACCATCCTCTTGCTCAAGTACATTAGTGAAGATGGATATTAACCTTTATCTGCTCTTTAATACGATCAACGATATCGAGAGGGTAATGGTTTGATAACCACAATCAAAAGTGAGAATTATAATCAGAGAGCCGAATTTGGGCCTTATCAGAGAAGGAGTTGTCGAGTAAAATGTGCTAGATCTGTACAAAAGCCTATTTTATGAGCAGCTGTTTTAGCTGACAGAAGATGGTTGTACTGATAAAAGAATTTGTACTACCCAAATGATTTTTTCGTTGATAAAGAAAAACTTTTAATGTTCGTAGAAGCCATAAAGAGATTCTAATACGAAATGTCATGTAAAATATACCAAAAGTGTCTGACGTAGCCTCTACCAATTACTTTCCAAATGAACAGTAACGACTGACGTGTCTTTATAATAGCATAACGCCGTCTGTCACTAGTGACTGACGTAGCCTCATCGGAAATTCCTAAATAATACCGTGATAGTAAGTGTTAAATAAATTAAAACATCTACACCTGACCACCAAAGCGGGGATTTCCAGTTATTTAATTTCGTTATCTCCTATCACGCAGTCCTTGTCTAACAGTGCATTAGTGGATGGATATCAACCCTTTATCTGCAGCGAAAATAGGTTTGATTCAAGGGGTCGAGAGGGTAAGGTTTGATAACCACGACATCAAATTACGATCAGATTGAAAATCGGAAACTTACTTTAGTACTTTTAGTGCGCTAACTAGCTAACAACTAGTTAGCGTACGCGCGTGAATTAGCACCTGCAACAGCCAATACACCACACGCGCAATGCTGTGTCGGGACGCGACGGCAAAACTACACCGAGGATGTAAAAACAGAACTTGTATTGACGCACACGCTCACGCGCACGCACACGCACACTCATGACATCGATAATTAATACCCTGATTTCAAATTGTTTAATTACAAGTACTCGTGATAGAATAGATGTTGTTGATCACCCATTAAACATTACAACACTCACCGATCCATCATTCTTCCAGTATTATCCTGAGCACATAACGCCCACATTCCATTACACTTATTGTATTTATTAATTATAATTAATATTTTGATTAGCGACAATTGTACACGTGTGTACAGAACACCAGTTTTAGGTTCGTGTATTACAGTGTTATCCACTGAGAGCGAGACGAGCTTCCCCAACCATTTGGGCAGGGGTCTACAAGAATAGATTTTTAGTTTTATTATTTACTGTTTGTTATTTATTAATAATCCCAAAATCTTTAACTTTATTTTGTTATGATATAGAGTTTTGATTTATCTTTATAGAAGTAGACTAAAAAAATTGTTCGTAACTGGGGACCAGTTACGAACAATTTTTTTAGTTGCATTATTCAAATAATTGACAATGTAGTGACGTTGTTTAACCCCAACCCTGAGGGGAACTAAAAGGGCTACCAGAAATAAGCTTTGTACACCGAGGGCGCCACACTTCTACTAAATCGTTTTATTAATTAGCATTAAAATTATTGTTTATATTTGAAAGGCTTTAGTCAACCTGTTTAAGCCACTTCGTCCGCACTTAAATAATTCAACTGCGCATAAATTATACTTAATAGATCCCAACCCCCCGGGTTTGTATAACTCAAAAGTCCCACTTCGGTACCTTTTTGGGGTTCCCGCTTGCACAATTTTCCCTTATCGATCAAATGTGATTCTTTCTTAAAGTTTTCAATATCTAATTTGACTGGCACCTCAATATCAACTCTTTTTCTCCACCATTGGATTTTTCTTTTATGCAGCTAAACACATGAACATAATGATGTTTCGAACCCGTTAAATTTAAAAATTCCTAATTAAAACTCACTCTAGCGAACACGTCTTGTGCAAAATGCTGCAAAATCACCCTCCATCAACAACAGGTTTGTTCAAGTGCTACTACTTCTATACTGGCTGTTATCATCTCGTTACCAAATCCTTTCCTGTACTATAACGATAAATTTCGTACTAATTACAAACGCGAATCAATCATTTATATAATTAAGACAGCATGAACAATTACGTCCTGAACGTGGATGAACGTCATGACACCCCATCATTGAAACGTCCTTAGTCCTAATTCAATGCCTACAAATTTACTTCACATACTACTAAACTTTTAACTTAATGCTGTTCAACGTTTTTGCGAAAGGACAATCAATACCTTTGCAAATTTTTGTATATTTTAGCATCAATGACCTACATTTTATTATTTACATATAAAACTCAAACGATTTATTACCTGTTCTCGCGTAAATGAAAACATCCGCCAGAATCTAACGGGCTACCGTTTAACGTCCTCACTCTCTCCCATAGTAACTAATTCGGTAAAGCTATAGTCGTACGAATGCCATAGACGTACGTGCTAGCTTTTTTGTAATCTATTATCCAAAACTAATTCTTTCATAGGTCAAGTATTTTTATTTTACAAATGTGCTTTAAATGACATATGACCCACGATAAATAACAGCCGCGTCACGTTAATCTTAACTCATTAAATATGACAAAAAAAGTTTTTTCGTGTACTCGAACTCATTTCAACGATCAAAAGTTGCATTAGTTGTATGGTACGATACGAAATAATACGTAATAGGCAATACTTCAAAATACACCCGCAGAAGATTCCTCCATCGTTGCACATTTCCGTGAGCTTAAGTTACAGATAATAATTGAAGACTAGTCATCTACAGATTTGTTATATCTACGCAATCTTGTTTTTGACAATTTGGAAACCTGTATCGTATATTTAACGCGTATCACTTAGTAAAAGTAAGCAACAAGTGTTCGAGTTACAAAAATTTTATTGATCTGTACATATGGTTGAATAGATTTTTTTTTATTAATTTACGGTAGATTACTTAAATTATGCTTAGACCTTTTGCTTGTTTGAATACATTTCTATATTTTATTTTAATTTTATGCGATGGAAATATTCATTTATTTTTTAAGCAGATATGTATTAATTGTATTTTTTGTGGAATAATTAAATACAAATATTCGGTTATACTTTAATTGTAAATTAAAAGACGGTGGCGCCTAGTTAATTAACTAAAATATGGATGCAAAAATTTTGATCATGGTTAGTGGTGAAATAAATCTGTCACTCAACACTTATTTCCAGATAGGGGTTAAGCATTAAATTACTTGGTTACCATTGAGCAGCAAATATTTTAACTCACTTAATTGGACTTTTTTAATTTGTTTGTGGAATATGAATTAACTTATAGGAAGCGCTTAACTAGCGAAATTTGCTATACCTAGTAAGGTTAGCAACAACGTAAATGCACATTGTACTACAGTTGCTGCAATTGTTAAAATAGCATTTCTAATTTCTGTGATTTGGGTAGCAAAGATAGTTCCAACTTGAGTGCTGGATAACACCTCCCTCAGGCATTGTATCAGTTGTATTAATGACTGAGGATTTACAGGTCCATTTCCAGGTACCGCTATAGGTGTGCAGCTAATTGCACCTTGTGACGTTGCAACAATACGATTTAGTGCTTCTGCAATGATAGCGAGTGTTTCTAACGACAAGTCTGTTATACTGTTTAATACACAGTTAAGTAAGGTTTGAAGTTGCACAAATATGGATATGCCAATAACTAAAAAACAATGTTTAGCTGTACTAAATTAAACTTGGATTTTCTTTACCTTTATCCTCAAGTAACGCGGTCCCTGCGGAGATGAGGCAGATATGTAGTGCAAATATTGCAAAGGACTTCATTTTGTACTAGTAATGTTAATGCAATCCTACTCGAATTTTATACCATTTTAAAGCAAATAGTGGTCCCTTCCCAAACTTGGCTTAGAAGGACATGTTTGTATCCAATATTTCCTTTTTGATAAAAAAGGGGGTTAAATAAAGTATAGTTTTGTAAACAAAAAAAAACTACTTTAAAGAGATATTGTGTAATTGGTGCCATTATGTTATCATTATAACTACTAAAATATGTAGACAGTGGATCAAACTTTAGTTTATTTAGCCTATAAATCCTTGACATGGCCAAATTTACGCAAAAAGTGTCCTAAATCGTTTTTGTTTTTTCAAAAGGAATCATGTCAATGATATACAAATAATGTATAAATTACATAAATATAGTATCAAATTTATATTTTTTAACCTTACTTCGTGGAATACCTTAATAGTAGCGCTTATGTTAAAAATATAATTCTACAATGTTTCATATAAATACTTATTTTTCAAGGCCTTTGAATAATATAACGTGTATCATAATCAAAATAAAATGTCTATTACAAGTGAGTCTACTAACCTGTTCGTTGATTAAAGGTGCTCTCTGTTTGTGTTTATAAATTTCAATGCCTCCAAAACCTCGAATTTGTCTTATTTATTACAAAAATAAGAATGTTTGACATAATTTGATTAGTCTCTGGGTTTGTATTTGTAACATCTAATATGTTCTTTGTATTAAGTATCAAAGTTCCTAAGTGTTTGTCCAATATAAATATAATGATAAGATGTGCAGTTGAGTTTGTAAATACTTGACTTCAAAATGTGGTTAGTTGAATCTATAGTATTAAATGAACGTTAAGACCATTGGTATTTTTCCAAAATATGATATGTATTCTAGATTTTCAACTAAAGCATCGATTATATTAGCAGAGTAAACATTTGTCTGCGCTATTTGTTTTATAATTGATATTTTTTTAGAGAAATTTGTTAGGTATTGGTAATGACATTGCTCTATCTACTAATCCGCTACATGCAGCTACCTTATGCATTTTATGGTCAACTGAATTGTTTGTAATTGTAATGTCTGTATCTGTGGGCTTTCGGAACATGAAACACTCAAACTTGTTCTGTGTCTTAATCTTTATGTTTAAATCTAGAAAATTAATGGCTCTGTTTTGTTCTTTCTCTAGGGTAAATTTAACGTCAGGATGTAAATTGGTAATATTAGTTAAGAACTAGTCAATAGAATCTAATGAACTATCAAACATGCTAAAGTATGATTAACATAACAAAACCAAACTACATCTTAACAAAAACAGTTCATTCAAAAGTTTAATTTTCTACATTATCCATAAAGATATTGTCTAAATTTGGCGAAATTGTACTGCCCACCATTCTTTTTTGTTGTAAATAAATTTTATTATTGAATATGAAATAATTTTGATTAATGTAGCACAAAGCTGGTAGACATGTATACCCCATGCCAGCCGGTGAGGTACCACCACCCTTACCATGGGCTCCTTCATATTGGGTCTCAGATTTTCTGAGCTCGGTAAGGGCTTCCGGTTACCTTTTCCTTCATACTTAATCTATTCTCATCCTTATTCTTCCTTCTCGCCCTCACTGTCTTCCTATCGGATTAAAAGTCCAAATTAAAAAATGAGATGGCGTAAAATCCTGCCCCATTCGAAGTCCGGGAGGGCAGGGCCCAAGCAACCACGGTCATCGAAAGTATCAACTTTCTGATTCACTACCGCAACATCCGCGATATCAGATCTAATCTTAATGCTATTCACCAACGTCTTGAACAATTACAACCTGATATTTTGTTTCTATCTGAAACACAAGTTTCCTCTAAAAGCTCCGAGTCACCCGACTTGCAATTTCCTCAATACCACCTTCACTCTAACTTTCGATATAAAAGAGGCGTATGTGCCTGCAACAAGTACAGAATTGCTTGCAAAAGGATTTCTTCCTTAGAAAATAAAAATTTTGACGTGATTTGGTTTAAACATTCTGGTCCCAATTTTGTGAAATTCTACTGTTGCATTTATAGGTCTCCTAATGACAGTAACTTTCAAGACTTCTTCGATTACCTTAGCATGAAAGTTGATTATCTCCTGTATCAGTTTCCATCTTGCGATATCTCAATTGCAGCTGATTTCAATAATTGGTTTCCGTTTTCAACTACTACAAATCCTGCTGGTCATAGTGCAGAAACATTTGCTATTTCGTGTGATCTCACACAAATGATTTCTGAACCCACAAGAATCCCTGATAACCCTAACCATACTCCACATCTTCTAGATCTCTTTCTTACATCAAACCCTCTTGTTTATAAAACTTCCGTTCTTTCGCCTTTAGGTCTTTCCGACCATTGTCTAATAGAAATCATTTCTACTGTACCTAATTCCACTCTTGTTCGCAAAACCGACAGAACCTTGTGGTGTTTTAAGTCAGCTCGATGGTGTAATTTACGGGATTTCTTTGCAACCTTTCCATGGTGTGAATCTTTTTCTAAGTCGTCCTCTTCTTCGGACATCGCTCTTTCAGTATTTGAAGTCATCCTCATGGGAATGGAGTTATACATTCCCAAAAAACAGTACCGAATAGGTCATTCAGGTTCCCAACCGTGGTTCAACAAAGCTTGTGCTGATGCAATATCTTTAAAAAATAAATATTACATTAAATGGAAATCTAATAAATCGGTCGACAGTCATGTAGAATACGTTGGTGCTAGAAATATCTGCAAAAGAGTCATCACTAAAACTAAAAAGTTGTTCGAACAACGAAAATGCAATGAACTAGCTACATCTCCTTTAGGCAGTCGTAAATTTTGGTCTTTAGCTAAAGCCATTAGTAACAACTTTGGAACATCCTCATGTCCCCCCTGACATCTATTGACGGATCGGTAGTTGCTGATTCTGTAGACATAACCAATGTCTTTGTAGATTTGTTTGCATCAAACTCGTATCTCAATGATTCTGGAAAAGATGTGCCCCTAGTCAACTCTTCTTCATACGCTATGAAACCAATTCATTTTCGGTACAAGCTCTTGGAATCGATCATCAGTAGGCTTGATCTCAATAAGGCGACTGGCCCAGACGGTATCCCAGCTATTGTCTTAAAGAAATGTTCCCCCGGACCTGTACCGGTCCTATCTAACCTCTATACGATGTCGATGTCTTCTAGGGAATTCCCTTCATCATGGAAGTTAGAAAATGTTCAACCTATTCCCAAAAAAGGCGATAAGACCGATCCCTCAAACCACCGACCAATTGGCATTACTTCCATTTTATCTAAAATCATGGAAAAAGCCATCAATCAGCAACTGCTCACGTTCCTTGAAACTAACAACCTCCTTAGTGACCGCCAATATGGGTTTGGGCAAAGTCGTTCAACAGGTGATCTTCTTTCATATGTGACCCAAGTTTGGAACAGTGTAGTAGAGCAGTCCGGTGAAACAGTTGTAGTCGCTTTAGATATCTCAAAGGCATTTGACCAAGTTTGGCATAAATGTTTACTTGCCAAACTTAACTCGTTTGGGTTACATGATACGCTCATCAACTGGGTTTCTAGTTTCATTGATAAAAGACGAATACGTGTCCTAGTTGATGGCTTTTTTCAAAAGAAGTTAGTATTAACGCGGGCGTACCACAGGGATCCGTTATAGCGCCTACACTTTTTCTGCTGTACATAAATGACCTTATTTCTTCAATAACTAACCCCATCCATTGCTTTGCTGACGATAGCACTCTTCACTGTAGTTCATCTCAGTCTACACATATTGATAATCTACCTTCTATGTCAAATCAAGGAATTAAAGCTGAAATGACAAATTCAATCAACAAAGACATTCAACGTATTCTCGAATGGGGAAGCACTAATCTAGTTAAATTTAATGCTAACAAAACTCAGTGTTGCCTTGTGTCCACCAAAAAGGATCGATCATTTCCTGTTGTAAGTATGAATGGCTCAGTTCTTAAGTTTTCAGACCCTATTACTCTGTTGGGCATGACTGTATCTTCAAATGTCTCGTAAAATAAGCTTTTTGTACAGATCTAAGCAGTACTTTACCTCTCGGCAACTCATTCGGCTGTGTGAAGCCCAAATTCGGCCTCATCTGGAATATAATTCTCACCACTGGGTTAGTGCTCCCCAATACGCTCTCGATATCGTTGAACGTATTCAAAAGAGAGCGACTAGACCTATAAATGACCCGTCTTTAACTTCTAACATACAGTTCCTTCAGCATAGAAGGATGGTTTCAGTTCTTTCTTTCTATTATCGTTTCTACAACGACTACTGTGATGCTGAATTATATTCTTTGATACCCTCTAGAACTATCTTTGCGAGAAGCACTCGGTTCGCTCATTCACATCATCAGTATGCAGTACAAATCTCTACTTGTCAAACCAAACGGGCGCAATCCACATTTTTCTACACGGCTTCTAAGCTCTGGAATGATCTCCCTAGTTCCTGTTTTCCTCTCACTTATGATATGAGAAAATTTAAGGTAGCTGTTCATAGGCATCTATTGGCAATTCATTATCCCTCTATCCATCCTTATAAGTGTTCCTGAGTGCTTTAGCACGATAGGCCAAATTTAGCCTGTTCAGGTCCACAATCACAACAAAAAAGAACAACGAATTAATGCATTAATTCCATCCTTGTAACCAGTTCAACGTTATTATTAAAAAAATTATTTAATAACGTCACATAGTCTTGAGTAGGTATTTTAGAGAACGTACTAGTGACGTCAAAACTTACAAGTATATTATGTAGTGGTAATTTTGTTTCCTAATTTATTAATCAGTTCTAAGGAATTATTAACAGAATGTTCTGATTTGTACCTTTATTGTTAGTTATTGTGTGGTTTAGCTTATATAGTTTAGTTTATGAACTCAACCACATAATAATCTACAATTTAAAGTAAAATTCAAAACATTTTTGACAGGCCCCCGTAGCTCGGTTATTAGAGAACATACGGTATTTTGATTTAAACATTCTACGGGTACTTTTTTAAGAACTCTACATTAAAAAATAAAACAAAAAAATATCTTTTTCAGATTTCGTGATAATGACTATAGCTTTCTTTTTTTTTATGGACGCCATATTCGATTATTGATGTATTAAATAGCATTTTTTTTTCCTTTTTTCAAGAATGTATCACAACATAATATTTTCTTTTCAATGTATACTGAAATAAGAAAAAAATGTTAGTTACCCGTAAATCGCAAAAAAACTGTTAAGCTAGTTAAGCCATGGTTCACTTCAACGTTCGTTTGTTTGACGTTCACTAATATTAATACCTCCTTCAATAGGCAACTGAATGCTTCAATAATGATCAAAAAGCACAAGCTAGACAATTAGGAAATTATTCTTAAATTATTATTGATAAAATATATTGAACGAAGGAAAAAACAGACTTTTGCGATCATTTACAATAAAAGGTGGTACAAATAAATTATAACTGTCTAATTTGAAAGAATTGTTCTATGTGGCCACCACCTTGATCAAAAAATACTTGACAACGATTTTGCAGAGATTTTATTGCCCTCATTAATGTGTCTCTATTCACAGAATGCATAGCGTTTCAGACTCTTTCTTCTAAAATTGAAATATTTTCTGGAGCTTCAAATGCGAAAGCTTCGTTCTTAATGTGTCCCCATAAAAAGAAATCAAGGGGATTTATGTCAGGGGATCTAGCAGGCCACAACATGTGGCCATTATTCGCAACTAATCTATTGGAAAAGTTTTGTTCTAAATAATTCTTTACGACGGCAACATTATGAGCTGGACAACCATCGTGCATAAACAAAATTTGATCCAAGTTCCCCACAGCTGCCCTTACAGCTGGTACTATTTGCTCTTGTAAGAGTTCAAGACATCGTGCTGCATTTAAATTGAAGTTAAAAATAAATGGCCCAATTAATTCATTTCCTAAAAGAAATAATTTCTAAAATTTCATATTTAAATTTGAATTTCATTTTACATCTGCTATTATAGCGCACCAAACATAAAATCCAAATTTTGTTCGGTGAGTTGTGGGTTTTCTACAGTCCAGTGATGGGTATTACGCCTGTTGCAAACTCCGCAATTGGTAAATCGAGTTTCATCAGTCCATAACATTTTCATAGAAAAATTGGGATTTTCTCGCATATTTTGGACGTACCATTCACAAAATCTTACTCTTCGTGGAAAATCATTTATCGATAAACCTTGTACTATCCCAGGCTTGTATGGACGGTATTTATTGGCGTCCAGTACTCGATGGACGAATGACTTAGGAATATTTGTTTCATTATCAATTTTTCTAACCGATGCTGAGGGGTTATTGTTAGTGTATTGTAACACAAGATTGTTTCTTTCCTCGTTTTCCACAGCATATTTATGATTTCTGGGTTTTACAAAACTTCCATAATTCAACAAATTCAATAACAGATTCCTAAAATGACTTGCGTTTGGTTGATGTCGTTCAGGAAATTTATTTTCATAAATTTCAATAGCCGCTACAGCGTTTCTATGGAATTCGAAGTAGGTTTCTAACATGTCAGTTTTTCCTTCATTTGTATAATTAAGAGCCATGTCTAATGGTTGGGAATTTGAAAATTATAATTTAATGGAAACTAAATTAAACACAAAAAACAAGCAATTGCGAATTAAAAAAACGAATTAAATGCAATGGACTCAACACAAAAGGTAATTTTAATTGAACCAACCAAAATTTGACAGTTCTAAGATAAATAAATTGTTAGCTCGCCTACTAAGATCTTATTGAGCACAGCAACAAAATTTTTGGTAGAACATTTTTATATAATTGTTTATTAGTATCATTGAAAAGAAACTACCATGCTATTTAATGCATTAATAATCCAATATGGCGCCCATAACAAAAAATAAAGCTACAGCCATTATCTCGAAATCTGAAAAAGGTATTCTTTTGTTTAATTTTTTATTGTAAAGTTCTTGAAAAAGTAGTCGTAGAATGTTTAAATGAGGAAAATAAACTCTCTACAAAATCGTCAAATATGTTTCGATCAAGGCGGTGGCCACATAGGACAATTATTTTAAATTAGACAGTTATAATGTATATGTGCCAGCTTTTATTGTAAATGATCGCAAAAATCTGTTTTTTCATTCGTTCAATAAATTTTATCAATAATAATTTCCTAATTGTCTAGCTTCTGCTTAAATAGCGTATGTTCTCTAATCACCGAGCTACGGGGGCCTGTCAAAAATACACCATTTTGATTTCACGCGATTTCTTCAAAAACCAAAAACAATTGATAAAATGTAATAGAACTTCTGCAATGGTAATAGAATCCTGAGAAACATTGTCCATTTGACCGATTTTGCAGCTCTTATAATAACAGAGCTAGCCATACATGCAACACCAATTTGGGACACAGTGTATATAATAATATTCAGATTTGGGTAGAGAGTAGTTGTATTATTGTCACGCTCCTAATTTAATCCAATATTATTAATTATTTAGGGGATTATAAGTATTATTATAAATTCTGTAAAATGCCCATACTTAAAACTTGTGGAATGTGTGACACAAATATTAACTTTGATAAAGATAATGTGTGTCTGTGATAAGTGTTACCTGCTTCATCATCCTGCTTGTTCTGGACCGGACCTTCATCAAGTTCAAGTTCAACAAAGTTTATTAGAATTTTTATGATACATAACAATTATGGTATTTACAATACGTATTACAAGATATAATATTGTACAATAAAATAAAATAAGTGGTAATGTTTTGTGTATTCTTGGTGGTGCGCTGCTCAGGATTCTTCATCCTCTTCAGCGCGTGGGTTGCGTGGTTGTTGGGATTCGTGATTGTGTGGTATGCCTGTTGACATCTGTGTGTTGGGATTTGTGGTATTTCCAAAAAAAGCGTTGTAGTGGTTGGTGATGCTGGTGGTGGTGTGGTTGTTGTGTGAACTGTCCTATTGTAGCTCGATTGTGTTTAATGCAGTTGATGCTCTGTGTATCTGACATAAATAGAAACATGTGTTAGTTGTGTGAACACATTATCGGTGTTAACAGAACAGAGTTAATAAATTGTCAATGCTGTATACTTAGCTAGGGCACCAGTCCTCGCTCCGGACCTTTGTATGATTACCCGCAAAGGGCAACCACATCTGAACCGTGCGTGAGGATCACTGCCCACAGGTCCATCGCAGTTTGCGCCTGAACGAGCGCTGCTGCCACCTTACGGATGACAGGTAGGGCCTTCTCCATATCGAGTCCTCCAAGGAGGCCCAATATAGCGTCAAACCCTAGGGTAGGTTGGACAGACGGGGTAACGATAGCGGCGGGAGCTTCCGGGTACTTCCGCCTTCTCAACCTTGACTGCTGTCGCTCGAGCGTAATTGACGCTGGTCCGGGTTGATGAAGGCGCCGCCGTTGGCGGTGTCTTCTTAGGTCGCTGTGGTACTTCCGTCTTCTTCCGTTGTGGAGGCCGAGGGAGCTTCGGGCAGCCCCTGCAGCTAGCGGGTTGGTCCCCACCGAAGTTAACACACTTAGCCCGGTCTGTACGGGGTTTCGTGCATTCACTGGAGTGGTGACCTCCGCCGCAATTTACACAGAGTGCTGCCGCCCTGCAGCAACGCTGTGCGTAACGGAAACCTTGACACCGATGACACTGCCCGATTCCAGATTTCCGCCGCCAATCCTCTACAGTCACGCGGAGGCGGGCGACGTGCTTCATCTCCCGAATCTTCTTGTTGTCTTCCTAGGTCGGCAATTCTACCATCACGAGGGGGATAGGGCGTCCTTGATGCTTCATCCTCTAAACAGAAAGTACATTAATATGTTGCATTTTTAACTCTGAGCTAACGTCAACCTCGGTTAGTTCTAAGGGCACGCCTCGTTTTACCACCTTAGTCAATCGCTCGCTCTTTGCCTAATAAGTATGGTACGGAGTACCACATTTATCCATGTACTCATCAACCTGTCTCTGTCCTGGAGTGATGCAGGCTGAATCCGGATTCCCTAGCTGAAGGCCTTGGCTCTCGTGAAGGCGATCCGTTGTCGGTCCATTTCTCAGGAGAACGCGACTCAGTTTTCTTTCTGACGAAGGATTACCGGAGGCACTTTCTCCCTGGTGTCCTCTTGTGTCATCTGCTCCATCGCTGAAGGGCTGTCGGTGAAGGGTTCCAGGGCCTGCAGTTCGTGGGCGGTGACGTAGACGAGCGAACCTTCGGGGTTTTCTTCGGCTTCTTCTTCTGTAGCACGAAGTCGTCGAGGCTGGTGGATCCGGGGCAGGCCTCTTCTTCGGAGTTGTCGGTTGCCGCTGCGGCGGCGGTGGTGGCCGGCGTGTTTCCTCTTCGGTGCTCCACCTCTAGGGGGGGTGAAGCCTTCTAACGGTGCGGTGTCGTCTTCTTTTGCCGCCTCGTCTTCTGTGCGATGGCGGCAGGTGACGAGTCGCTACTTGCTCTCTCTAACGGTAGATCTAGCAGTGACGGTATCGCTGGCGGTATCCGGAACTCCCGGGACGTCGTCGGTGACAGTTCCCTTTGAGCTTCTCGTTCCTCTAGGAACTGCTGGTAGCAGCGCCTGTTGTATCCCGACTCCAACATCGTGAAAACGACGTTGTCTTTTTTTGAAATAGACTGGTTAGTCTTTTATTTAAAGTTGACCCTTTTAGATCGAGATCTCAACCTCGAATCTCTGGATCTTTTCGTGCTAATGCTCATTTATTTACTTCAGCAGATAAATATCGACTAAATTTTCACTGCGAAAGTTGTGCCAGTGAAAAAGCGCAAGTTTCCGAATTTGTTAAAAACTATAAGCGCTCTGCAATATGAAATTTACCAACTAAAGCTAAAAGTTGACTCTCCGGAATTAGGAAAGATATCATCAGATGACACAGAAGACATAATAAACAAGATAATCGAAAGAAATAAACGAGCCCGTAATGTTGTTGTTTTCAACCTAAAAGAACAAGGTCAAAGCAAAGCAAGCAGAGATAAGTATAAGATTACACAAGTATTAAACTCATTCAATGTGGACGCTTCTACAATACAATTATTTCGTTTAGGAAAACCATACTGAGGCCAAAAATATTCTAAAAGACAAATTTAAACTTACCGCTAACTTCACAGATATCGCTATTTCATCTGATCAGACTTCGGCACAGCTTAAGTACCTTAATGATCTACGAGTTAGTTTGTATAAAAGGTAGCAAAGTGGGGAAAAAATATTGCTATTAAATACGTTCAAGGTGTTCCCAAAATTGTTTCCATTAATAACACAAAAAACTAAGTCTCGCTGTAAGCTGCGATCTTAACTCTAAAATGCGATCATTTTTAAATGAAGTTATTGTTTGTCCGTATACTATATATGCTTAACTGAAATCTGGCTAAATTCAAGTGGAAATAGCTCCGAGTTATTTCCGAAACATTTTACTGTAATTCGTTGTGACCGGAATTTTGAAGAACTAGATGTTTCAGGGGGTGGCGTGCTAATTGCAGTTAATACTCAAAATTACATCAAAGTTGACGCTTTAGATCTCTCTTTTATAACAAATGTATTTCAACAAATTGAACTTGTGGGTTATAAAGTTTGTTATAGTAACATTGACATTTACACTGTAAATTTGCATATACCTCCTGCCTTATTAACTACAGAATTTTGCGACTCTATAGATTCACTCTCATTTCTAAATCAGTTGTGTGGTAATAAAATTATTATAATGGGTGATTTTAATTTATCGCATTTTAGGGAGGATAACAATTATCTAGACAACAATGGTAATCATCTTTTACACTTTCGTGAATATGTAAATTATTCTCAACTAAATAATATA
>JARFJB010000935.1:207500-237500 GCA_036346205.1 Vesta saturnalis | reverse complement strand
TTTGACGTAAATAGTTAATCCCTCCATCATTTGTCATGGAGCATTTTAAATTACATTATTGGTCGAGTTATACCTCATTGATCATTCAACAATGTGCGCATTTTTGAACTTGTCTCTATCGTTACGCAGATATTAAATTTTAAAATTAGCTAAGGATTAGGTATCTGCAAATTAAATATTTAAAGTTAACAGTCACATGGTAAACTGTTATCCTCTTGACAGTAATGAAGGCGGTGCTCGAGTTGTTTGAGAATGTTTTGTATTTCATCGGCGACGATATATTTTATTTCTTGCCGTATTCTAGTCTATTAAAATGCACTTTACACTTTCAGTAACCCTAAAAAGTAGGATTCAATCAGGCGACAGTCTGACTAGTACACGTCTCCAAATCCATTTAATGCCGTGATTAATAAAAGCCTTTTTTAACGTGAGACATAAGACATTCCTGACACCAATATCAACAGTTCTGTTTATTCAAAGGTCCGTTTAAACCAAAACATGTTTCTTCCGGAAATAAAATTTTAATTTCAAACAACGGATTCTACTTAATACTTTTATTGCATTAATTCTTATATCCGTAGTCTGCGATAAGAACCAAGGTGATTAATCTCTTGCACCAACTCGGTTTGTGTTTCCAGTTTCAAATCTCGTCATCTACTAGATATCTAATTCTAATTTATTATTAAACATATCGCCGTTTGTGTTTCCGTTCTATCACAAAATCCTATAATGATTAAGGTTTCAATACGTTGTTTTTCAGTTCGATGAGCCATTGTTTATAATTTAACACATAACAGTATAGTATCATTACGATCATCACGATTATGAAAATGCAAACTTTGAAGATTATCGTTTATAACTAATTACCTGTCTTTTGGATTTTACCCATGTATTCTTTGTCTTTTATAGATTTAAACGTTTCGAAAACTATTACAATTATTGACCTCGGTAGATGGTAAGGGTTTTGAAAAAAGTAAGACATCGCACAAATTAATGAAATATGAAAACACAAGGATAAGCCTGCTGCAACTATTAGGTAAACGTATTTGAAAACGAACTACGAAATCTAAATTTATTTTAGTAAACATTAGCTAGACTCTAATATTTTAAATATCATTAATCCGCTTTAAAAATGGCAAAATAGAATACTTTGTTCCGGACCGAGGCTAAAAATGAATAATGCCAGAATAAAAAAATTTTACAAAATTTAATCAAATCATAATGTAAGTGCAAAACTGTGAGAAAATTTAACTTGTATACGGTTGACGTGTTCATAGCTAAAAACTAGACAAATCAATTAAAAATTTAGTAAAATTGTGGCATGTCTAACAAATAAATATTTTCCGGTTACTACTGAAAGGCTGTAGTCATTGTTATGATACAACGCAAACATGTTGTGTTCGTTTTATCCTATTTTAATTTTAACTGTACAAAGCATGTTTAGTTACGACTCACTTCCCGTGTTGTATACATTTCTAGTGTGATAACCAATAAGTATTATTTAATTATCTGTGTACCATTAGTATAAAAGAAAGAAAAGCGGTATCAACATTAACCATTTGTTTTGTTTTATGAATACGGCTAGCAGATACAATAACATTATTAATATCTTTAAATGGTTACATTCATGTTCCAAAGCTTTGGGACCACAAATTCGTAATACTTTCTTTGACCAAACTAAGGATTTTTAGGACAAATTTGTCATTTACTAAATTAATCTTTCAAGTTCTTCCATGTATAAAATAGCCCGAACGGGAGCAAGAGGACTCTTCATTGTTAAATCATCTAACTGTTCATAAAACTTATTTCTCCATTGAAGATGTAGTAGTAAAAAACATTTGTTACGTCTTTTGAAAAAACATGATCGATATGTTCAATAGACTTTTTTAAAGAAACTTTTGTATAATAGTGAAACAAAATGAAAACTGACCATTATATTACCATATTAAATGTTGAAATTACGTATTTTTTCAATAAAGTCGGTAGAATGTGTAACGTAATGGGAAGTTTTACCTATAAGTAAGGTATTATATATATATATATATATATATATATATATATATATATATATATATATATATATATATATATATATACATGAGATGTTTTGCAATGCTATATGTAGAAGAAACAATTGCATTGACAACAAGTCTTAAAGAACATTAATTAGGCTTTTGAACGTTTAAGAAACAACATAAGTTTGGTAGAAGTTGCTTTTACTTTTATCTCCTCAACAATTGAAGATATATGAATAAGATACTTATCTTTCAAAAGGAACTTTTTTATATTATCTTATGGTCGTTCACGGAAAAGGAAAAGAAAAAAGCCACGTATTTCTCCCCCAAGGGGAGAGCGGGCTGATCGAGCGTTCCAAGCTCCTTCAGCCACAATCATGGTTTCCCAGCGTACATACATACATTACGTATATATGCATGGTGGGATTAAGAATGGTTGTAGTCAGGATAGGATTGGAAGGAACGGAGTATTCGTATAAATAGCCGCATATGGTGTGCGTATACGTAGTGACCATTCCGCTACACATGTATGAGGAAAACTTCCGGAAAGAACCTCATACAAGGTAGACGGTAACGAGAATAGAACCCATTACCTCCCGAATGATAAGCAGGTCGTGTCACCACTACGCTACTACCTCGATTAGTTCACGGTGTGATTTCAACAGTTCTTGTCATTGTTGTTGTCGCCCATATTTAAAATTATAGTTGCATTACCTTTATCTGCCGGTAATATTACGTTATTACTATATTTAAGGCCAAGTAAAGCAAGTAGTTGATAAAAGGATAAATTTTCCATAGAAAGTTTTGCTTTACGTAATATGTTAACAGTTTCACGTACTATTCTTGGTCTTACCGCAAAATCCCAACTTTTAAAACGTGTTTCAATGGCACGATTTGTAACAACGTCGTTGGATGGGTGTGTAACTATTCTTTGATTACCTGAAGATGGTCTATTATTTTGTTGTTTCCTTAGTTTACCAAATCTAGCAATACATGTGTTTAATATATATATATATATATATATATATAGTATATATATATATATATATATATATATATATATATATATATATATATATATATATATATATATATATTCGCTTCCGAAACGTCGTGCTCGAATAGCAGAAACGGTTTAAATAGGCCGATCAACTCAACTACGTTGTATTTTTCTGAAATCAATTTTTAAGGTACATGAAATATAAGATTACTTCGAATATGGTTTGAACCCACGACTTATACTTTGATACAGTAGCTCTATACCGACTGTGCTATCGAAAAGTCAAGTCACATTCGATTTAAAATTAAACTATATGTACTTCCCTGGTTTCTACATATTTTAATTACTATAGATTTTAAGATCACAGTCAACTTTTGTATATACCATGTGAAACCATGGCCAATTGTGATCTCACCTGATGTACACAAAAGTTGACTGTGATCATAAACCTATAATAATGGATTATATTACAAGTGAGTGAAATAAGTCATTATAAGCGAGTGAGATTTTTGCGCGAGTGCGACATATTCTCACGTGCTTATAATGGCATTTCACTCACCTGTGATATATGACGTTTTGTCCAACAGTTGCATTTTTTTTAACTAAAAACTTGAAATAAAAAGGAGTCAAGCAGCCAAGTCTTGGTTGTCATGGTCGGTCGACCGGTAGTCGTGAATACGTTGTTGATATAAAATTTAGTCACTAGTGAATAAAAATTGATTTTAGTCACTGAAAACTAACGTATAAAACACGTGAAAAACTGCAACTGTTGGACAAAACTTATAATACATCGTAACTAAGAAAATTCATACAGTTTTAAGTTGAAAGCAGGTGTGATTTACCTCTTTGATAGCTCAGTTGGTAAACGGTTGCTCTAGCAAACTGTAAGCCGTGGACTCCTCTGGTGGATCGTCCTGGAACGCCTATTTGTCCTGCAAAATAAAGTGGAGCCTTATTAACGCATTTTAATTTTTATCACAAAATTAAGTATTTTTGGGCCGCTCCATTCGAAAATGAAGTTAATGCATTAGGGATACTGTGCTGTAATGAAGATCGAAAATGTCTAGAGTCGCATAATATTACAAAAAAGCATTTAAGGATATATTATTTACGGTTATATTTTTTAATCTACCTCAGGTTAGCAATGTCAAATAAATTTGACAATAAAAGTTGAGATGATATGTTTAAGGGTTAAATATGATAGGTAATAAGAAATCAAATGCATAATAATGATTATAATAGGATTAGAGTCAGCGTAATAAAATTAAGTAAATATACGTATATGTAAAATCGCAAGTTACATAAGTTCATAACAATAAATAACTGAGTACATATGTAATTGTACAGCACATTGTGAGCTAAATGTGCCAAGTTTTACAATTATTGCATTTTATGCATGGTTGTACAATAGAAATTTTCACATAAGTTGTTTCCGATTATCTTTGGAAGGTATAAATTATGTATTTTCTATAATATTGTTCATCATATCCATTTGGAGTAAATAAAATCTGTTCTGGTAGCATAATCTGCTTCAATTCTAAAATCAAAGAAAATAGTATGTATTAGATAACATGTCGATGAAAGAAATTGTATGAATCAAGTTAACGATAAAGACAATGTTAAAAAGATTCATGTAATTTATGAAATTATGAATAAAAATACTGAAAAGTTAGTGAAAAAGTAACTTACATTTGTGTTAAAAGGAAGTGTAGCCACATAGATTAACATTTTTGGTGCAAATTAACTAAAGGTGTCGAGAAGATATTTTTAATTGTTGACTTTGTTGAACTTAAAGTTAGTGTAACTTTATGTTTTTTGGGTCAGAGAATCCTGTAAATAGTAGAATAAGTTAGATATAAGTAAATTTATGTATGTAAAAATGACTCATTAGGATAATTATTGTAGCACAATGGTTTAAAAGCGAAATAGGACAAATTGGGTATCATTTTAAATGAAATTTGACTTATAATTCTAAGCTTATATTATTTTTAACTTCTATCTTACTATAACAAGGGTATTTGCAAAATAAATAATTTGTAAATTTCAGAAAAAGGTTCAACGAATCAGAATTAAGATCAGATTTGTTTGTATTGTGAAGTAGGTCCAATCAAAATTGATAGTTTAGAAAAAAAATGATACTACTTTTGTAAATTTTCTTAACAGTCTCGTACTAATCTCGAAAGTGAAGGCATGTTACATTGTTCCCAAAATGTAATAAATTTAAGATTGGTGGAAGTATTCCATAACCTTATTTAAAAAAAAAAAAAACCTATTCGCAAAGTTAAACTGTTTTAAAACAAAAGTGAGGTTAGTGTTAAAAATAATTGAATTGTAATATGAATATTTCTATTGAATTATGGAATGCTGTTATTGAATTTTATTTTAATGTACACTAAAATAATTAAACACAAAATCGAGTTTTAATTTCAAAGAAATAAGAAAATGTTAATAAAATAAAAATTGGAATGCAGATAATTATTGTATTTAAATTATACAATATTAAAATAGAGTGGCTTTGAGAAAAAGTTTATAAATAAAACTGAATGCAGATAAGTATTGCATTAAAATTATGCAATAATAAAGTAAAGTGCTTATGCAAGAAAACTTAATAAGTAATTACCTCAAGAAGCTTATGGTAACAACCAATCTGATGACAACATACTTCGTGGGATCCACAACACAATTGACTTGGAAAACGGGATTTCAACAATTGGAGATTGCAGCAGCAGAATGATGATTGGTGATGCTGTAAGTTGTATAAATTGTTAAAGATGTAGTAAACAATTTTGTCAAATTTGACAAAATTGTTTGCTACATCTTTAACAATTTTTAACAAACATTACTACTGACGAAGATAACTGTAAGTGTTATCGAAACGTTTAGATTGTATAATTTAAAGTACACCATTAAAAAATCCCAAAAAAGATAAGTATTTTATTATTATACAAGGTGTTTGAATAAAATGATTTTAGCTGAATTGAAATTTAATTGCAAGTTAGTAAATGAGTTATATTATAACATCAATTTTTTTAGCAAACTATGTTCTCACAGTAATTATACCTAGCAATATATATATATATATATATATATATATATATATATATATATTAAACTACGGTGAATATCTAAAACCATTTTTCCAAGTTTCTAAATAACTGCTAAATTATAACAGGTTCATTGTTATATCTGATCGCTTAACAACTAAAAATTAAAATTATTTATATGGATAAGTAACTGTTATTATACCAGACTCGTCGGGCTCTGGTAATACGGGCTTACGTAATACGTAACGATATTTTACATTTAGAGAATATGGTTGAAGAACATTCCGATATACCCAAATTTCTTAAAATTACGTGGTAATGTAAAACTTGATAACGTCATGTGTCTATAACACGTTTTATTTTATCCTACCACTGCAAAAAACTGCATAAATTGATGTTTGCTATGCGACTTTTACGAATTATAAACCACTGATGACACAGTCGACCATGTCTAAACTAGTATCCACGACAATCGTTGTTCGTTTCCTTCGGTTGTCCCACGAACAAATAGAGGTGTTATAAGTTTAACGTGTTTGGAAGGTGAGTTGATCGAGAGTGTTATTGTAATTCGGTAACGTGCACGGCAAGATCAGTACCGCAAATATTGTATATTCGAAGTCGCCAAAATATCGCCTGTTGCACGCGTCCACTTAATATGTGCCAAACATGTATTGTGTGTGTGTGTGTGTGTGTGTGTGTGTGTGTATGTGTATGTGTATGTGTATGTGTGCGTGCTTGCGTGCGTGCGTGCTTGCGTGCGTGCTTTCGTGTGGTCGTGTGGTCGTGTGGGCGTGTGGGGGTGTGGGCGTGTGTGCGTGTGTGAGTGTGTGCTGTGTGCGTGTGTCGTGTGTGCGTGTGTGCTGTGTGTGTGTGTGCGTGTGTGCTGTGTGCGTGTGTGCGTGTGTGCGTGTGTGCTGTGTGCGTGTGTGCGTGTGTCGTGTGTGTGTGCGTGTGTGGTGTGCGTGTGTGCGTGTGTGCTGTGTGCGTGTGTGCGTGTACGTGTGCGTGTGCGTGCGTGCGTGCGTGTGTGTGTATGTATACCTATTTGAAATTCATATTTCAAAGATATTAAGTTACCCACATGTAGATCTTACACATATCGATTAATTATGTTCCATGTAATTTTTTGATACAAGGCGTTATTGGCAGCAAAAAAATTCTGAATAAGGATTATTTAAAGTACCTATCATTTTGTATTTTTATAGTGTATTTTTGTATATGTCATACATATCTAAGCGTTTCGATAACATTAACAGTTACCTTCGTCAGTAGGTGAGAATTGTTTCAACATCTGGAACAAATGAATAACGATTAATTTTATCAGAAAATGTGAGGACAATTCAATTTCACATAGTGTTTCTTCATAAATTAATTAATTAAATAAATTTGAAAATGCTTTAACTGTATTATTGATATTTTTATAGAAGCGGGACCTTTGGAATTTGTTTTAAGTTAGCATCTAGATGTCTATTAACCTCCATCTGACATACCGAGCTAATAGAGTTATGGTAGCACGATCTGTTTAGCATTAGGAAAGTAGTGAGTTCGATTTCCGTTGCCGTATACCGTGTACGAGGTTTTTTCAGGGGATTTTCCTCATACGCATGTAGCGGCATGGTCACTTCGTATCCGCACACCATGTGCGGCTATTTAGGCGATTACTCCGTTCCTTGCGATCCTATCCTGACCACGCCCATCCTTAGTCCCACTATGCATATATACATAATATATGTATGACGTATGTATGCTGAGAATCCATGATTGTTGCTGAAGGAGCTTGGAAAGCGTAAGCAGCCCGTCTTCCCCGTTGGGGAGGCAATGAAAAGCGTTGCCTTTCCATTTTCCTATATGACATGAAGTTTTAACCAACCATCTGGCATAAATTATTGTTTCTGTTTTTACAATGTTGCATCATTTCATGATGAGTGTTTTGAAAAAGATGTTGAATAGTTATTTAAAAAAATTATTTCACTTCCTGCAATTTCCATTCTGTAGGTTTGAAGGTCATGTGACCCACACAAAATGTTTTTTTAATAATTACGTAGTTATCGGTATAGGTGATCACCTTACGTTAAAAATCACACACGTTTCAATATGTACGAATATAGTTCAAAATCTGTTGTTGGGCATTGGCAGTAATCCTCTTTTAAATTGTCTTTTTATTTCTGAAACCTCCAGTTTCTATCTGATCCCGTAAGTTAAAAATATTTCTTTGTAGACTACTATCCAAAGTTCAAGATCAAAAATTGTTGTACTTCACTTGCTGGGCAAGTCTTGACGCCATATCCTGTACTACTAAGCAGATTACTTCTTGTAATATAAAAAAAACGTTGTTTATTTGTTTTAAGAGCAGCGTTTTTTATGTACACAAAGATTTACTAAAATGTTTATTGAACTAATCCTTTTAGTATCAAATCAAATGAACGAATACGCAATAAGAGATAAGAGAATCAGGAAATATACGTTTTATAATCGTTTTACAGTAATTTTAAGAACATTGTAACGCTTAAGCTTTCCAAGGAATTTGAACAATAAACAACTTTATACGTACATTTACTTAGGTAATCTGAAAGAAAATTTAATTGTTTACAATATGTTAATTATTCTACGTTAGTTTATCTAGCAGCTGACATTTGGATATACACTAAACCGCTCATATTTTCTTATTGTACGAGAAAATAAAATTTAAAGAGGTAAAATCTTTTATTTGGTAGTATTGTCCACAAAACTGTTGTATATTGGGGCATAAGATCTCTAGCCATCTTTTAATGAGTCGAAAAGGAAAGTCCAACCGCGTGCGTGTGTGTGGGTATGTGTATGTATTTTAGTGTTTACAATAACACCAGTACTTACTTGAAATTTTTGTATTTAAACTTAATTTCATTTCTCCTTAAGCCGATTACATTTTAGAAAAACCCAGTGGCGGGAAGGGGCGTTTATTATGAGTAGAGAAAGGAAATATGCAGTGTTTTTTATCTGTAAAATATGCGCATATATATGTATAGGTATGGAAAGCATTATTGCGGGTCTGACTTATAATAAGCTAGAAAGAAACCCAATAAGCATTATATGAGTGTGAGAGAGACATAACTTTACCGATGTTGCCACATGTATTATATTTGCATGCAGGCACAAAATACGAACTACTTAAGTCTCCTTCAATCTAGCTTCCACATTTCTAACGAAACCAAAGCAATTAAGATGATGTTGAAAAGTCGCTTGTTCGTTGAAACTATTAAGTGAATACTTTACACTTAAACATTAAATGATAATAACTCAAACATCGAAGTTTATTGTAATTGCGAATTTATGACATGGTTCGATTACTACTCGTAAGAAGAACGAAGAAGAAACTTTCGAGAGTTACAAACAAGAACAACATTTACATTGATAGTATAACTTAAGTTTAAGGTTTAACTTTAGTATTATAATTCTTATTGAAAAACCAACTATTTTTAAAAATGAACAGAATACACTTTTTTCAAAACTCTACTATAAACTTTGCGCAAGTAAGTAACCCAATCTGTGATAAAATTCAGTTCGGGTGTTTTCTAATATTTCTTGGGTGATGCTGTTTAAAGAGTCTGTAATTTTGAGACGAAGTTCATCCAAATTGTTAGCACGTTCATGCCTGTGCCCATAAATATACTGGAATACGTATCCTCAAACAAAAAAGGTCGTTCGGCGCGATATCAGGTGGGCGAGGAGGATATTTAATAGTACCTTTTCCACTAATAATACGGTTAGGGAACGTAGATTCCAAAAACTGCTAAACTATTATTGCAGTATGAACAGGACAGTCATCTTCTTAATACCAAATGTCATCAAAATTTATATTGAGGCGTTGAACAGCTGGAACTATCTGGTTTCTCATAAGTTCTAAATATTTGTCCGCATTCAAGTTTTCGTTGATAAAAAATGGACCAATTATGGAATTACCTAAAATTCCTGCCCACACATTAACTTTTTGGGAGTATTGTGTCCGGTAAGGAGTACTAATGTATCTATTTTCCCGAGAGTAACCAACAGCGACAGACGGATTGTGATGGCCATGTAAGTTAAAAGAACACTGGTCGGTAAACAAAATATTTTCAATAAATATTTCGTTTTCATTAACCCGATTCATCGTATCTTCACAAAATTCCATACGCTTTTGATGATTTTCTGGAAAAATTTCTTGTGTAGTTTGCAACTTACAGCAACGGTATTTATACCTTTCCAAAATATTGCGAACTGTTCTTGGTTCAATATTCATTTCTTCAGCAATTTTTGTACTATTACACGGGAAAATAGTTTCTGCTAAACTACATACTGCAATTTCTTGGAGTTCGCGCTCTTCGTTTAAGTTACGACCAGGATGCTCACCATCAATGCTACTGCATTTTTTACAATTATTTAAACATCCACATCTTTCAAATTTACGAACAGTACGCATAATCGTACTTTCTGATGGAATTGGCCTGTTTTCAAAGGAAAAAGAAAACCTGCCCATTACTTCTTGTGCAGTGCTTCTTGAATAAGACCACTTAGTAATCTGTATTTTTTCCTCAGTGGAATACAAGAGTATTGTGTCGGACACTGATTTTCAATTCTCGTTGACAGTAGCAATTAAATGTGTCATTGATACTAGTCTAGTCAAAAGACGCATGTATGGCATCAGCGCTTTTAGTTTGTTATGTATTCTATCTCACTTAGCACGTGAACTGGTTGTACTGTCTCTGTTTTAGTTATTATGAGTCAGACCCGCGATAATATTTTTCCATACCTGTATATGCACGCTATCTGTTAAATGTATGCAATATTTTTTTTTAAATATGCAGACCAATAGACAAGTTTTTAAACATTTATTTTGCTCCATTTCGAACACATACGTACAAATTCCACAAACTAAAAAATATTAAACATCAAACTTATTAAAACGTATGTACTAATTATTATTTATATTATTATTAATAGTATATTATGAAATTAGTTTATAATGCAGGGATTATGGCAGGAGTTATGTTATTGTTATGGCGGACCGAAAGCAATAGTGGAAACGAATGCTATTTGGTCGTCGAACTAGCCACTTTGAGACACAATTTAAATGAGATAATAATTTCAGATCGTTACAAAAAAAATATCATTTCACAGGAGTTCATAGACGGTCTTATTATAGTTGCCATAGTTTTGCATTATAAGTGTCATTTATTTTTGTGAATAAAAAAATTTTGCAAACATGGATTCAGACGTGGTGAAGAAATCCTTAAAAAAGCAGAAGAAGCTGAGATGAGTATAATACCTAAAAAGTCCGAAATTATTTATTGAGTGGATGCCCAAGAATAATACGGAAACTATTACAAAGAAGGTTTTGCTTGCGTATTTCCTTGATCAGGTAAGTTCATTACATCATCTATTGAAGGTAATCATTGTTTGTATTTATTTTATTAGTCGAAAAAATACAAATCGTCTTTATTATGGTGCATATACTCCAAATTAAAATGTATGTTACGTTTCAAAAAGGATGTGGATAATAGCAAGTTTTCAAAACTTTCGGCATTCTTGAAAAATTGTTCTGTTGGGTACATACCAGAGAAGTCATTAGTGTTTTCAAAAGAGCACTTACTTAATTTTTTTCTTGAAACAACCAACGACAAATACTTATGAAGGTAAATTTTTACTTTTAAGATTATTCTGAATAAATATGATTCCATTTTGGGTAGTTGCAATATTTGGTATGTTTGACTGTTGCAGATGCATAGAATTGTACAATCTGTGGGAAGGTTCTGTCTTTGTGGTTCATATTAGAGATACCAAAATACATGGTTTTTACCATATTAAACAATGACAGTAGAGTAAATTATATTGACATGAGTTTAAGACCGAATCATGTGAAGATTGAAAAGTTTTTTTTATTCTAATATGGGTGTAAGTGTATCTGTAATCCTATTGGATTTAACACATTTGGTTAGATTCCTCGACATATTACCAAGTATTTAAATATTCCAAATGCCGATCAATACACAGGACATTCATTCCGTAGAACCTCTGCCACAATGTTGGCAGACAATGGAGCTGACATTAGAACTTTAAAACGATATGGGGATTGGAAAAACTATACTGTTGCTTAAGGGTACGTGGCAGACTCCATTGAACACAAGAAGAAAATTGCCAAAACCTTAAGATCTGGTAACGTACAACAAATGACTAACCGAGAAATATCTATATCAACATCTTCAAGTAGTTCATGCGAATGCCTTCCTGAAACATCTGGAGGAATTTCAATTACCGAAATTCTAATTGTCCCATTAACGTTAACATTAGTAAACAATAATTTTTTTACGCTTACATTAATTACAAATCAAATTCTAACTGAAGTATTAATATAAATAAATAATTTGTTCAATTTCTTTGTTTGTATTTCGTCGTCAAGGCAACTTTGTCGCACATTATAGCACGTATGCCAAAAAGTGACAAATTGTTAACGATTTTGACATTAATAACCAAGGCATTCTAAGGCTAGTCGACGACAATTAACATAACCAAATGCTTTTTAAAATTTCCTACTAGAAATCTATGCTTTCTGTCTGAAAACATATATTTATATTTTAGAAGGGTACGAGTTGGCTCTCGTGTGAGTTCGCGTTGGATCCCATATAATGTGTTTATGTTCACGGAAATGTTAGACATTATTGCCAGATCTTATTTCAAATTATATTTGTCAACGGATTCAATTTAAATTAAAAATAATTTTTATAACAACACCTACTTGATTACCTGCCTCTCCTAGGTTACATTAGATTGTAGGTTAGAATGCCCGTGTAGTATTCTATGAAATCCTTAGGTAAAACCAATTCTGTCCATGGGAGCCAACTCGGACACTATCTTTTGCAGTTCAGGTAGAGAACTTACAATCGGGAGCGAACTCGACCCCGTCCTACCTGGGTACCCATTCAGAGAAAACAGAGATTGTATATATATATATATATATATATATATATATATATATATATATATATATATATATATATATATATATATATATATATATATATATATATATATATATATATATATATATATATATATATATATATATATATATATATATATATATATATATATATATATAGTTTATAACGTCTTTCGACGTTGTCCGATACACTTTTTCCACTCATGACGGTTATTCCACTGGTCCTCTGTCAAGTTTTTTTTCCATTTATTGCTTTCCGAATTCCTTTTTTGGTTATCCATTCTTTGTACGTGGTCTTACCATGTTAATTTTTTGTGTTGGATGCCGTCTGTGATTCTGCCCTCTATTTAAATTCGTTGTTTCACGTCTTCATCTCTTATTCTGTCGCTACGTGAAATTCTCATTGCTCGTCTTATCGCAAACATTTCTTCTATTTCTTTCTGTCAATCTCCACGTTTAGCTGTAAATTAGTATACTGTTAATCATTGCTTCGTATATGTTGTACGTTCTTTTCTTTTTAGTATTGTTACTCCAGAGAATTCCGTTTAAGCACCTAATGACCTTCTTTGCGTGTATTATTCTGGCGTTTATTTTTGATTGTCCCTTCCTTCACTGTTGAATATTATCGTAGGTAGTTTTTTTTTTGTATTTACTGTCAGTCCCCATTTCTGGTATTCCTCGATTAGTTTTTTGACCGTATATTCTGCATCGTCCTTAACGTTGGTTATTATCGCTTGGTCGTCCGCGAATTGGGGAGTATATATGCATTTGTCGTTATTTCAATCCCCATACCATGACATTTCTTTTTCCACGTGTAATGTTTCAGCTACGTATATTTTAAATAGTGTAGGGGAAACACGGCATCCTTGGCGCAGTCATTTCGTTACCATGAAATTGCTGATAAAACGTTGTTTGTTTTTATTCTGGATTTTGATCTTTCATACAGGTTCTGTAAAGCTTTTATTAGTAAATAGTTTATATTGGATTATTGTAAGACTTCCCATAATTTATTTATCAGTACGGTATCATATGTTTTTTGGAGATCGACAAATATGATGTGGACTTCTTGATTTAGTGCGGTTTTCTTTTCGATTATCTGTTTCAAATAAAACACATTATCTGTGCATGCTCTGCCTGCTCTAAATCTTCTCCTTCGTGGCTGCTATATTCATTTTCTATCAAGTCTCTTAGACTTCTTCCGTATAACCGACTCATGGTACTCGTAACTGATATTCCGCGGTAATTGTTGCTCCGTTTTTATGAATTGAGGAGATGTATGCGAGTTTCCACTCATTTGAGCAGGGTGGCTATTTAGGCATCTGTTAATAATAATCGTAATCATACGACATAATTTTTCGATACCATGGTTCAGCATGTATGCCTTCGTGGCCAGTGGCTCGATTATTCTTCAATCGTCTAACCACCGTTTTAATTGTGTCGATCTTAACCAATATTTGCTCTACCTGTGTATTTACATGTTCTTGCGTGGTCCCTTTGTATTCTTCTCTGTTTTCTGAAAGCAAACTGCTGTATTGCTCTACCCATTCGTGTTGTTATATTATATGTATTGGCACTTTTACGGTTGCCTATTGTGTTCGCTTTAATAAATTTCTATGCTTCTGTATTATTTCTTCTTCCTATATACATATTTTTTATCCCATATGTTACCTTTCTCTCTTTTTACTATTCGCCTCACATGTTAGTCTCCTTCGGTCTTTGTGTTCAGTTTTTTTTCACAATTTTTTTCAAAAATCGCTCGGACCCGTCGATTTTATATTTTTTCGGGGCATATTTTGCGAAAAAAAAAATTTTATACAGGGTGTCTCAAAAAAGATTTGCTAAAAAAATTTTTTTTTTCAAATTGCAACAATATTTTTACTGCATTTTTGGATTGCCCTTACAATTCTTCAATTTTTCATGTAGCATGTGCTATACCTAAGACCAAGCGTTTTGAAGTTATTCGCATTCAAAATTTAAAATTGAAAAAGATCATGAAGAACGAAAATAAAATAATTTTTATAACGTTTTATTATATCGAAAACAAAGATTCGTAAACTTAAAAATAATTTTATTTCAGCAAATGTTCGAAATGTCGTCCGTTAGTCAACTAACGCCCGAAATGGTTCGAAATGTGCAGCAGGAATTTGTAGATCGATTAGGCTATTGTCAGTTGACTAACGGAGGACATTTCGAACATTTGCTGAAATAAAATTATTTTTAAGTTTACGAATCTTTGTTTTCGATATAATAAAACGTTATAAAATTATTTTATTTTCGTTTTCTTCATGATCTTTTTTCAATTTTTAAACTTTGAATGCGAATAACTCCAAAACGCTTGGACTTAGGTATAGCACATGCTGCATGACAAATGTTTAGAATTGTAAGGGCAATCCAAAAATGCGATAAAAAAATTGGGTTGCAATTTGAAAAAAAAAATTTTTTTAACTAATCTTTTTTGAGACACCCCGTATAAAATTTTTTTTTTCGCAAAATATGCCCCGAAAAAATATAAAATCGACGGGTCAGAGCGATTTTTGAAAAAAATTGTGCTTTACGAGATATTGAATTTATTCCTTCCTTTACGACCACCCCGTATATTCCTTTCTCTAATTATGAACAGTTATTTATCAAATATTTTTGAAATGCGGATATATAGACCGTATACAATTCAGTTAATTGTGCTTTATGCAATTTTTTTATATGATGTCTAATTTAGCGACAAGAATTTACTAAAGTAGAATTTAAATGTTAATGAAATTTTTTTCTATATCTGAATAGCGATCAACTATATAAAATAAATGTGTTGAGTTTTGGTGTTGAAGAGTGAAACATAATTCATATAAGCCGTACGCAGGAATGTAATTTGTTAGTTTATATGTCTAAACGTAATTTCATAAAATACTCAGCACGTGGTAGTAATTTATGGCTTGAGACGCTAAAACCGAATTTAAATTAGGTGAGATTTTCTTCTGTTCAGTAAAAAAAAGAATTGAGTAAATAATATTCAGTTGCTTAAATGGAATTGAATTATTTGGTATTCATTTTAATTAACACTTTTGTAACAATTGGAACGGCACGAATCGTTGAATCGTGGAAGCCCAAAAATATTCGAAATGCAAAAATAAAGTATACTTATAATCACACAAGAATCTTAATTAGAAAAATAAACTTGTTCATTAAAACAAATAATTCAGTAATTCGAAAATTATTTAAATAAAGTATGCTTGATTAATTTATTAATGTTATATTGGCCATCACCCTTTTACGATAATTTTCTTCCTATCACGCGAAAAAAGGTACAAAAGTACAAACTGAGAGGTGTGACTTGACTCCTTTTAAAATAGCCAGTAACTCAATCCCTATGGAAAGCAAGTTCATACATTAAATTTAATAATTGACAGTTTGTTGCTGTCAATACGTTTCTACTAATACAAATAAACAATGTAAACAGTGTTCAAACGAAATAAGTTCTTGAATTGATATTCATGCTCATTGATTAAGTGAAAAATTTAACGTTGGTGACGTATACTATCTTAGGCAAAGCACATCACAAGCGAGATCTAAAGTCACGTACAGCTGTTACATCACACGGACAAGCCATGAAGTTAATGTACTCTTTAACAGCTGGTTGAAATATCTCCGCATGCAATAGCAGTTTGCATGTTTAATGTATCAACAATGAGTAATAAACACTTGATTATGATTATAGTTATTTTCTTTAGCTTCCAGGGCTCCGCCACACCGAAAAGCTTAGTTGTATATGGAATAGCAAACAGTTTTACTCCGTCTAAACTCCTTTGTGCTTGGCGAAAGTCGATCCGAAGGCGTTGAACAACTTACTTGTACTGGCTGTGAGCAGTTTTCAACATAGACGTGCCTACCAGTTGATCAACACTGACGAGGAAGTGTATCTAGCGTATTCAAATATCTAAATTTTGGAAGCGGGTTGGAGCATGAAGATGTGAAGATAAACCTACAAAAAAAGCCCAAGTAGGAACATAAATGGTGTAAAATATTGACGTGCTTACATCCTAATAAAACGAAAGGTCACTTAGTCTTATTTTAAGGAAACTTCTATCCGTATTAAGTCAAATATAAACATCCATTGCTAGTATTACGTAAAGTAAGTGCTTAAAACAAAGCCAGACTGACTAAAAAGTATATGCAATATTAATTTGTTGTAAACATTCAGAAAATTTTCTAACACATCTCATTTACTTAGGAGTTAAACGCCATTTCTCCATAAAGTGGTTAAATGTGTTTCAAAATGACAAATTCTATGAAACTACGTAGGTTATGTCCGTAGGTATCATGTACTGCCTACCAGCCAGTAAATAAAGCTTCGTAAACATATTTTCTAAAATGGTCGGATAAAGTGAATAATGACTCATAATTAATATTATTATTATTAATAAAAATTAATTCATTTTTGAATGTATGTAGAGTTAACAAGTGCGAGCATATTAACCTACCTTACTACTGCTTACTAAACCTCTAACACACAGCCGTACATTCTACTATTTCAATACGGTGGAAATGCGCAACCTACTAGTTTGGACGGAATGCCGCTATAACGTTGGCTTGCTAACTTTACTTTCATAACGAATTCTGACGATATGACTACTACTCATTGTATATACTGCGATTTGTGCCATTGAAGATCTAGATAGAAGTGACAAGAATCTGGATTTGTCAAATGAGAAATTATGTAGCAGTTTTTGGTTTTTCTGGATGAATGGTTTCGGAATATATAGGGCGACACGGTTTTATGTTTTTTCGGAATAATTATTTCGGTGATAAACGAACGATGAATATGTGTGCGCAATTGATGAGAAATGATAAAGCGGATGGTAACCTAAAGCTAAGGAGGATTCTCAACCGATATGTTGGAAGAGTTTAAATTGCTAGAAATGTTTCAACTAAGCGAATGGTTGGAGTGCACAATCGGTGTCGTGAAAGTGATTATCTGGCTGACCAAGTTCAACTAGGCTCAATGTGGTTAACACAGAATGGGTATGAATAAATACGAAAACGTGAATAAGAAATATAAGCAATGACGAACAAGCGAAATAAGATCAGATTGTGTTATCAGGAGAGATTAAATTCAGTAACTGTTTTATATATAGAGCAGATTCATATTTCGAATAAAAAATTTTCCTCAAAGTTGCAATAACGTTTTAGATGTGAACCAGCAAATACGAGAAGGTTTTATATAACATTAAATTATACATTTAAAAAATTCCCGACACAAGAAAAAACCTCTAAAAGGTAAACCAGCTAAGTCACTTTTCAAACAAACAATAATTAAATCAAAACATCTAAAAAGTAAAAAAATCCTTTCATTAACTAGAAAAGAGCTGATGATTTTCAAACGGTTAAACAGATTTTCTTGCATCATACCCGAGAGCAATCTCGATTAATTCACTTTTCAAGCGAAAGGAAACTAAATCAAAATCGGTTACTTCATTTGCAAGCTACGATGCCGCAGACAGATACACACGTTAAGCTTATAACACCTCTCTCCTCATCGAGGGTTAATGGTTTAGATATATTTATTGTCAAGCGATCCATACTGTTAGCGGTCTGCCATGCCAGTCAGTCGATACTGCATAAATGATTTAGTAAAGAGCAGATGATAGATAACCGTTCAACTCGGGAGGAGAAAATTATTTTAATTCTTCTTCTAAATTAAGGTGCTGTAAATTTACTTATCCTAAAATTAATTGGTTATGTTTAATTAAGTAAGCAGACAAGCATTACTGGTGAAATGTGATCACCGGTTTACGAAAGGCTTTATTAGACACGATGTAGGATCTGTTTTGTGTACCGCTACATAGGTTTTATCTAATTAAAAGAAATAGCTACATAATTATTTTAGGCAAATGCGGGAGTAGTATCTACCCCCTCAGAACCCCAACTCTGTTCCTTCCGATCCTATCCTGACCGCATCTATCTTTAATCCCACCATGCATATATACTTAATGTATGTATGTTGGGAATTTCTGATTGAGGTTGTAAAAGCTTGGAAAGCTCAAGCAGCTCGCCCTTCCCCTTGTGGAGAGAATGGAGCACGTGGCCTTTTCCTTATTGCAGATTTATTCAGTAAGTTTTGGATTTATTTGTTTATGTTATATGCTATACAGATTTTATGCATGTTTATTTAAATTTTTTGAACTGCTAATTTAAATATGTTTGGATTAAGTGTGATTGCGCACTTTAAGCAAATTTTAAATCGTGATATTCAACATTAGTGATTTTTAGAATTTTGAAAAACCTAATGATTCTAACGCTTAGTCTTAGAATGGTTAGTTGTATGCGTTGAAAAAAATTGAAATTTGATTTAAGTTTGCGCTAATTTTGTAGAATCTTTGCCACTCTTCATTTCAGTCACGTATTTATGGCCCATTTATTTTGTACTTGTCAAGATAACACCATTTATTATCAATTTTTTTTTTATTAGATATCCCATTTTATTTACAATTTGTACTAGTACATTCAGTAGTGATGACGTGAAGAAGTATGCTCACCAGCGGACTTCTGCAACAGGGAGCTTATAACCTTCTTGCAACTGGGGATTAGAACTTACAAACTAAGGCTTATAACCTAACTTAAGCTACCCTATCTACATGATTATTCAAAATCTATTCACTAGATCACTTGGCAAATATCTTTTCAATCGTCTGTTGTAAGGCACTATGGTTAGGTTCACTGCTAGTTCATTGGGATGAACTCTAAGTCGTGCACTGTAGTGTAGGGTGTGGCGTTGTATTTCTTCCTTAACTGTTGGGGTTTGGAGATCCCTTCGGATTACGGTGTTGGGAATGAACCATTGGGCATTCGTTATCATGCGCAGCACTTTAGATTGGAAGCGCTCCATTATTTCTATGTTAGAATTTGATGCTGTGCCCCACAGTTGGATCGCATATGTCCTTGTTGGTTTTAAAATTACTTTGTACACCATTATTATGTTATTATTATATGGACTGATTTGGATTCGTTTACTTTTATTCTCCATTTCTTTAGCCAGTTTTCAATGGAGATAAGATTAGTCTGTAGTTTTTGCGAGGCCATTATGGGATCAGTGTCCGACGCTAGTATGGCGGTGTCATCCGCAAATGTTGCAGTTAGGACTTCTGCTGAAGTTGGCAGGTCTGCGGTGTAGATTAGGTACAATAAAGGCCCGAGTACACTACCTTGGGGTACCCCGGCATTAATTGGGAAGAGTTCAGAGTGTTCAGATTCAATTTTAGAAAGGAAGTGTCTCTCATGAAGGTAGGACTTTGGAATTAGGAAATAGTTGAGTGGGAAGGGATTGCGTAACTTATACAGTAATCCGGTAAACCAGACCTTATCAAAGGCCTGGGTAATGTCGAGAAATGCAGCTGAGCAGTATTGTCGAGTTTCAAAAGATGAATTTATTTGTTTCACTACTCTGTGGATTTGTTCAACGGTGGAGTGCATTTGACGAAAACCAAACTGGTGATTTGGAATCGTCTCTGCGTTTTCGGGAAGTAATCCCTTGAGGATAAGTTTTTCGAAAACTTTTGATAGGATGGGTAAAAGGCTTATTGGCCTGTATGAATTTAGTTCTGCAGGAGGTTTACTTGGATTTAAGATAAGGATAATTTGGCTCACTTTCCATTGCGCAGGGAAATATCCAATTCGTTGCACAGCGTTAAACAGTTGAGTAATGTACTTTATTTCACTGTGAGGCAGCTCTTTTAGAGTTTTCGCGGTAATCAGGGTATAGCCAGGGGCCTTCTTGACATTTAGGGTATTTATGCCTTCTAAAATTTCCCCAGTTTTGAAACCCTTAACTGGTGGCTCGAGCTGATAAGCTTCTTCTAAAGATTGGACGATTTCATTTTCATAATCTGGTCCGTTGTATGAGGGGTGCAGCCGGAACACTTCGGTTAAATGTTCAGCAAACGCTTGGGCTTTGTCTTCATTGCTTCTTGCCCATGTGTCTTGGAGTGCCCTGATGGGAGGAGTAGCCCTTTGCATTGTTTTATTTTTTTGGTAGTCCTCCGGAGAGAATATTCCGTAGCTTCTGTGGGGGCGAGATTCTTAAGGAATGTTTCTATACAAGCGTTTTTATTTTCGTTTAGGAGTTCAGTTAGTTCCCGCGTGGCAGCGTTCAATAAACGTTTGCTTTCCGTGGTTCTTAGTCTCCTCCATTGTTTTTGTAGCTTCCTTTTTTTTTAATTTTGTTCATGACTGCTGTAGGGCAATTGAAGTTTTCGAGGGGTCTACTAGCTTCAGGAGTAGCAGTCCAGCCTGCCTGCTGAATGGTGTCATTGAAGTGCTTGGCTGCCTCTTCAAGGTCTTGGGCAGTTTTAAGCGGGACTTTGAGGGTTTTGTTCTTATCAATTATGTCTGTAGTAATCCCAGTTCGTAAGTTTGCTGCTTAGTCTTGGTTCTTTCTGTTTACTCATCACTGTAGCACTGAGAGTGACTAGGACTGGTTAGTAATCAGTTGATAGGTCTACACATGATTTTGCTATAGTAAAATGTTGCGCAATGCCTTTTGTGATACAGAAATCGACGAAGTCAGGTTGTTTGTTTATGTCGGTGGGCCAGTACGTTGGTTCACCAGTCGTTATAAATTTCAGATTGTCCTTTTCTAGTGTTTGATACCATTGTCGACCTTTGGGTGTAATAAGTCTGGAAACCCATATTGTGTATTTAGCGTTGTAGTCGCCACTCGCTATAAATCGTCTTCCTAGGGTGCTGAAGAAGTTTTTATATTGTTCCTGCTTTACAGGGTGTTTGGGGGGAAAATACACAGCCGATATTATAAGGGGACCTGTTGAATCCTCTATGGACACGCTATCTGCCTGCAGGAAATCTTGACAGAATTCGGTGGTTTGATGATGTTTAATTGTGTTTTTAATTATTACAGCTGCCCCACCTCTAGCTGTTCCAGCTGGGTGATTTGTGGAATACACTGTATAATTCGGGATTCTTATGTAGCTTTTTTCAGTGAAGTGCGTTTCGGATATCAGTATGATGTCAAGGTTGTAGTTGCTGATAAATATTTTCAATTCTTCTATATGTTGGGACATGCCATTCGCATTCCATAGTGCAATTTGTAACATCTTATCCATTATTTGAGTTTAGAAAGAACTGTTGTTAGGAGGTTTAACAGTGTTCCCATTTGCTCAAACAGTCCTTTCAACATATTCTTTAGTTCTTGCATTTCATTATTTGGCTGATATGTTTGATTTGTGTTTGTTGTTTGTGTGGTATTTTGAGATGGTTGGTTTTGGATCCTACTTGCTTGTGAGAAAGACAATCCAGGTTGTCCAGGTTGGTGGAGTATATTGCCTTGGTCTGAGAGCGGGGAAAGTTTTCTTTTGGAATTCTTTGTATATGGTACACCCTTTATAATTGGCTGGGTGGTTTCCCCCGCATAGGACGCATTTTACATCTTGAGATTTTTCTTTTCTTAGGCACTCAGCCGTTAAGTGACCTTCTGCGCATTTTATACATCTTGGTTTTAGGTGGCAAAAGTTTTTAGTGTGTCCGTACCTTTGGCACTTTGCACACTGGGAGATTTTCCTTTTGTACTGGGTGGTTCGAATTTAATCTTACATTGTTGTATGTATTCCACATTAAAGATTTCTTTATTATTAGTAGCAGGCATTAGTTCGACGAAAAACATAGGAAGAGGTTGTTTGGTTCTAAATTGTTTCACGTTCCAAATATTGGTGACCACTACTTTGTAGCTTCTCTCTTATTTAAGTTTGAAGGTATGGAATTCTGTTTTTTTATCAGTTAGGGCTTTAATGATTATTCCGTATTGTTGAGCTGTTTTTGGTTGGACTTTAACTTGGTGACCGTTCAGAGCCTTTATTTCATGCTGTTTTTACTAACTTCATCCAAAAGTTTCACAAGTGGTGTGATGTTTTTTACGCCAGTTACGAATACTGGAGGAGCTTGTTTTTTGGCTTTCGTCATCGATTTCTGCATCAGCGAGGGATGGGAAGCGATTAGAGGTCGAGGGTGCGTCTAGTCAGTAATCGTGTCCTTTTGTAGGTTTGGATTTATGGCCAGCGTTGTATTGTGGGTTTCTTCCTCTTTTGTGTATTACTTGTGTCCAGTTAGTGTCGACTTGAGTTAGGGGAGAGAAAGTTGTGTACTAATTGTAATTTTGCGCTTGCTGGTGAGGTTGGGAATAGTAATTCCCTAGAAATTGTTGAATCTGCGTACTGTACATCTGTGATTGGTCTGGCGTATTCGCTATTGTTGGTGGAGCCATTTGGGGCGGGTACTGCGGGAATTTTATTGCCCCAGGGGGTTGGTAGAAGGCATGACGACCTGCACACTTTAGCTTAGATCTTATTATTGCGTATAAAATTCGTTATGTTATTAAATTAAATAAAAAAAATTGGTATTTATTATTAAGCGACAAGAGGTTCAGGTTAACTCACTTTATCGCAGGTCACCGTTATCTTAGCGTGCACATGTACATGACATCTTTCCTCGTTGAAAATCAAACGAGAACAAGCATATGAAAGTGTTTGCATATAGGTATCTACGTGTGATTCCAAATACATTAGATAGAGGCCTCTCTCTAATAATTATTTTTATAAATGTGTTTCATACGTAGCGATTTCCTTCCAATCCTATGCTTAATTCATTTTTGTATGTACGTAAAATTGTTATAAGTAAAACGTTTAGAGGGTTACTACGTTACGTTTTTAGGTGGATGTTTTCCGTGCCGCGTTAAACTTGACTTCACTATTTGTATCTCTTTTTGGTGTACGCAGCACAATTCACAACATTTATAACGTAAAGCGTGTTCCTTAGTTTACCACTCGCTGTTAGGAAAACTAGATGCCCTCTTACCTTTTAGCATAAACGTCTTGTATAAGAACGAGAAAGGTATATAACCACAATAGCTGTATTAATATAAGCGGTAATTCGATGTTCACATTTACTCATTTTACCAACTATATTTGGTTTTTTAATGATGTATTTTTGAATATGAAATATGAAAACGCAAACATATTTGCATTTTCACATTTTATATTTATTATAATATAATATTATATTATATAATACATTATATTATTATTACATATTTCATAAATTTATTCTATCATGTTAAACAATTCTTAAAGAATTGCCACTACTAAGGACGATAACTGTAATTGTTATCGAAATGTATAAATTTATGTAGAATACAAATATAAAAATACACTATTAAAAAAACCAATAAGGCTAAGAGTTTTAATTATGTGTAATAACGGTGAAAGTTTACATTTTCATATTTAAATTGCTAATCTACCATTGTTCATTTTTCTAATTTTTTATTGCGATTCCAATTTCTTTGATTCATAGACAACGGTTCAAATTGACGCACCCAGGAACGAATGCCATAGCATCATGCGGGAACTGTATAGAGAATACCAGATTGTGAACTGATATTGCATGGACAAAGATTGGAACTGAGAAAGAAAAGAAAATGAAATTTACGAAAGAAAAGTACCTTATTATAAAAGATATTATTAATTTTTCATTGAAAAGAAAGGATTTACTATCAAAAGATAAAAATATAGATAGAAAGGATCTGGAAGATATTAAATACAAATAATTTCTTTTGCTTTGCTAGTTTAAGATAATCACTTTATTCGATTGTTGTGTTTTATATGTTAGGAAGTTCATATTATCATTTAAGTTGTTCTAAACTTTAAATAATTTAGTTTAGGACAATTTAGAACTTCATAGACGTATCCGTAAAAAATTGCTAATTTATTATTTTGTGGAAATATATGAGATTTGGAAACATTTATTCTTGACTTAAAGCAACCTCATAAACGACCCTGAAATAAGAGTAATGATAATTTTGTTGCCTGTAGTTTAACATTTCATAAAGATAGTAGAAGCGAAATAAACATTACAATATATATATATATATATATATATATATATATATATATATATATATATATATATATGGTTGTTGAAATTTATCTATTTCACCTACTATACTTATATCGTACTATCTTTTCGATCAATTTCTAACCGCGAACTTTATTGTAACTATTCAGATGTTATAATAGTGCTTGTATTTAGTGATACTTATAACGATTACACTTTAGCAGCAGATTTGGAGATTTATTGTTTTGCTTAAGGATAAGACTGGTTACTAGAGCCTTGCATTTACTCTATAGGCTGTTCATCCAACCTTCAAGGCGTCCGCGCCGTTAGCCAATTACAGTAGACCACCACCATTACACCGAAGCTGTGTATATCGTATATTGCATAGAAATACTTCTCTCGAACTATCGTGAGTTGTATAACTATAATATTAATAGAACCTTCAATTAAAAGTTTCTAATTAAAATACACGTTTAACGTTTAACCTATATTTAATAATCCCAAACTGTTAAAGCTGTCACTTATATTGACAATATATCAATTGTTCCATGTATCGTTGAATCTGTTGCTAAATTACTATAACCTTGCTTAACTTTTTTATACGAGGTATTTTACAATAGATTTCGTTTCAAATTAGCTGTCATAGAAAGCAGGAGCTTTATACCTCAACTATCTACCTTTACTTATTGAACAGTCTAATGTACAAGGTGTCTCGCACTCGTTTTACGGTTTAATTTAGTTTATATGGTACAACGTTATTAATGCTGTAATCACATAGTCAATTTCCCAGATCTCTAAAATCTAACTTATTATTTTAGATGCAATTTTCCATCTATAGCGCGTGACTGTGGTATGATCACCACTCAATTAATTTTTTAACTGTGAATGGCTTTTTGATATTATTATGCTTGGTAACAAAGACAAAAGGTTTTTAGTATGTTTCAATCTATTTCAGTATCTAATAAATGAATTGTTGAGGTTGAGGTTGTATGAGTTTATTAATAGTTATTTGTTATACAAGACGATAAAATACAATTTTATGGATGAGTGAAAAATGTTAATTCATGAGCGACGAAGGAGCGGATGAATTAATTTTCAAGAGTCGATAGTTGTCATTTATCGTCGTGTATAAGATTCTATTTTTTTCTATAGAAAATTTTTAACCAAAAATTAAAGAAATATTAATTAAACTTATATAGAAGACTCAGTAGCGAAAAAAGTTGGTATATCGAAGAAAATACTCTGTTGGAATAGAAAATTCATGTAACTCTACGTCGTCTGTACGTTTTTCACATGAAACAGGTTCTGTTCCAAAATTTTATATTTCTGGAAATGTAAATTGCAATATTGAAGTTATTATTAATGCAAATAAAAATGAAAAATAAGTTTTATATTTATATAAATAAAAATTAAAAAAATTAAAATGCTTTATCTACCCTTGCTGTTAAAGTTCAGCTTTATCTACCCTTGCGGTTAAACTGAAACTTGATCTGTTGAGTTGTTCACAATTTAACAATTGCTATAGAAAAAATATAATTTATGTTTATTACTATATTGACTAAACAAACCGCTTGGAGTTATTTGGCTGAAATTTAATGTTCACATTGATATATTCATATATTTGTTGAATAAACAACTTATTTATTCGGTACTTAATTTTAAGTCTTACTTAGGTTTGTTCCTTTACGTATATCCTGATTAATATTTTCTATTTAACATTTCATTTTTCCTTCTTCCGTTTTTAGACGTCTGGGGTTTTCCTATGCCCTACTACAACTAAGCGTAGGCCTCGCTTACAAACAATACTCATATTGTGCAGGTTATAAATTTTCTAACCATGCATTATAATGTGTGCGCTAATTACTTTGCTAGCTACTAGGTTACGTACTAGATTGTGTCATTTGCTGGATTACAAATCCTGCTATAATTCTTCGTGAATTTTGATTAAACTAATTCAGATTTTGTTTATTATGATGTTCCAGGGTTTAGAATGCTGCTTTCAATTATTATTATTACTTAGGCCTAAGGGATACTATTAAATTACAAACACCAATTTGCTCATACTACTATTTTTTAGTGTGAGAGATACTGCTTACGCTCTAGAGCTTCTACTCACCTACGCCAACGACCACTCGCAACTAAGCTGTGACAATGCTTACTTTGTCATATTGCTCTAAATTATGTACATATTGTGCTACGCAATATCTGATGCACCTGTAGATCACCTTCGGAATTGTTTACCTTTGTACTGTTACTGTATTACAACGGCGGGTCATTATTAGTTTGCTGCTATTATTCGTCACGTAGTATAGTGAAGGCTTATCCAAACTTCTAAGTACCATGGCATAGTTACAATTAGACCATTTTCTTTGTGTTAAGCTATCATAGTTCATGTTGCAGAAGGCTAACCTTTGTCTTATGTTATTACCTTGCCAAATACGAGGTACTCTCTGTTTCAAAATGTAAATTTTCACCATTACCACTATTTACATAAGCGGCAACCCTGTCTCGAGATTAATGTTTTCAGCGCGTATAGTAGGTACAAATCAAAGTAAACATGCTGGCTCCTGCATATATACCGGTAACCTGTTAGTTTAGTGACGAATAGTAAGAACAGAACGTGCCAGAGGAATCACTGAGAAATATCGATTTTTTATTGATTAGAAAGCTTTATGTTTAAAACCTCTAATGAATAAAGGTAAGAGTTTAAAATATTTATAGGTCATTGTTTGGAGTATGCTCTAAACATAAAAAAAAATTAAACAAAAAAGTTTTAAAAAATGGCGGATACGATTTTTGAAGAAAAAATGTCATTTTTAGGGGTCAATCGGAACAATAGTCCGAATATACAAAAACTACCTGGGAAAAGAGTCTACCAAAACTATAGTGAACAAACGTTACAAACGGACAAATTCGACGGGGTCAGATAGGTCTACGAGAGTCCTCGCAAGTTTTTGGTATCCCAAAATCTACACTATCAAGGCATAAAAGAGCTCCAGTAAAAAGCAAGGATAGCAGACCATCCTGACACAAGAAGAAGAACAACATTTGGTTCAGATGATAGTATTAGCAGAGGAATGTAGTCATCCTTTAGGTAAACTGTATCTTCGATATGCTGTCAAGGGCTACTTGGACAGAAAAGGCGTACAACTAAACAGATTCTAAAATAATATGACAGGAATGGACTGGAACAATTCTTTTTTATCGCGACATAAGAATGTCCTTACACAGAGGCTGTGTGAAAATATTACGACGGCCTGTACAGGTATCTCGCACGAAACAGTAAATTCATATTTTGACAATTAGCAAACCCTATTAGAAAATGTAGAACCCAACTCATTGTCAACTATGGCAAGACTTGTTTTTTTGATGACGCTGGACGAAAAAAGTGATAATAAGACAAAAAACTAGACATCCTGAACGGATTATTAATTGGGAAAAAAGCTCCACATCGGTCATGTTTGCAGGAAGTGGTGATGGACCACCACCACTTACTGTCTATAAAAGTGGGCACATCTATGATGATTGGATATCGAATGGGCCAAGAGACGCACGCTACAGCAGAGCTTCTAGTGGTTGGTTCGACCAAACTCTTTTTGAAAACTGGTTCGAAAATATTGCCAACCTGCCCCAAGAGGTTTAATTGGTGATAATCTGTGTAGTCACCTTTCATATAAAGTCATTCAACTCTGAAGAGAGTGGCTTAAAATTTAGGTTTTTACCTCCTTCATCCATCTATCTGATCCAGCCGTTGGACGTCGCGGTTTTCGCTCTTTTGAAAAAATTCTGGCGACAGGTGCTGGAAGATTGGAGGAAAAATTATAAGAGCCCTATACCGAAGCAATATTTTCCGTCATTGCTGAAGGATGAGTGAAAATATTAGAAAGGGATATTTGGGCACAAGGCTTATTCCACTTGATAGAAATCAAGGTTTAAAGCGGTTACCAAAAGCAATCAATGAAGATCGCGATCCCAACCATTGAACCGCTGCTGTGATCAATTTGCTAAATGACAGTAGGAATGCGTGTAAACCAACAGTCACGAAAAAGGAAAAGGTTTCATGGAACCAGGAAAAAGCGTATCAATAGAAAATTATGCTCTAGCTGGCCCATCCTCATCAAGGATCGAGATTGTGGACGAAGCCAACTTTGATGAACTTGATGTTGTGGTGGTTGGGTTAGGTTCTGTATCATCTTCGGATGACTGAGAGGTTGAGTTGGATTTGGAAAATTTAAAAAAAGATGATTTTGTTGCGCACAGATAAAGGAGACAAATATTCTATTAGCCTCATCCAGGACGTAGATGATGAGTTAACGACCATCAAATTTCTTCGCTCCAATAGAAAAAAAGAAAATTGTTTCATTTTTCCCATCGTAGGTGATGTCCACGTAATAAACAAAGAACAAAATAAAAAATTGTTAGCACAGCCGGCAGTCTTACGTAGAGGTGGTTACAAAGAAATATAGCCATAGAGCTATATGTGATTTTTTAGTATTTGTGATTTTTTGTGTTCGTTATTGCATAAGTTTAAAAATGTTTTGTTACTTGTGTTAATTGTTTCTTGTTTGTTAAATAAACTCTCTTTTCACGTAGTTTTTCTCGTTTTTTATCCCGTTTTTTCTGCAATTTTTTTTTCTTTATTTCCTTGTCCAGATCCAACCTATTCCTGGACTGTATCGGTCATTTCCCTCAAAATAAATGAGGTGTCCCGATTCACCCCATTTTCGGGGCGAATCGGGACACCTTCAAAAAATCTTTAAATCACCTGTCAAAGTGACGGGTGTGAATGATGTCGTTTTGAAGCTCTCACAGGGACCCACCGTTAGGCATTTATTTGGAGCTTCTATCTCATTAAAAAAAAAAGTTGTTTAGGAAAACATGTCAAAATTGTCCACGGTACTTAGCTTTTTTAGGTCTTCAATGATGTATTTTTGTATTAATGTTTTACACAAAGCTAAACGTTTCGATAACACTTGCAGTTACCGCCCTCAGTAGAAATACAATCTTGCAATCTTATTTAAGATGCTGAAACAAATTTATGAAATTTGAAAAAGTGAAAACCCACACATAAGCCTGCTTTTAAGATAACAGTTTGGTCAATGT
>JARFJB010000935.1:170000-202500 GCA_036346205.1 Vesta saturnalis | reverse complement strand
GGGGTGGATTTTATTTTCATTAGTACATAATAGAGGAAACACTTGCACTTCTAAGTTGGCATGGTGTTTAAGATCTACATTTTCAGATCTTCAGTAATATTGATTGGAAACCACTCAAATAATAGAAGGTGAGAAAGTTTCTGGAGTCTCAGCCACTGCTTTATGCTTGTAAAAAGAAACTACAATTTCATCACATTCTGTTATTTACATGTAGATTTAGTTAAGTGAAAATACGTAATGTGTGTAGTAAAATTGTATTTAAAGTCACATAAAATTAACAGCCTCGTAAACAAAACATTCTACGGAAAAATAAAAATTGTAGAATCTGGTAAGGATTTGAGAAAACTCATACAATAAAACCGCTATCAAGATTAAGGTGAAGCATACATAATCCCTAGCTTTCTGTTACTTAGAATTGCATTACTTGGGATTTATATAATTTCTTGAATCAACGCTAGTTCAAGAAAAGCATGTATAAATATGACTAAAACATTATTTCTAAAATAGTACAATTTGCACCAAGTTAAACATCACTTGCAAAATGAACGGAGCGTTCATTATAGTTTTGGCGTGTGTTTTTACTTCTTCCTTTGAAGTTGATGCATTGGACCAAAGAGGTATGCTGTATATTTTTGCAATGTCTATTTCAATATTGCTTTTAGCCCTACAAGGAAGGCAATCATTAAATGATTTTTTTCTCTGCCTGTTAAACAGTTTATCAACGGCTTCATCAGATGTGCTCGTTTCTATTGCTGATATGGTAAATCGAATAATATTAAAAGTGAAAGGTTTTGTGGATTGTCCGTTAGTGGCAATGGAAAGTGGATCACTTCTTACAGCTCTCGATACGTCTATTCGATGCATTTTGGAAAACATTCTTACCTCAAACGTTACTCGAGTTATTGTAGAAAGTCCGATCCAAATATTCGAGATTATTAGAATATTATTGTTTTCCAAAATGGATTGCGTTTTTAATTTGTTACGTGGTTTCATTGGGTAATTTGTAACCTGCAAACCAATAAAATTGTAATTTATTGTTAACCTTTTTTGTACCATCTCTCAAACAAACTAACGTTCCTAAGAGAAATATATAACATGTATAATTAGAACTACTACACCTCTGTAAAGATTGGTTTTGGATAATCATTGTCATTCCAATTTAACAATTAATTTTCACAGCAACCAAATTACGCATAGTACGAAAATATGTACGAGGAAGTCAACGATTTAGTTAGGTAACATATTTTATGCGATTGTAGTTTTGTGGCCCTTTGTTAAAATAGATCCTCCTCATTATTATGTAATTGGATTTCATTTTAGGACATTTTTTTCGTTTAGATTATTACATCTACGGCAGTCAGTAAAAATTTTGTAATACCTCGTTAATGAGCATAGAAATTTAATTTTATTTCAGTTTAGTATAAGAGATTTATTATTCAGCAGTTGTTACACATCCAAACCGGATTAGGCGTCATGCAGGCTTACCGAAGTAAGTGAGTTGCCAAGGCAGCTACAGTGGGGTCGATGTAAAGAGTAAGATGATTGAAAGATAGTTTCAAACACCCTACACTTACCATAAATCCCCAACTCACAATGCTCACTCCCGGAAAAATTGTCTATAGGCGTCACCATAATCCTAAATTTTTCAAAAATAAATATTCATAAGCGGGATGTTAACTTAATCCTATGCGACTGTGGAAGACAGGATTGCACTCTGCTCAGTAAAGCCATTCACAACTCAAATTCAATCACACTTCAAAATCAATGTATCCAAAAGCTTAAGAAAACTTTAAAATACACGGGTCGTCGCAAACTTATTGAACACACTCCGTACATATGAAAATTCCAAGTCATAAAATGTTTGAATACCTTCTGAGTATCTCCCGTATACATATAAATGTTATATTTCTAACTATTCTAAACTCTGAATTAAATAAGCATTACCCAATTTAGAAAAGAATCAAAATAAAGACGGTTTTATAATTTTTATATCTCCAAAACATTCGTTTGTTGCTGAAAAAGTTAAAATATAACGGTCAGAGCTTTCATCATAAATAATATCTATATATTTTATGAATGCTTCATCTTTAAAAATCGTATTTAAACATTCATCCATAGGTTTAAATTTTAATACTTCAAAGCTGTAATTTATACTTAATAAAAATATTCTGTTATTCGTGGTCTGTATTTTACTGATTGTCAAATATTTCAAAACACCTAAATTTTGTAATCAGTAGGTGTAACCCATTAGGTAAATTTACATAGGTTAATGCTAAAATTTTTATCTCAGCTGACAAAAATAAACAAAAGTAAATTAAATATTGAATACATATTGACCAATTTTCAATATTGTAAATATGTACAAACACGTGGCTTCAAAAATGCTTCAATCCTTATATATTAAAAATTCTCGCAAAATATTAGTTCGATTATCCTCTTTGTTATAATAAGAAGTTATTAATTCAACAAGCAAGAATGAACTTAATACATAATCGTACTTGTATCTGTTCAACAAAACCTAAAACTGTCTTACAATTTACGTTAATTAATCCTCTATCTGTGATATCGTGAAGTCCATATGATCTGCTTCAGTTATCCTTTTTAAATTTGCACCCACACGTGCACAACACACCGAGACAACCATAATCGCTAACTTATTAGGCTATACACTTACGAACGCAATTATCTGTTGTTCACGTGCGTATTTCACATGATCTCTTTGCTTTAATATTTGCCCTCCAACGTAAACGTTTGTCACAACAAATAATGTTTACTTCCACTTGTATAATTGAATTCCTATTTGCTTTGTGAAATCGATCTAATATTATCGATTGTATAGATACGACAATTGATATCACCACTTAATTAACGCACGGCGGAACAAGGCGCACACGATGCGAAATATACGTAGCCATCATGAATTTACTTTGTAAATTCACTCACAACTCTCTGAAAAAAACATTAATTGTAATTGTATTCACTCTTTACATTATCCAGACCATAACTTAACCTCTCATGTAGGCGATGTCTATTTCCGCATAGTTTCATTAAGTCCATCATATTATAACAACTTTATTCTTGAACATACATTCAATTTTCCATTATTGCACCACATTACAAAATTTCTACAAACAAAATATGCATACATACTCTTAACTGCGCATTAATATAATATAAATATATCATAATCTTACTCACTCATACGTCTATAACCACTTCTTTAATCCGAATTCTTTAGTACACTAGTAGCAACCTAGTAATCTCTTACCAGTAAAAATTTTCCCAAAACATTATTTTTTAACCAAATTTAATACTTTCAACATGAAAAATCTGTCTTCAACATTCAAATATTCTTTCATATGATACACAATGTTCCATTAATCTCCAGTGGCGTATCATTTACACCAACTTACATTCTGCATACACAAAAAAAATGTCGTGTAAACGCTTTCTTTACATTCAAAATACGTTCCATACGTTATCAAAATACTACATATACACGATGCGTCAAAAAAACCTTACACTGTACCCTGTATAAAGATTTTTATGAAAATTACCTTTTATATTATAGTTATATTGCAGCTTAAGTTGAGTGTGCGCGGAGAAAGAGACGCTAACAAAGGCGCGAAAGTAAAAAGGTTCGGTGATTTACAGCGCAAGAGTGAACGCTGGTTGATTTTGTAAACGCACAGGCAAGTGCTACAGGTAATCCGTAAAAATTCATTAATGGCCATAAAAGTGTTACAGTGAACTAAAACGCTGTAAAATATTAAAGTTATAAACATTTGTAAGTGCTATATTTAAATTAGTGAATTGTTTTTCCTGGAGAAGTAAACTGTCATCTACATTTACTACAAGAAGCTTTTGTCATTAATTCTCCTAGCTTTTGTAATATTAATTGGCTTTTGTTGTTGGAAGCGGAAATTGCATCGAGGCAACAAGACACGCCTTTATAGGATAGATTTGCTTAAGCGAAAAAAAAGAGTGAGCGTTTAGACAGGTTTTTGCAGTATTTTGTTTTATGCGTATTAATTAAAAAGGTGGCATAATAATCTAGGAAACGTGTCTCCATTATTGAATTGAGTTGAGAAGAGTACTACGTCAGCTTTCGTTTGCTTGTTTAGTAGTAGCTTTAACCGACGTGCGCTTGGTACACACATCTTGGTTTTCTTTGCAAGGCGAATTAAGATTGTTTTGTCTGTTATTTGGAATAAATATATCATCAAAGTTTTATTGTTATCATAAATGCATTAAAAACGCTCAAAAATGCCTGTAGAGTAAAGAGTTTTCTCATTGCACTGAGTTATAGTCGAGGCATATAAAGAATTAATTAATATTCATTTCAATTAGAAACTTAAAAAGATCAAGTTAGCAATAAACTAGGAAGCGAGTAGGTTGCAGTAAGCCCGTCACAAGCAGATAACGATTACAATTTACAAAGATCCGTCATGTTCAACGATAATGCAATCATTTATTGTGGAAAAAGGAAAGCAACGTGTTTAATTCCCTCAAATAGGGAGGGCGAACTGCTCGACCTTTCAACGCACCTTCAGCGACTGCTATGGATGCATACATACATATTAAATATGTGTATGGTGAGATTAAGGCTAATTGAAATCAGGATAGGATCGGAAGGAGTAGAGTCAAGACTCTGAGGGGGAAGATAGTACCCCAGCGTTCGCCTAAGTATCGGCACATGCGGCAGTAATCATGCGGCTACGGGTGTATTAGGAAAACCCCTGAAAGAACCTCACATAAGGTAGAAGGTAACGGTGGTCGAACCAATTACCTTCCAAACGCTTAGCAGGTGGTGTTGCCACAGATCCAACTAGCTGGGCAGTTATTGTGAGTTTTAGGCAACTAAATGCGAAAATGTTAGGTATGCCCATCTTATACGTTTTAGGAACCTCATTTAAACCATTTTTGCGCATCTAAGATTGCAACTTCCTATAGTTACTTCCTGTAAAGTATTCTGACCGTTTATCAGTAGCGTGGTTATTAGAGCCAATTTGCTAAAAAAAAGATCTTAATCCTTTCTTACTAAAAAGTCTAGAAATCATTGTTTTACCTATTTTCAAAATAATTAAGGACATCGGAAGTTTTTAATGGGTTCTAATAAATCTTGCAGGAAAATTGTAATTGTGAGTCTCTAATCCAGCGTAATGTAGATAGTATGACTCAGTATCTAGCGAGAAAATGAGAGCACTTGTATTACGTAGTCAGAATATTTGTAACGTATACCAAAGGGTACATAATAATAAAAAGAATTAACTATATGGCTTCTTGCCTATTAATTAAAAGAACTCACCCGCTAGGGTTCGCAAGTCTGGTCGTCACGTAAACGTCATCGGCACTAAAGTGTTTATTGTTTAAGGATCACTAGTTTTATTAACAACGCTATCCATACAAATAGCTGAATGTTGTTGTAACCTTTGTTACAATGGGTGGTCGGATTTATTATGTTGTATGTTTAATTAGATTACATTAAAACTTCAAGCAATAATATCCATCACATCTCATATTTTTGGCGACGGGAGTATTGATTAATTATTATTGCAAGAGTGGATATTTTAATGCAATTCGGAGATTATTTTATTATGTCGAATTCATTCATGAGTGTTTACCAATTTCCACAAATTAAAAATGTTATTTTTAGTGGCAGTGCGGTGTCTATACACATTTTTAACGTGAGAGATAACTTCGAAATTTTTGAATACAGGCTGGACACAATTTTTTGCAGCAAATACCAGTAAATAAAAATTTTTTTCAGGGGTAATTCAAACAAGGATAACTTACAGAATGATTTATTAAAACAAAAACAGCAGCTGCAGTATGTAATTTTGATAACAATTCAATGCACAGCTTAAAAGAGGAACCTGTCTAATATGAAACCCAGCTCAGTTAGAAAACGGTTACTTAAAGAGAAGGTTACAAAAAACCTCGGTGACTTGGTTGATCATACTCGTAAGAAGGAAACGATTCTAAGAACTAGCAGGAGTGACAGGAAAGGCAAAAGGAAAATACTACGTATTTCATTCCCTCCCCAAAGGGGCGGGTGGGCTGCTAGAGCTTTTCTAGCTCCTTCAGCCACAATCACGGATTCCCAGCATACATATATACATTACGTATATATGAATGGTGGGATTAAGGATGGGTGTTGTCAGGATAGGATCGGAAGGAACGGAGTTAGGATTCTGAGGGGGGAAATACTACCCCAGCATTCGCCTAAGTAGCCGCACATGGTGTGCATATATGCAGTGACCATGCCGCTACATGTGTATGAGAAAAACCCCCTGAAAAAACCTCATACAAGGTAAACGGTAACGGAAATCGAACCCGTTACCTCCCGAATGCTGATTGACAGGATGAATAAAGTGACATATTTCAAACCGTAGATATAAGCAGACAGAAGAGAAAATCGGTACAAAAGAACCACTTAAAAGTGACGAAAAGGATCATGCTTTAAAATGCTATGATTGTAATAAAGGTAATCGATCTTTCAGAAATTGTGAACATAGAATTAGTGAGTGTCATAAAAGAGGTCTCACTAAAATTACTTATAAATTTAATCGACTTAAGCAAAAGTACACCTGTAATTTTGTCAGGGTATTTTGAACACCCTGTATACTTAGTGCGTAATTTTGTTTGTAGTTCTATGTACCTAGTTAGATTCCGTAAATACTTTTTTTTTGTTGTCAAATTAAGTTTTATAGTAAATTTTTATGTAGTGAAATTTTTCGCGTTGTTTATAACGGTATTAAGAAAAGACTTAATGCCGCGTATATTAAGAGTAAACAAAATTATGATTTACGTAGACGTTTAGCAAATTTTGAGGTAGGAGATACCGTGTGGCGGAAAAATTATGTTTTATCGGACGCATCTCGTATTTTGCAGCTAAGGTAGCGCCTAAATTTATCGGTCCATTTTATATTAAGAGAAAGGTTTCGTATCAGACTTACGAACTGTCTGACGCTTCGGGTATGTCGAAGGGAGTGTGGAATGCTAAAGATCTTAAGCCAAATCCAAATATCGATTAAAGTCCTCTTGGACGTTTTCTCTGTGTAGGGACGGAGTAAGAATTTTCCTACAGCAGATGCCACTGCTTGTCGTAAGAGGCGACTAATCAAGTGGGCGTAGCGAGTTTGGTTGGAGGTGTTGAGATTTTGGGTCTTGCGTATACGGTTGTGGAATAACGGAAAGCGGGGATCTCGTGAACCGTAGCCCGGCCTCTTCCGTATGCTCTCGACGCGGAGTTTCAGTGCACCAGCCAAACGCGAGTACCAAACATCGTTGGTGTCGCGTGGAGTAGTTGTAGGTTTGTTTTAGTTGTGGGAGTTAACGTTTGTACTTAAGTGTTAGATTTGTTTTTGTTCCTGGCGTAGGTTGCCTGTAGAGTAGAGTTGTTTTTCGGATATATTTTCCGAAGGAAAATATTTTTGTAAGGGGAGTGTCAGGGTATTTTGAACACCCTGTATACTTAGTGCGTAATTTTGTTTGTAGTTCTATGTACCTAGTTAGATTCCGTATATACTTTTTTTTTGTTGTCAAATTAAGTTTTATAGTAAATTTGTGTTTAACGTGTGTAGCGACCTTTAGGAAAGGTGTGTGTGTGGTGAGCTTTAGATTCTTAGTTTGTGAATGATTTTTTTTTGTAATTTAGGTTGTTTTTCCGTAGTATTCCCCGTTTATTGAATATTGAGTAGCGTATTATTTGTAAATAGTGGTATCTACGTTTAATTAAGGTTCATTTCGTTTGATTTCCGTAAAATTTAATAGAAAGTTTTTGTAAAAATGACGTAATTTAAATAAATAGTGCAGATTTATGTCTGTATGATGTCATGTTAGCGCCATAAAGTCGCTTAAGTATAGTTGTTCAGATTATTATTGAATATGCTGGTTTTGAGTCATAGAGATTGCATGTGGGCCTTATTGTTCGTACTTTAAGGTAAACATAGAGAGGCTGTACAGGATACTTTTGCTGACGTTTGAGTTTTTAAAAATTTACCGAGTCCTTACGGATGGAAACGAATTTGTGTATCGGGGTACCTTATCTTCCTCTTCCGTTTCTTTAATTGGTGGAATTAAATTAGATAAGATTTTTTATGAGTAGTGGGATTCAAAATTCAAAGATGGATTTTTGTGAATAATTTGGGGGATTCTAAAACTGACTGCGATATCGAGTAGTAGTACGGTGCCGTTTATTGTTACGCTTTAAGGGGTGGTTTAGAACGTTGAAATTTTGGGACCTTGTGGTGTTTAGCGAACGTACTTGTTGTGTAGTAAGGGTAGTTTAGCTACTCCTGAAGATTACCTGTATAGGGATTTTATTAAAATTGTTCATTCACCAAAGGATTATACCTAGTGCCGATTTCGGTTTTACGTAAAGTTACCTAGAGGACATCGTCGTGTTGTATAGTGCTTCAGTGACCTCTTTGGTTTATATCGCTTCTGCGGATTTTAAAATCATCGTTCTTACAGTGCCTCTTATTTATCGTACAAAGCGTGTTTAAAGATAAAGAAACTTTCGCAATATACCAAAATTAACGTTAGTTTAAATCAAGTTATCAACATTTTTGGATTATTAGTGGAAATAAAACCAATTAAAGCTAAAAGTTATCAAGTCATTTGAACGCTCATATTAATATTTTAAAAGAAGTTAGTAATTAATACAGTAACATTTTAACGAGTTGAATCAAGAAATCGTTTGTGTATCATAGAACAATAGTCAACATTTTATTCATCATTTTGCCAGACCAGGAAGATTTCATTTCAGTCATAGCCGTAACCGACCACCTGGTTATCTTCCACATATATTGTAACACAGAAGAGGTGTAATTCTAGACCTTTAAGGTAAAATAATATTGTTTTTTTATTGCATATTTCAAGATTTATTATTTTGTGTGTTTCGAATTATTTTTTTTGTGTCAATGAAGGTCTGAAAGCGGTGTCGTAATCTTTTTTTTTGTTATTAAAGTAAGTTGTTTTAAATTTATTTAGCGTAATTAATTATAGTTTTGACGCTCCGCCTTCACCCTTAGTTATTTATTTTGGTATTAAAGGGCAATTGACCCTATTGTAGTGTGGGTATATTATCCACGAATTATATCTTTATAGGTTAAACGATTTAGACTGGCTTAAATCAGACATCCTGTCGCCTTTTAAGTATTTGTATTTCTTTTTTTGTTTATACGCTTTATCGTATGTTTATATTTATCCTTATTTTTATTATTTTATTATAGTTTGTTAGGTTTTATAAATGTGTTTTAATTATGTGGAAACCCTTTTGTGTTGCATAAAAGTTTTTCTTGCAAATTGCAAGTTGCCGGTAATTTAGTTTTTAACGTAACGAAGTTAGTTTTTTTGTTTTATTGAGTAATAGCGTTCTTAATATTTAGTGTTTTAATTGATTTTTAGTTGAGTATTAATTCTTTTAGAGTTCATTTTATAGCTTATTTTTTTTGTTTTGTTTATTATTTAAGGCCTAATTATTACACTGAGGTGTATTAACGTAACGTTATTGAGTGTTTATCACGCTTTTATTTGCCAAGCGTGTAGTGTTTTTGAAGCCCGATTTCAGGTAATTTGCTGAGTTGCTGTCCAGCACACCTGGGATCGATTATGGATAGGTAAGCGTATGTTTTTTGTATGTTTAGACACGCTATGTACTCGTAATTTTGGCACGAGAACCCTTATTTTGACTACCAAACATTCTGGCGCCCAAACCGAATTGATTTTGTCTTCATCCTCTATTGTGACTTACGTACGATTTACTATTCTGGATGCGCAAAATTTTTCAACATCTGACCTACACCCATACGCTGACTAGTCGGGGCAAAAAGGCCAATTTATCTGTAAACCCGTTCTACCACCCGTTTATACCGTTACAATTTAAATTACCGAAGTGGAAACAGCAACAAAAAGTAGCAAACCATTTTCTCAAAAGTATCTGAGGGTGATGTCACAGCTTTAACGTTTCAGCGTTGTAAATCGTTTTACGTTCAAATCTTTACACTGTACTTAAACTTTAGCGCCAGAGAGCTAACAAGTAACATCGAATACAGTCTTAGGTCTTGCGGGTAGCTCAATCATACTGGATGTGGTGAAGGTCTTTAATATTAACGGAACTGAAGCTAACAGTTAAGAGCTGTCAATGTAACTAGGGTCTGAACAGTGTCTAAAAGAAATATTTCGATTCAACAGAAACATTCAATATATTCTTCCTATCGTTTAATAAGTTTAAAATATAATGAATTATGAATCGAGGCAATACAGAATTTATAAAGCAAGTAAAATAGGATCATTTGTGTTCATTAACAGCAAATACATACTGTAGACAAAATGTCTAACCCAAAGACCAGTACTTAATGTACCCCCTGAAACTGTAAAATAGACTAAAAGATAATTAATGGAACACGGACAACTCAAATCTAACTAAATGTTCCTAAGCTGAATCATTTCTACGTTTAAGAAAGAATTAATTTAACTGTTAAAGTATAGTTACTGGTTTTATCTTATTGTACAAAAAATACCCTATTTAAAAGTGAAATGTTTAAGCATGAAATTAAGTTGCAGACTGCTTTCTAACAGCTAGACGAACGTTCTAATAACCAGTTTAATTAATGTGTGGTAACAGTAAAACAAATTTAATGCAATAAGGTTGCACCTGTACAAATTTTTATTCTTTTTTTACAAAGGGTAAGTAACCAATTTAAATGTAATATAAAGATAATTAATTGTACAAGTACTTATAAGGTTATTAACTAAATAACAACTTAAAGTTTAACACCATTAAAGCAGGAATCATCTGTACATTAATATGGGGATTTGGCCTTATTGCGTTTGCATTACAAGTAAAACTAGTCACAAACACATCGAATATGAACTTTGAGAAAAGCAAGTAAGTAGTCAGTAACTGTGTCTTTAGATTAATTAATACTTATTAAAGTTATGTTTGTAGACCGTACATACAATAAAAACTTTTACTGCTCGAAAGGTGTGTTTTTCCTAAAGCCTACAATTATATGGCAGGCAGCTCTTAAGCTGTGTTGATGGATGTAACATTTACTCTTTCACAAAACTCTTTAAAACATGTAACAATTGCATGAAACAATTAACTGCAAATAATTACTTCATCTGATGAATGTGGTGGATTAAACAAATTCCAAGAAATATTTTAAGTAACCTAGGAATTAAAATGTCACCACCTTAAAACAAATTCAAATAGAAGTAAATGTTACGAACGTATAACCATCAAACATTTCAGTAAAATTAATTTTTTAGTACCTAACAACGATGTTAGACAAACGGCAATAAACGTTAGGTAAGCTATTAGACGAAACTAACTAATGTCACAACATAAGTATTAAACATAACAAAAGTACATTGGTATAGTGACGTGACAATTTCAATCAAGTAACCGCGACAATATCCATAACTGAGTTTCGTTGATAAAAGTCATTACAGTGACCTATAATATGTACCCGATTATACATCTTAAGCAGCAATGGGAATTAACTGACCAGTAATACCAGGTTGCATTTTATTTTTAGATTATACCATAAAGCGCAGTTTCCAGTAATAATGTGAAAATTTCATCTTTTACAAAATATTCGAAAACCCCCAACGACGTATCAAGCATAGTACCCAATTCCTTCAACACTGTAACTGACTGTAAGTTCTGTAGCTACAACGCATAACACAGTTTTCAATAATACTGTCAAAGCTTTGTTTCTCACAAATGACTAAAACATGACCAGTAGGTACTCCACTGGTCGTTACACCAAAACCATACCATCCATTCTTAGGGCCGCAGATCATGAATGGGGTTCATATCATCCTTCACAAACAATTCTCGCACATCTGAAGATGATTGCAGGATTTTTGTTTTATAATTACAATATAAAACACATTTTTCAAAAATAATATGAACATTTCGTCTCTCGCATAGGATTGGGAAACCCTGGGGCGAACCAAATATTACTGCAGAATGATACTATAACATAAAATACATTTTCCCACGATAATGAAAACATTTCACCTGGTGCAATACCATACCTACTTTCACATGCAATTTTCAAACTGCAGATGGTTTCTAGAATGCTTTTATATAATTAACATACTTAGCCTTTTGGTATGAAATTGTGTATTTTTTATTACTTTTTATAAATGTACACTTTTTATAACAATTGCAGTTATCCTTTTCAGTAAATAATAATAAAATAAATTTAAGTACGCTACAATATTAATTATTGTAGCAGATTAAATTCCTGCAAGTTTGGAACAGGTTTCATTGTACAGTCTAGTCAGCCCTATAATAGTGTATTAGTTTTAACGGGATACGCTGTCAGGAATACTGCGACATAAAGTACGAAAGCACAGCCCCAAAAAATGATCCCATTAAGTCGGCATTAATAGTGCACTCCTCGTATCCATTTCGGGCCTCATCACCAAATTGTGAGTACAGATGGAATAATAAAAATTAAAAATCTGTTTGACACAAGAAACCTTCCCCTTAAGAGTCTCTTAGAGTCCAACGGAAAATTAAAAATTCTTCACCACTAATTTATCAGATTCGAGGAGTTTTATATCTAACAGATAAAATTTGGAGTAAGTTTCTTAAGGATTCCTTTCAGGAGTTTTAAAGTACATAGGTTTTTGGAAGATTCAACAACCTTTTTTTTTACTTTTATGCGTTGCCAGAAAAAACATTATTATTAAAAGGTATGCCAGTTGAAGTAAGGCGGTACACGTTACCTAAAAGAGATCTTACACGTTTTAAAAATGAAACTAATGCCATCAATGATTACGCAGTGGCATCTTCCAAAGACATGGAAAATCCAGTGAAAAGAATTCTAATGGAAGATAACTTAAGCTTGAGTGGCAAAAACTATAGTATTAGTTTGTTATTGATGCGGAATTACATACAATAAATAATGGGGAATGTATATATAACGTGATTTCTAAGTCCTTTGCAAGTGTAATATTTCAAAAACGGTTGCAAAAGAAACAGAACAGATTTTAGGCTTAACAAAAAAATTGTGATGCTAATACAAGTTAACGGAAAACATTGCAGTCTTCGAAACGTGAAAATCAGAGCTATTTAAAAAACAATTTGAAATCCGTTTCCAACGTTTGTAATAAAACTATTAAACACTTAATCCAACAACTAACCCAAAAAGACCGCCATAGTTACGAAAGGAATGTTTCCTTCTTCCCCATGTTTAATACAGAAATATAGGGAGGAGATTAAGTTTTCAATATTGAGAAATTCTGATAATATGCAAACAAGGTGCCTATTGCGAGATTAATATTAAAGAAGAAATCCAAATTTAGTGTTCAAAACGTATCCATTTGAAGTCCTTAATTTAAAGAAAAGGAACAGTGTGCGAAGGGTACCCTTCAACTAAAATCATTACCGTTGTCATTATTATCAGTGATATCATTGGTACAATTGTTATCATTATTACCATTGCTGCCATTGTTGCCATTGTTTCCATTGTTACCATTGTTGCCATTGTTACCATTGTTACCATTGTTACCATTGTTACCATTGTTACCATTGTTACCATTGTTACCATTGTTACCGTTGTTACCATTGTTACCATTGTTACATTGTCACCATTGTTCACCATTGTTACCATTGTTACCATTGTTACCATTGTTAGCATTGTTATCATTGTTACCATTGTTACTATTGTTACCATTATTATCGTTATTGTTTTTTCTTTTTTTGTATTTGTGGATAGAGGGCTAGACAGAAACCGAAATATCAGGCATCTCTATGCGCACCAACTACTAATGGTTATTAATACTAACCGTCACTAGAATTTTGACCTACTGAAGGAACCCACCTTTAGTACTTAACTTACCTTAACTTAACTTTCACGCCATTCCCTTGCGGGGTAGGTAAAACAATCCCTGTCTCTTATTTATTTTTCATTCACAATCCTTCTCTATGACTTCCTATCTCAGCATACCTCCCTAGCTTTCGCAAGATTCATACATTGTCTCTGACCTGCCCTTTTATTTTTAAAACCTCTTATCTTTTTTTCCTTTATCATACATTCTACTACATTTAGCCAAGTTTCACGCGGCCTACCAGACAGGGTCTTATCTCTAATCTCACCCACATATATCTCCTTCGTTAATCTTGCGTTATTCATTCTCTCAATGTGACCAAACCAACATAATGCACTACTTTTATAACTATCCATCATCGTCTTTTCATCGCCACAGTCCGTCATTATGCACTCATCCTTTATCTTGTCCCTTCTCGTTGTACCACTTGCGCTTCTCAGAAATATCGTACCCATATAAGGGGTACTTAACGTCATCGTGTTGATACGGGACCTAATGTTTTACGTCCTATCCGAGAAGAAGGAATGCTTTGGTTTTTCTCCGTTTTACTACTATTTACAAAGATGCTGTCAATAATATTTTTTTAAAAAAGCGACCACCATTTCTTAGCTTTGATTCGAATACGGTATACTCTATACTGCTGTCCTGAAATTTCTAAGCCGCCCCTGAACGTATTGTATCCAGCTATAAGGTTTGTCGAAGGTACTAAAATAGCTTTAGCCTCTTTTAGGCTATATCGTTTTGTTTGTACAAGGGCAGTAGAGAAAAGCTATTCGTTATTATAACTGTAACAACAGTAGTACAACTTCAGAGACAGGGTCAAATGCAGAATCAAATATTCCCCTAGCCGCTTTCTTGAAATTGTTATTATTTTGTAACGGATATTTTGCAGTGTCTGTAGAAAAAAGAAACATTATCTTTCAGTGTTGCAAAAAAAATTATCGAAAAATGTATGGTTAGCTGTTTTCCACCGTATGGGATAAACATATAAATCTCAAAGTACAGGTCGTAGGTTCAAATTCTACTCGAGGTAAACTTTTTATTTATGTATTTAATAAAATTAAAAATAATTTTGATATAAATCTCCAATGGATGGCGCCATAACTTGAGTCCGAATCTGACTGGTTTTCTTTGAAAGAACATTTTGCACGAGTGACGTTTGAAATACGGCATCATTTCTTCCTCTATCGACAAGTTGTGTTCGAATGTGCCAAACTGACAAAATTTTCTATTCGTCACATCAGAAATAAGAGTCAATTCAGCAAATTTATCTTCTTTGTCTAATTGAGTATTATCAGTCAAGCGAGTATTTCGTTTCATTGCTCGAAATTTATTTCTAGGCATCGTTTTTCTCACACTAACTTTGTCCTCATCTTTCCACCAGTACATATCACACCTTAGCAAAGTGTGATAGCCATACAAGATGCAAATACCTAGAGAACGTTTCAGTTGCTGCGCATTCATGTCGAATTGAACTCGACTGTTCTGTACTGCGTAATTGTTCGAAAAATTAACAATCTGACTGGTGATCTCGTAATAAAAAAACAATGAAAGTATTTTACTTAGCCACTCATCCCCATGGTATGCTTTGATGTTCTCCAATAAATGATGAATACCAGTTACAGGGTAAAAAGGGAATTTGTGAGAGCTGCCCGTTTCCCAATTTGACTCAATACTATTTCCTTTCTTGTCATGGCATTTTCTAATATTCTTGCTAATTACACTCAGTGGAATATCATCCTCTTCAGAATCACTTTTTTGAGTAGCATGGGCTTCATAAATTCCCGCAATTTCTTCTTCAATGTAACCTTCTTCCATGACATCATCGTCTACGTTTTCTTCATCAGTAATTTAGTCTGCATATGGTGAAATGTAAATCATATCTACTTTATTTGCATTTTTAACATCGGAGTCTTCTTCAATACACGAGAGCATCTCCTTCCTAGTCAGTGGCCGTCTGAGCTTATACAACTGTTGAATAGTTTCCAGACATCTTTTTAGGAGGATATAACTTCTCTCGTGTTGGCTGTCTTAAAAGAGTGATTTCGGGATTCTATACATTTACATACATCTTGATAAATCTTACCTTTAGTTATATTTGAATCCACGAAACCAACTTTATGATGACTTACGGATGACGACTAGCACTCCTACGGTGATAAAGCAAATAAGAAATAGGATGTAGCAAAACCTAAAGATGAACGGTTAGCGACGGTGCTACCACCATGCACCGAAGGAGCTTATACGTACCCACTGGATTTGTATTCTAATTTCAACTTTACAGGTAGACTTTTGATCAAGGACTACGTTTATAACTTTACCTGGTAGCATTGTGAAGCTAGATTATCAGCAAAGTATTCAATATTTTGCTTAACGATGATTCCAGAATAACTGCTTTGTAACGTTCTGAAATATTAAGAAATCATGTAAGTCTGTCAAATTTTGAAAAGGATTTTTCACAATACGAAATCAAATAAAATGCTCATACAGACTTATTAGAATATATATAAACGTTGGTTGGAGTAAAGAAGTAGTACTCTAGCTTGTACTAATGGGTTAAATTAACGAATGTTTAGTTACAGGATACTTAATTTCTTGTTTTGGTTAATTTTTGTGTTATTTCAGCTCCCTTCTCTCTATACCCCCTTCTTCAACTTTTAGGGTTATGTTATGGAAAATTTGTGGCTCCTTCTATTGTTGCTAAAAGGTTTTATGCTTACCAACATTTATAGAAGTCCAGTGATGGCTGTTGGGTCACAATCTTTCTAGCGTACTCTAAAGGGACATTGGTAACAAAAAGATTGGCTTCGTTGCAATCCTTTACCTGCTACTGTTTAATTATTTAATGCTTTGTGGGGCGAACAAAGGTTTTCCAAGCTTGATTTTACTAATGCTTACAATCAATAGGTTATAGACCCTGAGACTTCATTATTATTGTTGGAGTTTATAAACTTTACATAAGCTACAAAATTAGAGTGTCAAATTTTTCATTTTGTTGTAGAAAATGTTGTGTTGTGTTAAAGAAATCAACATTTACCTACGCATGAATGAATTAATTAATATCAACGCAACGTTAATCAGTGGTGTGTAATAAATTTCTTTCCAACTTCTGGAGTAATCAAAATGTTTAACTTTCGTTTAACATAAACTAAGTTGATTTATCATATATGAACGTAATAATCCACAAACGTTATTGTAAAAGCATAGTTTGAAACAGGAGTTCCTATTGGAACAAATATGCTTTAAACTGTTGGGTTTGCAAATCTTCACCCCCTTGTACGTAAAGCTGATTACTTTAATCTGAATAACAGGAAGAACAAACTATGTACTAAAATAATTTTGAAGAGGGTTAGCGCATTGCAAATCTTTCTTTCAGAATGAAATCACTAAAGGTTGTTCATTTTTTACACAATTAGCATCCAGTCACAACAAAAAAACACAGTTTTTTACCTAAGATTAAGCGAGAAGCCTCTTCCTTCTTTTATGATTAGAGGCACACTAAACTGTGTATTGCGAGCCTCGCATCAAATATTGCGAATAAAAGTCAAATTCCTCAGGCGTCGTTTGCCTGTGCGAATTCAATTGCTTTTTCATCAATGTAATATTTACATTTAAGACTGTTCGATTTTTAACTTTGTATCTTTAAAGTTTATACTTTTTGATATTACGTAAGTTTATTTTGTCTATACAATTCTTTACCTTCCAACCTACATATACTTATGCAGGTATAGGAGGTGATGCAATCGATTTTTTTTCATTATAATTAAATCATCGTTTGACCAAGTTTCGCCAAAATCGGCGTGGTGTATGTGTGTGGGTGCGAGCGTGCGTGTATGTGCCTGTGCGTAAGTGCGTGTTTGTGTGTGTTGTGTGTGTGTGTGTGTGTGTGTGTGTGTGTGCGTGTGCGTGTGCGTGTACGTGTGCGTGTGCGTGTGCGTGTGCGTGTGCGTGTGCGTGTGCGTGTGCGTGTGCGTGTGCGTGTGCGTGTGCGTGTGCGTGTGCGTGTGCGTGTGCGTGTGCGTGTGCGTGTGCGTGTGCGTGTGCGTGTGCGTGTGCGTATGCGTGTGCGCGTGCGTGTGCGTGTGCGTGTGTGTGCGTGTGCGTGTGCGTCTGCGTGTACTTGTGCGCGTTCGTGTGCGTATGCGTGTGTGTGCGTGTGCGTGTGAGTGTCCGTGTGCGTGTGCGTGTGAGTGTCCGTGTGCGTGTGCGTGTGCGTGTCCGTGTGCGTGTGCGTGTGCGTGTGCGTGTGCGTGTGCGTGTGCGGCAAAAACCCCTAAGATAAAATTTAAGTGTTTGTTCAACTTTTTCTGTACCTGAATAGTTAATTTTATTAGAAAATGCGTGGATACATTTTTTAAAGAAAATTTAGTTTTGCATAAGTTTTCCTTATAAAGTTTTTTAATATAAATCGAAATAAGCGTAAAAATTAAATAGACATGATTGAAAAAGCTTAAACTCTATTATCAATATTCTTATAAAAGCAGGCGGCTTTGAAATTTTTTTTAAATTAGAATCTGGATGTCTATTAACCTCTATCTGGAATGAAGTTTTAAACGTCTGTTTGGCATAGATTATTGCGTTTGGTTTAACAATGTTGCCCATTTTCGTAGTGATCATTAAAATTATTTCATTTCTTTTCATTTACATGTTGTAGATTGGAAGGTCGTGTGTTCCACATCAGATATCCTTCAAGTTCTGCTATTAAAAGGGATTAAAGTCTTATTTTGCCTTTTTCTATTTTCCCTTTTTTTGTTTTCCCATTGAATTGAATTCGTTTGCATGTTAAGTGTTCTAGCATTACACTGTAAAGTTTTCAAAATAAAACAACAATTAGCAAATTTTTGTTACACTTCAAGCATCTTTGTCTGCGTAACTAGGAAGAATTTTACAGACGTTGTATTTATAATCCCAAACAGGCACCTAAGCTTAAACATACTACTGTATCACTTAATGTTGTGCTAATTTCATCATAGGTCAGAATTAACCTTTCAAATTAATAATACATAGCTTTCATTTGCAACGAGTTTACGTTAAAAATAGTCTGAAGACTGTCTACTTCTCTTTAAGATTTTCCCTTGTACTATCCTGTCGACTTCATAAAAAATAATGACGTCTAACTCTCTACTAGTGAATTTGACAGATAATAATATCTAGAACCCAGATGCGGCTTCATCCGTTTCGATTAAACGGAAATTAATTCATTGCTCTAAGCTATATCGCTATTGCTTAACATTTATGCTTCAGAACTACCATAGATGGACAATTTTTTGGATTCATTACCTTTAATTTTAAAATTAATTCTTCTTGTGGCCAAATATTTGTATTCTACGTTTAAATATTATTGTTATGGACATTGTATGATACGATCAAATATCAGTGGCGTGACATTAGTCACATTTCGCAAAATAGATTAATTTACATATCCATACCAAACAAATGATTTCTGGGTGCATTTTGTAAGGCTAATGTTTCAAATTTGTCTGTGTAAAGGTTTGTCACAGCTGAACAAAGTGTTGGTACTTCGCAATTAATTAGTTATGCAAAATGTTACATATTGAAGAAGACGTAGAAAATAATATTCGTCATTCTGAAACACCGAAGAACTAACTTCTAAATGCTATCACAACTAAAGCTGTGATAACGTTAGTGCACTCCATTACCAAATAATTATAGATCGGAAGAATTTAATTCTTATAATTGTGGGTTCAGCCCTTCGTTGGCCGCCAATCTTCTTTAGCGATTTTAAGTAGCTTAAACTGTGCAACCCCATACATCTAATACATCTCACAAAATTCCGTTACAAATTATTTTATTACCCATTTTAACCACGGCAGATAACTTTATACAGTATTCTACTAACTATTATACAGTAAACAGTACATAACAGTATATAACAAGGTACGTATATATTTAAATATTTTCTTACTGAACAGACATTAATTTAATAGTACCAACAGAATTATTTAATCGTGTTTTGGGCGACATCCTGAATTCTAAGCATTGTTCTCACTTACGTTAGTAGGGACATTAAAACTACTGTGTATCTCTTCTTCTTCCTCATATTTTGGTGTATTATGTTTAATAGTCAAGTAAACAACGAAGTAAATCTGTAAAGTAGTAAATAAATATAATTCTAAAATTACACAACTTACCAAGCTTATATTGACAAAGGCTGCAGCAACAACTGTTAATACAAAGAATGGATGTGACTTTTCCAAAAAGGAACAGAATGGTGTAATTTCAGACTCACCACACACCCGAAATGTGCCTTGCTTTAACAGAAAATCTGGAAATGTAGCTATTTAACTTTTGTAAGATCATGAAATTGATACTTACCTAATTGTGAAAAATTTAAGCATCCTGAAGTATCTTTAACTGTTCGATGGTGACAGAGGTACCGAAAGATTGAAAACTCCAACGTAACTATTAGCAACAAACAGAATACTGCAATCCATAATAGGTGTAGTAGGTATATTATTGATATAAGCTAAAAAAAGAAGCGAAGTGTACAAAAGGCGCCATACATTGAAAAAAGCAAATAAAATAAACAATGTCCTGACTATACATTTAATTAGTACCTTTAATAGAGTAGGCCGTGCCTGCTCAACAGGGTTAACTAATGTGTAAAACATATTGTCGTTTCTAAGCAGATAAAGCAGATAAAAGACCTATCCACTTGTTATCTCTCATTGCTGAGTGTTTGTAACACTCGGATGTTATCAGAACACGAGACAAGCCACGAACCAAATACTAGGGTTTTAATCCTTTGTAATATTTATGACGAAGAACTTAAAATTGTAATTAATACATGAAATGAAAGATCAACTCAAATAGTTATACCCACCAGCTTACAAGTGCTCAATGTCAGGTTGTCATTGAAAAAACCAATAATGACGTCATTGTGCAAAAATACATGACGTCATAAGTAAAATTTCTGTCATAAGGTGGCTAATTAAAAAGTAAAATTGACCTGTCCGGGCGTTTTGTTTGGAAACATTAAATAACGCAATTATAAATTTTGTTCTTTACTTTATCACCACACTGTATATGTCCCCATGTGGGTTTGAAGTAACCTTATTTTAAAATTTGTTCGGTTTGCTAAATAACCTAGAAATGTGTTAGATAAAGTAAAACAAAGTCAATAAAATGTATTAGTACTTGAAGGTGAGATCTTCCTTTATATTTCATACAAATTTTATCAACTAGAAGTAAAACATTTACAGTATGTTTGTGTAAACACCCGAGGGTAGGTGTTTAATAAAATAAAACTCGAGTCAGGCAGTGCCAATGACACAAAGCGGATCTCGTTACGCTGCTTGTCTATATACAGAATCCTACATTAAATATTCGCCCCAAAGATGTCGATAATTCTACCCCAACTCGTATTAATTCTGAGATCGGAAATATTTTAAGTAAAACGCTCTCATACGTTCGTCATTCAAAAAAAAGAGTGTTTCCTGTATTCACTGACGTCAGCAATGGACAGCTTGAAGCTTTACTTCAAAATGTGACAGAAACAGCGTAAGCCTTTAAAAGTGGTCTAAAAATTCGGTATTTTAATAAAGTTAACTGCCATAAATTTGCAAAATATGTAAATCTTTAAAAGAAACCGTTAAATACGGCTTCTGTTACATAACTATCTATTGATAAAATAAATAAATAAAGTTAGTGAACAATTATGCAATGATGACAATTGAATGGTTAAGCTAAATGTTAAATATACCCCCAGGGTTGCAGTAACCTGATCTATAGCAAACAATTGAAGGAAAGTATAAAAAAAGAACAAGAAACATTTACAGTTGCTCTTAAAACAGACAAAAACAAAATTTAGAGCTAAATCTGGGCTGTACTTGAATATTATATACAAAATTTCCTATTGCATACGACTACCAAGTAATACAGTATTGATTGGCAAAAGCATGCTTATATCATCACCCACACGATCGAGCATATACATACAATAAAGCCTAAGAGTCGGTCAGAGATAACGAAATGTATCGATTAATATCAAACAAACGGCTTACTTGCGATGCTACTAATAGAAGAATCAATTGCGTATCACTACCAGTTACCTGGTCTATACACAAAATCTTATGTTAAATCGCAAATCCCTACCTAATGTTGGCAGAATGCTTCACCAACGGACAGTATGAGGCGTAAACTTACTTTAAAGTAAGTTAGCATAGCATAGGCTTGAACAGTGATCTAAAAATTCGGTATTTCAATACAGTTAAGTGCCGTTAATATGCGAAATGCGGGTAATATAAACGTTACGCTTGGTTTTACTTAAATACTTAAACGTGATTAATTGCACAAATTTCTAAAATTACTTAAAGTACTAAATTGTAAAATATTCCTTTAAAATATTTGACCAAACTTTTAGATTGCACTACTTTCCTAGCATAACAACGCTAAACTAGTAAGACTAGACGTGTTGATCTTCACGGGTACGTAATTCACAAATGCACATTTGTTGAAAACCACTTCAGTAAGACGAAATTTAATCTACGATATAATTAGTCTGATTAGAAGAAATGCAAGTAACAAAGCAATTCCAAATTGTTTCGATTTCATTATTTCCCTGGTAACACGGTGCTTGTTTTCTTTTCCGTTTTAATTAGAAACACTACTAGTAAAAGAGGAATATTTACGAAATCGTATTATCAAGGATGTAATTGAAATCAAAAGGCGTCCTAATTGATAAAATAAAAACACGTTATTTGGCACACAATTTCACATTATTTGTTATTTAAATATAGAAAACCCTTTAACTCTATAGATCATTTAGTAATATAAAAGTGGCAGTTTTTCAATCAAAAATGAAAAGCTATTTTTAAACTTACCAAATTCATTTTCTTTTTCCAACGACAAAAATTGAAATTAAATTTAAAAAATCGATTTCTTTCTACCCTTTATATTTATTATTCATTGTTATTAGCATTACAACAAAGTTAACCATTTAACTAAAAGTAAACACGAGACGCATACAACAAAATAATACCATCTAATCATAGTTTAATAATTAATATAAAATTCTTTAGTTTCAATACACGCTTGAATGCTTCTACCCGTGCTGCCCGTTAAAATTTAGAAAAGATTTCCAACACAGAAACTTACGAACATGTAACATTAAAGCATCAACAGTCCTTTCGCGAATAACATTGTAGTTATGATCGTTCCAATTCCTTACCATATCGGCCCAAACGATCTCGACTGTATTTAAATCTGGAGATATACTGGGCCAACGCAGCAATTCTATATTGCCAGCATTATCTACACACCAATCCATAACCTGTCGTTCAGTATGGATATTGCAATTATCTTGGACAAAAGAGATCGGTCCATCACGTTCTTCTTCCGGGTATAAAATATTAATTGAAGGTAAAGCACATCTTCCAACAGTTCTACAACGTGATCAATCTCAAGTGTACTGTAGTGGTATGACAAAAAGCACTAGTTGGTAATATAGTTGTGTTTTGCAGTTGGCTGCTTTAGATTTTTGGTGTGGTTTTAATCGCTTTAGTTTATGTCAGTTTACGTCTTATTATACCTTCGTTTTTCACTTTTGTATTTTCTTGAGTTATTTACAAACTGTCTATATCAAGACAAATTATATATTCTGAATTTCAAATTGTGATATCGAATTTAATCGTCATGCCGTTTTCAATCGAACACGACACATACATTGTTGTGGCTCATTTTTGTAGCGGCTTCCAAGATGGTAATGGGCAGTCGCAATATTCATTGCAATCATGCATCGATCAATTTACTGTTGAGTACCCAAATGAACATATTAGTTACGAAACATTTAGTCAACATCGTAATCGATTGATAGCTCGATTCATGGAAACTGGTAGTGCTTTAAAACGCAAACTGAAGCTTCGGCTACTGTTCTAACAGAGGACACCTTAGCAGATATCCAAGCAAGGATGAATGCAAGCCCCAATAGATCTTTGCGAAAACTATCTGCACAAACAAGTATGAAAAATTTCTTCAAGAATTGCGAGATGCTATAACTCACAAAGTTCATAACATCGGTGCCGAAATGTTACAAAATGTATTGGCGAATATGCAACGTGGGGTGAACTTATGTTTACAATTTAATGGCGGTCATTTTGAACATATGCTGTAAAGCAATAATGTGTACCTAAGGAGTTAAAAAAAAATTGTAAAAGACATTGTCATTCCATAAACATGTACTGTAAATATTATCTAATTACATTGAAATTATAACATTTAAATACTTAAGATTCATTATTTTTTAATGGTTTCATCCAATCATTAAATAATATTTTATTTATTTTGTTGTATTTTATAGGGATGCAGTCTAATCAAATACAACATAGTCATAATTTAAATTAAGATAATATTTTATAATATGTGTAAGTTAATCACCTTCATACAGATTTGAAACTGATCGTAGTTTTTACTCGAACCATGCTCTAGAGTAGCTAGAGCAATACAGCTTCTTACCAACCTGTCAGTAGTACCAATTTGTAATTTAACGAATCCTTTTCCATTTGTTGGCTCTATATCGCACCTTGAGGGGGTTTGGATCTGCTTTGTGCAACAAAACAATAGAAAATCTACCTGGCCAGTTTTGCTTTTAAAGGGATGTACACAATCTATGCGCATTTTTAAATCTACTCGAGAGTGAGCTTTTTCATTGATTCCGGGTGTACAACACTAACTAAAATTAGGAATTTGATTACTTACGAATCTATGATTATTTTAGTGTTTCACCAAACTTGTTGGTTTTATCAGAAGTACATGAGTAAAGTTACAAACTAACAGTTTGTTTATCATTTACATTAGAGTTCGTACTCGTTAAAGATTAATGAACTTAAAACGACATTATAAAATTAATAGTACACACACACCTTCTCCTCAATTAATAGTTATTTGTATTACAAGCCCGGAAAATGGGTTGGTCCTAAATTTACTCGTATTCGCAAACCACTTTATGACAAGATTTTTTATACCGACGTCAACAATTGTTATAAGAATCAATAAACAGAATTATTGTACTTTTTAAAACGTCACACCTGTTTAAATTAAGTTGGCAACACTGACAACTGACAGTAACCAATATATTAAAAAAAATACAATTGCGAAATTATTGACTTAACGGATGCGTATACGTACACGGTAACACGGTTAGGCTTTGTATTATGTCAAATGCCGAATATTCTATCTGTTCTGTCACTACAACGAATACTAACAGTAATTTAATATTATTTTTGCCGGCCTAAGCCGAAAAACGCATAGTTTCCGGGTGCTTTTGCGGTCTGCGTATGTCCTATTACGGAATGAAGGCACGAAAACAATATTTAATATTTAAAAAAGTTTGATAGAGGTGAAGACTGAGTTCACACTTGTATGCATACTGGCAACATAAGGCTTTAGAACCACAGATTGTTGTAGATTAAATAGAGGCACATTTTTCAAGTATTGTCTAGCAATTCCAACGGATGATTTTCTATTTTTGAAATAAATATTGTTTTACAATCTTCTAAATTTAAGTTTCACATTCGTTTTCGAACTTTATGTTATAGAACTCCTATTAAGTTGAAGTGCCAGCGTAAGTTTTTTTTCTACTTTAACTATGTTTATGTGAAATATATTATTATTATAGAGTAGCGTCTAATATTCACTTTACCTGATTTTTCTAGCTCAAAAAAACGTCATTACGGTTTCACACAAAGTTGTAAAAATCCTTGCGAACTTTATCGCGTTCAGATGGTACCGTATGAAGTTTACTGTCATAGCTCCAAGTACATATTGTACCCGTAGCGTACGACTATCTACCTGTCTTCGAATTTATCTTTACACTAACTGGAATCAAGGCTATTAAACAACAGTTAAGTCGATTTGGGAGTAGACATTTTGAAATGTAAAGTTTTTTGTGCAGAAGACAAAGATTAATATTAGACCTTTAAGTACTTACAACTTGACCTTGATAAAATTTAATGTTAATGACATCTAGAGACTCAACGACCTTAAAGTGTTCATCCACATTAACTTTGGAGCGTTAATCCACTGAAGTAGAGTGACCAAGGTACTTCGTACGATAGTAAATTTAATTCAAGTATACCGATAGGCACAATACAAGCTATCTAGTGATAACACGTTGAATAGAACCTTATATAAAACAGTAAAATCAAACTCACCACTATGAAACAAATTCGTCTCCAAAATCCAGAACACCAATCTCTTCTTCCTTTACCATTTGTTACGTATTCGACTGCTAATATCACACAACTTAACGTTCCCGTAAAAAATGATAGTGTAATGGATGTAGTTTGAATTGTGCCAAACCTAGAAATTCAAAGAGTCACATGTATTAATTTCTAGCAGTGAAGCAAGTGTTGTGGAATTGTAAAAGAAAAAATATTTTTATAGGTAATATAATAATTTCAAATTTTGTCAAATAAATGTTTAAGCATACGTTGTTTACAATAAACTTGGGGACTCAGAGGGGGGATACTTGTATAGTATAATATGGAAATCTGGATACTTACAGTGTGTCATTTGCCGTTTAGAGGGTTTTATTATTGCAAGTATTACTGTGAAGTTTGTTTAAGTATAAAAGACATTTATAATGTGACGTTTGTGGTTTGAAATATATTACCAAAAAGGCACTTGGTTCACTTACGATTTAGAATGCACTACATTTTTTTTATTGCGAAGTAGAAACTATCACCGGGTGTGAAAATTATAAGTAAGGTACGACAGATAATTTTTCCTTATCGTTTTTTAAAATTTTGGTTTTAAAAGTCATTAGTTTTAAAATTAGTTTTTAAATTCTGGAAGCTTTCGTTTAGTCACTTATTTTACGTGCTTGAGGATAGCTGGATTTTTATTGAAGTTTTTTAATTATATTCCTAGTTATTTTAAGTATTATTAAATATAGCTTGTTGAATTAAAATCAGGAACCATTAATTTGTTGTCCTAATTTTAAAAGAGTAAATTCATGTCGATTAAATGAAACGTAATTAGAAAGGTATAAGATGTGGGTGTAAAATTGTTTTTTGATAACGTAAGCTAGAGGTGCATTGAGTTAAATGGTTGCGTAATTCTTTCTTTTTAAGTTTATGGAATCGTTTCATCTAATACTGCCGTTAGGAGGAGTGTAAAACTTGGTGCTCCACTTTGTTCCGTTTTAATTAAGCCGTGTGCTTATCAGTTCCTGGAAGTAGCATGTTTTGGTCGGGTGAAACGTATAGCTTGCATTTTTTAGTTTGGATAACCCCGGGTGACACTGGGGAATAAGATTTAAGAGATAAAGGGTGGAAATCTGTTTCTGCAGTGAGTTCTGCTTAAGATGCAGTTGTAGTAGAGTGGGTTTGTGTAGCACCGCCATGTATACATGATATGCTGGTGAAGGTTGAACATTTTTACGCGTACCGAGGGTGAAAGAACTACCGTAGGATGAAGGTTTCCGGAACCATTATGTGAATTGGGGATATTTTAAAGTTTCACGCATACCGGTACATATATCGTTTAACGTGATAGTTGTTCCTATCACGTACATACAAACTAGATTAGGTGTGGAAAACAGTGCCGAGATTTAATTCTTTTGGATTTTTATAGCATTTTGTTAGCGGAGTATTAGTAAAAAGATTCAGGTATTAATAACGTTCACGTTTACACAGCAATCGCTTACACAAATGAAATGACTCGCTGTAAATAGACTGCTTAATTAGTTATGATTAAATACAAGGTTCGGATTAATAAATTTACATACGTGGTTAAGTATTAAAGTAAGATTGGTGAAAATACGTTGATGGAAGCAGAAGTTATTGATTTAAAGATGTGTTGACGAAATTTGTGTAAGTACGATCTAAGAGAATTAAGAAGCTGATGGTTCTTTTATCGATGAAATGGTGGTTAATTCCATTGCAGTACCGTTGTGAAAAGAAAAGGAAATTCGATCGACCATATGTGCATTGTGAGGTAACCATATTTTTCCGAATTTTTATGTATTTGTGATTGTCATGAAGGGTTTATTTGTATTGTTCAGTCGGATGAATATGCCTTTTGTTTGAGATTATTTAAGTAACGTCTAGATATCAATTCAATGCATAACGCATATTCATTCGTACAATAATTATAACGGACTGTGCATTGATTATTACATTCTGTTTACGTTATATAAAATTTGCCTACGGCAAGATTTAGATGTTCGAAGTTTTAGTTATTGTTCGTTATTAATTAAAAATTTATGATACATGAAATCGATTAATTGGGGTTATTGGCATCCTGCAGGAATTATTCCAATCAAAATATAGAAATGTTATTTTAAGAGTTACATTCTATGTGATTAAACAGACACTGCTGGTTATACATTTTTCTATGCATATTGTGGTTTATAATATAAGAATAGTGTGTAAAATTGGAGTCTAAATTCTCTGTAAGTGTACATGTATTGTAAATCCTTGTCTTTTCTCACAGCGGTAATATTTTTACATTCATTAAAAATTTAAAAGTTGAGTTAACTTGAAGTACATCCAAAATTTTTTAGTAATTCATTTGTTTGTGGTAACTGTTTAATTTACACAACGTTACAGCGCAATTTTTAACTGTTTGTTTTTTTCTATCATGTAACATAAGCTTTAACGTAATGATTATGAGAACGTCTAAATTAGCGTATGTACCATCCTGATTTTGCTAATAAGTCTATTGTAAAAGATGTTTTGAAGGGTACCGTAACGTAGATTATGAAGTAAATCGGCTGTTGACATATCAGCTGTTTTTGCATACTACTTTTTTGCGAATGGTCGCAATTTTTTGGAGATATCTTTATAAGAATCAACATACCGATTGTAGACACCATTGATTTCGCCAAACAGGTAAACTAATTTGATTATTTGTTGCGGAGTAGCTGTGTATTTTTCGAATTTAGGGATAACGTCCACGATTGTGGACGTTGATTGGAATTTTAGTACTTTATAAAGTTTCGATGGCGATAAGTTCTCTTGTGACGTATTTTTCGTTTGAAATTGAATAATTAATTAGCGTTTTGATCAGTTATTTTTGGTATTTGAGCCAATGATCTTAGCGATAAGTTTATCGAAATATTTAATGAGTTTTGATTTTATTATCGCATTTTTCGGCTTTTATATGAAGGTTAAGATTTTAGTGAGATTCAGGTAAACTTGGCGTCAATATTTTTGGAGTAGAATTTTAGTAGAAATGAGGATTTTATTTTTAGTGAAAAGTATGGTTTCCTGATGGGCTATTATTAGATCTAGTTAGTGACGTTTTCCTGCTATAAAGGTATTTTACAGGTGGCGCCTTATTGACATTTTTGCCCAATTTTGATATTTTTGGAGTTGTGATGAATGCAGCAGCATTAGGTATGAACCCCGCCAATACCACTGAGCTATGCAGTCCGCGTATATTGCCTTTACGGGCTTGATGCTCTAACGAGTATTTGGCCCGTAACAAAATGTATTTGTAAACTAATATAGGCTTCGTTTTGTCACCACTTTTTGGAGGAGATATAAATTTTAAGTTCTTACGTCGCACAATTTAAAATTAAGGGAGACAGAATTACATTTTCTGTGCTTTTAATTAGTTGATGGGTGGTTTTGCAAACTGATGAGGATTTTCATAGCGCGGTCTTTTAACCATGGTATATATTTGGATGTAAATAACTTTTCCAATTTAACTGCCCGGTGAAGAACCATTATTTTGCAATAGTTGTTATAGCTGAATACAAAAATATTGTTTATTACGTATTTAATAAAAGTTGAAGGGATAGCGAAAATTGAGCTAGGGATAAGTATTAAATGACCATTTGAATCCATTTGTGAATAAGTAACAATTTTATAGGCGTAAAAAGTTGTAGATGAAAAATAATAAAGACTTGAGTAAAGTAAAATTAATAAACATTACGAACTTTAATAATATTATTAGGATTTAAAGAATCGATTGAAATGTTACCAAATTCAGAACACTGATGTTGAATTTTTGAAAATTCACGTTAGGCGGAATACTTAACTGTACTGTAGCGTATAAGAAAAGTTAAACCCTTTCAAAATAGTATAAGCAGCGACACCGCTTGCCTTACACATGATAGATTCAACGGGAAACTACCTGAGCAGGTCCTGTAGAGGCATTAAACTTCAAGGTAGTGCTGTTTTTGTACCACAATCTTACTAATTGAAACTTAGAATAATTACACAAAAATAATTGTCTTTAAGACGAAAATCTTTTAAACTAAGGTAAATAAATCGATGCACTTTAATTGAAACTTATTGCATCTTTTATCATAGTTCACACAATTTAAATTAATTGAACTTGGTATTATATTAAATAAAAGTTGCAACGTAGGTAAACGGTTGTCTGTTTCAAAATGAGATTTTATGTAGGTATAAAATCGTGTAGGAATGACAACGTTTTCGACAGTTTCTATTCTAGAAAGTGAAGAAGCTAACTAAGATTGTGGGAAAATTTCCCAGTTAAAACAATTCTTACATCAATTTGGAAACGGCTACTGTTCCAAGGAGCCCAAGATCTTTACCGAACTCCGACTTTTAAAATTGTCTATTTAAACGCACCTTGTGTTTTCCAGATTAAGATCTTCTCGAACAGACGAGCTAGTGGGATAATTCAGTGACTACAGATTGTGTGAGTTTAAGGAGATTCCACATCACAACCCGTTGGAAAAATGTCTTTAGGAGTATCCCACAAAAAATTACATTGTTCGTTTCAGATGATGTTACTGAATGTGCAAGCCACCGCTGGCGGTATTATATTGGGTTTGATAAAAAAGGACATCGGTACGAAAATGTTACTGCTAACATGTGGAGTATTTAATAAAGCAAAACCCAAAACCGCATTCAAATAAGCTAACATCTACGTTTGAGTGATCAAAGCTCAATACAGTAACGAAAATTCCTAAAACCTTCGACGAAGCTTAAACGTTCCCAAAACGCGAATAAAGAGCGCAACTCTATATATGTTACAAAAATTATATCAAAGAAAAGATAAGCAATAAAAAACTATGGTTGTGGCATAACTCCATAAAAATATTTAAGGTAATAAACTAATCAAACTATTCAACTAATCAAGAGTTTCATAAATTGTGCTAGAAAATAAATACAACATTTTGTATACGATAGCTACACAGAATATAAACTAAATACTTTTCACAGAAAGCAGCCACGTACCATAGCAGTACATTGATTAATCTCTAAACAACGTGTGAGTCCAAAAGAGCTGTACATTACAAAGGCAATAGGAGTACCTCCCCGTTGGTTCTAGGCAAAAGGAACGATGTAGTCCTTGTAACTACATAAAACTTAAGCCAAGAAATTCACGACTATGTTACAATGTTTCTTGGCACTAAACATAAATCACATACGACCCGAAAATTTTACATACATGAATCAAACACGACAAAATTAACGAATATACACACCGCCCACATACACACACCCGTTGCATGCGCACGCACACAGACAAACAAACATAGACGAACACAAACATACACACACGCATGCATGCACGAACGCACGCACAAGCGCGCACGCACGCATGAACGCACATATTAGATATATCTATTCGATTTAAATAATGCGCAATCGTCAAACCTAATTATAACGAAATTATTAGATAGAAATGGTACACCGCACACTCGTACACCGATACCGTATCACGCCCACAACAAACAAACGACACCCGTACGCACGCAGCAGCACAACAGCACACGCACACACACACACACATTAGTTATTTCTGCTCGATTTAAAAAATGCGCAATTGTCCAATTCCTTTATAACGCAAATACAGTAATTATTAATCATAAACACACGTACACACACACACACACACACACACACACACACACACACACGAGCGAACACACCACACACAACACACACACACACACACACACACACACACACACACACACACACACACCACACACACACACACACACACACACAACACACACACACACACACACACACCACACACACACACACACACACGCACACACACACACGACACACACACACACGCACACACCACACGCACACACGCACACACTCACACACGCACACACACACACACGCACGCACACACACCACACACGCACACCACACGCACACACACACACACACACACACACACACACGCACACACGACACACGCACACAGCACACAGCACACCACACACACACACGCACACACACACGCACACACGCACACACACCACACACGCACACCACACGCACGCACACGCACACACACACGCACACACGCACACACACGCACACACACACACAAACACACATACGCACTCACGCACGCACGCACGCACGACACGCACGCACACACGCACACACACACACACACACACACACACACACACACACACACACACACACACACACACACACACACACACACACACACACACACACACACACACACCACGAGAATACCAGATAACTCTGAAAAGAACAAAATATAATTTAGAAGAAATTAATAAATGCAAAAAAAAGATATATTGCCGAACAGTACAACAAATATTCAATAAGGATCAACCATTAACAAATGAGATAACATATGACGAAACAAATTGGGCAGCTTTCATACAATACCCTACACTCGGGAAGGAAAGCGCGAT
>JARFJB010000935.1:0-155000 GCA_036346205.1 Vesta saturnalis | reverse complement strand
ATTAAGAACAAAGGTCACGATTTCATTAAAATAAATGCTACAATAGCCATAGTGAAATTGAATTGAATAGTAAAGATTCTTTCAGTTGCAATCGGTACTTCGGATTGTGTCGCAAACATAATCATTTTACCTAATAGCCACCATTACACGCTCCTTGACTTATATACGATTATTCAAACATTATTAGATGCGTTCTAAAGCTACAAATGAATATTAGAAAGGAACATACCATGGAAATGATTCCGCAAAGTATAGAATCGTTAGTGTAATACACTTGTGTAGTGCTGCACAAAATACAATCACTCCTAATATGCAAGCAAGTGTTCCAGTGAAAACTGCACACGGAAAACGAGAAGAGCGTGGGAAGTAGCCACCTGTAATATTAAAAGTTTTTTGTTCACTATGAAACTTAAATTGAGTATTGGGGTTTTTTAATTCAGTTATATTAGCTGTACGAATCTGTGAATTCTCACATTTCCTATTAGATATTATTCCTTACTTTAGAGCATAATCACAATAACAACCTTTAATATATTAACGTTAGAAGTTTGTAACTTTACACTATACATTTGAAATAGTTGTCAATGCGTCTGGCTAAAGTATCTTCAAAGCAGCACATTATGATTCGCAGTACTTCATATACTTTAATACAGCCTCACTGCCGTGAGAAATTTTTTTTTAATTGAGTTGTTATCAGCGTGTAAGTAGAGTACTAAGCTTTCGTTATATATTCGAACAATTTGAACAGAAGGTAAATAAGTAAATAACTTTGAGGTTCAGTGATTAAACATTAATATCTAGCCAAAAGATTACCGTTGCTCAAAACACCACGAGATAAACTTAGATAGGTTAGCTTAACCTATTCAATATTTCATAGGACCTATAATAAACCATAATTCCTTACACAAGCTAAAAAGCTAGTGCGAAAGTGGACGTCGATGTCAAATTATATTAGTTAGAGAATTTTTATTTATTCATACTTTTAAAGTACGTTTATTAGACGCTAGTTCCTTACGCGTGCTAAAAATGATTAGCGTTGCAAGAAAGATGTGGGAGAGATATAGGTTAGAGAATCTTCCTTCGTGCTTATTTCGAGACCGTCGACAAAAATAAGCTACTGACTTGTGTTATTCCCCATAAAAAGAAACGTCTGGTAAGGAACAACACACGATATTTCAACATAGACAGTGCAAATTAAAAGTACAAGATAATGCATTGTTTAGGATAATTATGCAACTGTGTAATACGTTGATAACGTAGGCAACATCTTTATATCAGATAAAGCTTAACAAGTATACAGCTGCTAAGCATTTCCAACCCCATTAAATAAATTTTTGAGGATTCTTTGGCTTCATATTATGAAACTTTGTAATGAAAAGTTATGTAAAGTTAAATTAACTTTAAAACATATCGTTACACATTTTCCTACGAAGTTGATCATTATTCAAATATTCAACAAATTTGCATAAACATCTAAATTCAATAATTAGTTTAGTCTTCTGAGGTATATATGCGATATTTTTATATACTTTAAGTGTGTAGTTGTGTCAGAAATATTAGATAAAGATCAAGAACACCTCCTAGTAAACCACCCATCTCTGTCGCAGGATTTCTGCACAAAACCTAATCAGCTCCACCAGAAATGAAATCAAGCTTAATTGCGGTAGTCCAGGTACGCACGATTTATCGTTCTGGGGTAATTGTGGATACATGAATCCACAAACATGCACGCAGGCACGGAAACACACAGTCACACACGTACACAAATACACACACGCACGCACATACGCACACACGCACATACACACGCACGCGCGCACGCACGTACGAGCACGCGCACGCACGTACGAACGCGTACACGCATAGACCCACACATGCACACACACGCACACACATACAGAAAACATTTATTAGTCCTGGAAAGGACACTACTAGATGACGTACATGATATTGATTTGATTGAGATTGATCTGATTAATTGAATTATTCACTTGATCTGATTGATTGATTAATTGCTTTGATTGAGATTGATTTGTATATATGATTTGATTGATTGACTTGGTTGAGATTGATTGATTTGACCCACAACTTTTAATTATTTGATTTTATTGAGACTGATTGATTGAAATTAATCTGATTGAGATAGATCTGGTCATCTGGAAGGAGCGTGGCCATTTTGATCGAGATTGGACTGATTGAGATTGATCTGATTGATTGATTAATTGATTTTATTCAGTATTATTTCAAGCTTCCCGCCAAGGAGGCCCGACATGGGGCAAAGACCCTAACACAAGTTCCGGAGACCTATACCTGTCCTGTGAGTTAGTATGAGGGCCCCCTTATTAAAGTACTATTTCAAATTTTACGCCCTAACGATTACTGGGATCTGCATGTATTTTTAAAAATATACCGCTAGGTGGAGCCACGATCAAACATTACAGAAAACATTCATTCGTCCTAGAAATACACCACAAGATGGCACCACATACAAAACCAGTCAACTAGGATACATCGCCTTAGGCCTTCAACGAGAACACAGAGTTTGGCGGCAGGACGGGGTCTAAGGACCAATCAGAAACCAGCAGGCGGGGCTTGTCTTTAAGCCCTCCAATCAGAATGCTCGGTCTGGGGCTGTATGCGCGCGCAAGACCAATCAAGTGGAAGTGGGCGTGGTGGTGCAGGTGAAGGGCGGGTCATGTGATTACCCCCCCTCCTTCCCCCACCACCTTTAATTAATTATGACGTTAGTGCCCTCATCGGGCACCATTTTACTCACACACACACACACATATACACACACACACACACACACACACACACACACACCCGCAGGTATGCACGCATACACACACACACACACACACACACACACACACAACACACAATATACGCATGTGGGCACGCATGCATTCATGCATGTACGCACGTGCGCGGGCGCGCACGCTCACTTAGAACAGAGTTAGTTTATCATCAATTAGGCACGTTCAATGCTAGATGCCATTTTTTCTCCACAACCGAACTGTAACTGAGGGTTAATGTGCTTTAATTTAGATTAGAGTAGATAGTGGCTTTGAAAAAAAGCACTTTTCATAACCTCTCTCACAATATGCAATATGTCATACTTATTATCAATAATAACTAATTTTATTGTTTAATTGATAGTCTTACTGCAATAAAAAAGAAAAATTATAATCTGTTATAAGTAATGCTTGACAACTGTAATTTGTTTGTTTGAAAAAAATGTTTATCGCAATAAATTCGTTCGCATTCCTCATCTTAGTGCCACTCTGAGGTCATACTAGTGCCAATTTAAGGTTAGTAAATGGTAAAATACTCCAAGCACGAAAATCTGTAAGGGTATTTATACCTATAATGCATTTACCGACGGTATAGCTTAAATAAAGGAACGCTTAAACATTTACATGGCATTAAAAATTGTATAAATAAATATTTGAAGGCATAAATTTTTTATATAGAAGATGAAATGTAAAATGTAAAACTGGTAACAGTTTAAACGTATTAGGGAAGGTTGAATATAAAGTGTATAGAATATTTAAACTAAAACCTAAACTAAATTGTTTAACAAGTTTCCTTTTCAAAAATAGGGTGTTCGTTGTTTTATAGCATTTCACATTTGATGATAATATTTCTTCAATATACGCTAAATTACAAGTAGCGGACGACAGAAAGACAATATAGAATTCGTAGCATATGTGCAGTGATTGTCCAAATGCAAAATTAGACATTAAATGAAATATGTAAAAAAAAATTAATTTTCTAAATATGGAGACGTGTTGAAACGGTTAGTTTTGAAAAAAAAATATGGATTCTGTGGTATATTAATTAAAATTAATGTAATCTAAGTAATTAAACTATGAAAAAACGTTAGAAGTAACACTTCACAGATAAAGTTTATTTTGTATGATAAATTAACATTTTTAAAGAAATCATTATTTTAAGCATCAATAAGGAAGGACTAAGACAATCGATAAAAATCGGTTTGCGCATCGTTTCAATAAAATATCCCATTGGGTAATTTTGTAAATTAGGTCGGCCATATCTCAGGAATGGATTATAGCACAGGTTCGGGCAAAAAATGTTTATAACGAAAGTGGCCTCGAGAAACGCCTGGAAATTATTTTCAGAATTGTATGTGCACCGCTAGAGGGCGTATTTGACAGTTAAAATTTTAAAAAGCAAATTTTTTCAAAATTTACTCAATTAAGGGGCATATTAAATATAATAATCAGATTCCTCGACAAATTCTGCATATTTTTCATTTGACAAGTTTTAATCTATCTCTTCAAATAAGGGATGGGGGAGAGTGGGTACCTTGTTACGAAAAAACGCGTTTAATTCAGGTTCTGCTTAACCGAGTTTAATAAACTTGATGTTGTTTGAAAGAGCTTCCATTAAACAATAGAAAATTTGTAAATTTGAAGCAAATAACATAAATGCTAGAGGGCGCTGTTTAATATTTTTTTAATATGGTGTTTTCTCTTTACAATTTTAAATGGAAGCATAAAAATTTAAGTAGGTCCTTAAAAAGTAGACTAAATTAGTAATAAAACAGTGAAAACTGCAAGTCGATATCTTTTTCCTATCCCAAGATACCGTAAGAAACAGGTAAATGGCGGGAATTGTTCTTCCAACGTCTAGTAGGCTAGTTCGCGTTAACGGAAATTATTAAATTTAGCCTGGATGAAAAGATCTTACATTGGTCTGCCGTAATTTAAACTGTTATCATACTAAGGTTATGGTTGCCGCTAGATTACCTAAATGTAATGCTGTCGCCACTAACAATGAGAACAAATTATAAAATATTAATGTGATAAATCTAACAATTAAAACCTTAAATAAATAACTACGTAATTAGAGTCGCCCTAGACGTTCGAAATGTCGTCCATCATTTTCAATGCATGAAATCAATCGCTGACGGGTGTAGAGAACAGCAGCTTCAATTTCTGCCTTTGAAATACTTCGTATTATCTGTCGTATTCTTTCAATCATGTCAGCTCTTGTTGTGGGTCTATCGGCATAAACGGGATCTTTTATTCGCTCCCACAAATAAAAATCTAAACAAGTTAGGTCTGGAGGCCTTGGTGGCCAAATAAATAAACTTTCACGTCCTATCCACCTTTCAGGGTATGATTGATCTAAGAAATTCCGAACATCTATAGAATAATGTGCCGGACACCCATCATGTTGCAAGAACATGTCACGACGAATGGCCAAGGGTACGTCTTCTAAAAGAAGTGGCAATTCGTTGCTTAAAAAATCTAAATATATTTCTCCATTAACAGTCTCATAAAAAAAAGCCCCAATTATTTCTCCACCTAGAATCCCGCACCACACATTTACAGACCAACGACCCTGATGTTGGACCTCCTGGATCCAGTGGGGATTCGTTTCAGACCAGTAGTGTACATTATGTCGATTTACACTACCATCACTAAGACAAGTAGCCTCATCTGTCCACATAATTCGTGAAAGTATTTCAGGATCGTCGTGTATCATATTTGAGAGCCAGCTGCAAAAATTCAACCTGGTATCGAAATCTTGAGCATTCAAACTATGGTGTAGGGCCACATGATATGGGTGCAATCTAAAATAGTATATATTATAAAGTAATCAGATCAATAAGACACATTGAAGTCCTTCGTTGTTAGTAAACGAAAAAGGACTTTAAATGCATTAACTCTCGTAATGTTATTACGAATTTTTTTCGCCCGGCCTTTCATTATTTCTTATTATTGGTACCTTTTTCCTTTACTTTACCTCACTTAATTATCATGTTGTTGGTTAAAATCTATTCACATAGCATAAGATAATTTCATTAAATAATTTGGTGTTTTATTGAAACTGGACATAAAATGGCGGCAAATACATTAGTCATGTTGTCACAAGTTAACTTGGATGTAATGACATTTTCGGTATGATAAATTAAAACATTTTTATCATTATAATACCGAATAAAACATGCATTAATAAATAAGTAGTCACCTGGGTCCTCTTAAAGTATTTTGGACCGTGGTTCGACATATACCTAAGTCTCTAACTATAGCTCTGGTGCTTGAATGAGGGTTAACATTTACATAAGCTAAAACATCAATAACATTTTCCTCTGTTCTACCTCTGCGTTGTCTTCGGTACACAAGAAAATTCACATTTCGAGTAGTACGCACACGGTGTGCGAGTCGGAGAAAAATTCTTCTGCTGTGATGCCGTCTGTTTGGGTACTGCAGTGCATACACTCTAGCAGCAACGGTTGCATCTCTCATACATTCAAAATAAACTGCCAACATATCAAATGCTTCTTCATTTGTAAGAATTATTTTGGTACGAAAAGATAAAGAAAGTCTATTAAATGCAACACGATGAATAATTTTTGACATATGCGTGAAAATCATAGCTTGCTTGTTTTCAACAGGGAATTTATTTTATATCTTACATGGCCCTCTTTACTAATTTTGTTGTCATCAGTAAATCTTGATTCATATTTTAAACTGTATTTGTTGTTGCTGGGCAAATATCGGTTTTCATTGATATTTTATGCTTTTGATTTACTAACACATCGCTTGAAAACAAATATAACATTCTTATATAATTAAAAAAATGTTAGTTTTATCACATTATTATTTTATAGTTTGTTCTCATTGTTAGTAGCGACAGCATTACATTTAGGTAATCTAGCGGCAACCATAACATTAGTATGATAACAGTTTAAGTTACTGCAGACCAATGTAAGATCTTTTCATCCATGCTAAATTTAATAATTTCCGTTAACACGAACTAGCCTACTAGACGTTGGAAGAACAATTCCCGCCATTTACCTGTTTCTTACGGTATCTCAGGATAGCAAAAATATATTGACTTGCAGTTTTCACTGTTTTATTACTAATTTAGTCTACTTTTTAAAGACCTACTTAAATTTTTTATGCTTCCGTTTAAAATTGTAAAGAGAAAACACAATATTAAAACGCGCCCTCTAGCATTTATGTTATTAATCAGATTGCTTCAAATTTACAAATTTTCTATTGTTTAACAAAAGCTCTTTCAAACAACCTCAAGTTTATTATTAAAATCGGTCAAGCAGAACCTGAATTAAAGGCGTTTTTGCGTTACAAGGTTCCCACTCTTCCCCATCCCTTATTTGAAGAGATAGACTAAAACTTGTCAAATAAAAAATATGCAGAATTTGTCGAGGAATCTGATTATAATATTTAATATGCCCCTTAATTGAGTAAATTTTGAAAAATTTTGCTTTTTAAAATTTTAACTACCAAATACGCCCTCTAGCGGTGGACTTACAATTCTGAAAATAATTTCCAGGCGTTTCTCGAGGCCAGTTTTGTTATACAAATTTTTTTCCCGAACCTGTGCTATAATCCATTCCTGAGATATGGCCGACGGCCGTTCTTAGTTGGCCACCCGGTACATACACCTAAAGGATTTGAATTTAAACAAAATCCCTTCCTCGAGTAATTTAAGGAAATGGTTATTAAAAGTGCAATTACAATGGTAATTGCACTGCACTTTTTAATAAGAAAACATTTAATGATCCCTGGATATAATTAAGATTTTGATAAACAGTAACTGTTAACTTTTTTCTTTAGATAAAATCTGGGGTCGGGAAAATAGTTTGCCGATGACCTTTTGAATAAATTCCGTGATGGGTATAATAATTAGTACAGGGTGGTCCAGATTGATTGAAGTGGTCCGCTTACTTCAAAAAATCTATTATCCACTTATCTCATTTAGTAATCCCAACTATTTCCAGTGGTGTACATATGAGTATTACTGATTGGGCGGGAAATTCAAAAGTTGATATATCAACAATAAATACAGAAAAATTTTAAATGACTTGAATAGTCTGTATTTCTTGATTGTTGAACTACCTCCATCTTAATGTTATTATTAAAAATGCCAATAAGTAAATGGAATGTTTTTATTTCAATTTAGTTTTAATTTCACTGATGACAAAGACAGATTATACTCTCCGAAAGCTTATAATAGGTGCTGAAAATGTTATCCATTATTTTCTAAGCATAAATTTACTCTACATTTAATATTCTCGAAGACGGCGTTCACTATGGCATTCTCCTCAATATTAACACGACAGAAACTTGCCTTGTTCTGTTAATATTAAATATTAAATTTAAATATTTTAAAGTAATAGTTATTCTAATAGCAATAATTGTAAGAGGATTAATAGCATTAAATCAAATCAAAATACGAAAAATTATAACTTATTCATCAATTAATCACATAGGATGAATAATTGCTGCAATAATTTATTTACAAATAACATGATTAGTTTACTTTTTAACCTATTTAATTTTAGCAATTAACATAATTTTAATTTTAAATAAAAACAAAATTTATTTTATTAATAAATTAATTCAAATATTAAATTTTTATCCTAATTAAAGTAATATTTATCACAAATTTCCGGTCATTAGCAGGAATCCCACCATTTTTAGGGTTTTTACCCAAATGATTAACTATTCAAATCATAATTCAAAAATCTTTAATTAATATACCAGTGATCATAATCATTTTCACAATAATAATAATTTATGTCTACATCAATATTTTACTATCCACATACTTAATTAAATCAAATTCAACAGATTGGATTATTAATCTTAAGCCAAAAATAAGTTATAAAATTATAATCATTAATTTATTTTTACTTATGACTCAATAAGTCTTGAAAAAGACCCATTTTACGGGTCAGTTTATACATACATACTTACAAACGCTCATGACCCCAGCGGATGAAATTTTTGATAAATCACTTACGCTTTCCAGTGTTCGAATACATTTTTGATAACAATATGACCATATCAGAGTTACAAACCCTACAATCAATCTGTAGCACGCTGTATTTCCTATCAAATATAATGATGGGTCGGGTTCAAGAGCGGCTGCTTACATAATTAGATATGCACAACATTTACTTAGATTTATACAGGTACTGTTCAATTATATAGTTCCTCCCTCCTTAACCGTTGAACACTAATGCATCGTAAATTTTACGACGCTGACACTAGTTTGGTTAGTTTCGTATAACTTTGTACAACGTATCAGCTCCGCGTGACAAGTATCTTCCTATTGTTCATATTCTAGTGGTGATCTTTTCGACGCCTTGTCGTAAATTTTACGAAATATTGGTATTATCATGATTCTTGCGCCTGCCCTTGTATTGTCGCAACATATATTTCTAACATTTTAGATAATTTTTTTCCATATAGGACAGGTAAGTGAGTTATTACTCATTTAACCTTAACTTACACCTATAATAACATTTTTGTTTTCAAGAGAATGCCTTCAAATTGGCATAAAGACAGACCGTTGACAGAACAAGACCTGTAAGGTCAAATAAGAAAAATAATGAACGGCAAATACAGCGAACCGAAACCTTTCGAAGAAAGTGCTAATTTTGGGAAGAGACTAACCTAGAAAAATCTTTCAAACACCGATATCGATTTTAACGAAACTGATATGGACATTTCCAAGGTCTCTAATCACTTGTTGATGACCTAGCTGATTCTCTACCCAAAGATGTTGTTAATAAAGAAGTTGAAGACGAGGACTCTGATGCTGAAGCTCCATTGTCCACCCTTGTTGAGGAAACTAAAAGGCCCGAGTAAATTATAATGCCAAAGATGCTTTGATTAAAAGAACAGACTGGCATAAATGCTTTTCAGAACCGTCTTGCAAGAATAGGAAAAACAGCTGCCAGAAATATTTCTGACAGCAAGGTAATTTCAAAAGGTTGCTACACAATCGAAGAAAACTTTCTTCATTTCTTGTCTGATGATATGGACATGATACTTCAGCGAACAAATGAACAAAGAAAGACAATTACTTGAATATAAACAAAATGTTGACGGTACCATTTCTGACACATTCTACAGAGCTTGCATGAATGCTGAACGCGGACTAATTACTGGACAATCCCTGGAAGATAATGCTTTTAGGAACTTTACGCAAGAATAAAAAGGAGATTTCTGAAGAAGTTTTGGAAACTAAGGAAAGACGACCCGCTACTTCCATCAATTACTTTGATAAAGACAAAACATAATCCTATGCTCCAAAAAAAAGGTAAAGTGGATTTTCCTCCCTCAAATACTTTACGAAGGGCGAGAAGTCTATACACAGATTGGTAAACCAGCCATCGTTTTGAATTATAATCAAGCTAAGACTGGAATCGAGACCAACTTTCTAGCAGTATGCGTTGCAATAGAAAAACGCGAAGATGGCCCTTATACATATTTTGTGGCATGCTTATGTCAACTGGTATTAATTCATTTATTCTACACTGCCACAATAAGTTAAAAACAAATTTTAAACAACTTTCCCGCTGTGACTGCATAATTGAGATAGAAAGTAGGTGCTAGAGCATGAATGGAGGCAAGACTTAGAATACTAGGATATCTAAAAATTATTGAGGAACGTGAACCCGTGGCTCCCCCAGAGAAGAAACGTAAAACCTGCTATTACTGTGCGAATCCGATTATCTTTAAGGATATTACTGCTTTAGGATGTTGTATACAACCCTTAATAACTATCTTGCTTTAACAAATATTAAATAATTTCGTTGATTTTTCATGAACTTGCAAGATTTACGGCACATTAGTATTTCCGTGTGTCAAAAATATATTCGTGTTCAAGGGTTAAGTTTGGTGAATGAGGGGTTCACATTTCAAGTATTGTTTACTATTAACCTTTTTATTTCGTTTCATACGCTTACATTGAATTTAACTTATACGCTACTATAGTTATCCATTACAAGCATTATTAAGTTCAGCACATTATTGTTATGTGATTGACACTATTACTATTAAGGGTTCTTAACTTCACAAACATCGATTTTGAATCCGTGCCGTTGAAACTAAGGTTTCACTTCCGAAGGTCGAGGACAAGATCATAATGTATATTCTCTTGGAGTTGAAAGATTTTTCAGACGTTAAGAAAGACGGTATAATAACTATTATGATTATATATATATATATATATATATATATATATATATATATATATATATATATATATATATATATATATATATATATATATATATATATATATATATATATATATATATATATATATATATATTCGTTTGCGTTTGCGTTTGCATTTGCATTTGCTTTTGGGTTTACGTTTGCCCTCTGCGTCTGCGTCTGCGTCTGCGTCAGCGTCTGCGTGTGCGTGTGCGTGAGCGTATGCGTGTGCGTGTGCGTGTGCTTGTGCTTGAGCTTGTGCTTGTGCTTGTGCACTTGCTTGTGCTTGTGCTTGGGTTTGTGCTTGTGATTGTGAATGTGCTTGTGCTTGTGCTTGTGCTTGTGCTTGTGCTTGTGCTTACGCTTGTGCTTGCGTTTGTGTTTGCGTTTGCGTTTGCGTTTGCGTTTGAGTTTGAGTTTACGTTTACGTTTGCGTTTGCGTATGCGTATGCGTTTGCGTTTGTGTTTGCGTTTGAGCTTGCGTTTGCGTTTGCGTTTGCGTTTGCGTTCTTTGCATATCGTTTGCTTGTTTGCGTTTTTGCTTTATTGCATTTGAGTTTGCGTTGTTTGCGTTTTCGTTGCGTGTCGTGTCTGTGTGTGTGTGTGTGTGTGTGTGTGTGTTGTGTGTGTGTGTGTGTTGTGTGATTTGTGTATTTGTGTGTTTGTGTGTTTGTGTTGGTATGTTTGTGTTTGTGTTTTCGTGTGTTTGTGTGTTTTTGTGTTTTTGTGTTTGTGTGTTTGTGTTTGTGTGTTTGTGTGTTCTTGTTTGTGTGTTTGTGCGTTTGTGTGTGTGTGTGTGAACTTGTGTGGGTATGTGCGTGTGTTGGTGTGTATATGTGTGCGTGTGTGCGTGTACGTATGCGTGTGTGCGATTACGTGTGTGTATGAGCTTGTATGTGCCTGTATGTGCGTGTATGTTCGTGTATACGTGTATGTGCGTGTATGTATGTGTATGTGCGTGTATGTGCTTGCATGTGCGTGTATGTGCGTTTATGTGCGTGTATGTGCCTGTATGTGCGATCGAGCGTGCGTCCTTTTGTGCGTGCGCGCGTTTGCACGTGTGCTTACGTGCTTGCGTGTGTGCGTGAACGTATGTGTATGTGCGTGTATGTGCGTGTATGTGCGTCTATCTGCGTGTATGTGCGTGTATGTGCGTGTTTGTGCATGTATGTGCGTGTATGTATGTGTATGTGCGAGTATGTGCGTGTATGTGAGTGTATGTGCGTTTACGTGCGTATATGTGAGTGCATGTGCGTGTATGTGCGGGTACGTGCGTGTATCTGCGTGTATGTGCGTGTATGTGCGATAGAGCGTACGTGCGTGGGTACTTGCGTCTTTGCTTGCGTGCGTGCTTTCGTGCGTGCGTGTCGTGCGTGCGTGTGCGCGTGCGTGACTTTATTCATGTGTGCGCGTGTGCGCATGTGTGCGTGTGCGCTAATACTTGCTTGTATGTGCGCCTGTGCGTTCGTCGGAGTGTGTGTCGTGTGTGTGAATGCATTCGTGCGTGTGTGTAAGCAGCGCGCGTGTGTGTGTGTGCTTTCGTGCGCGTGTGTGCGTATGCGTGAGTGCGTGTCTGTGTGTGTGCGTGTATGCGTGTGTTCGTTGGTTCGTGTGTGCGTACGTGCGTCTTTGCGTGTCTGAGAGTGTGCGTCTGTGCGTGTGTGCATGAGTGCGCATGTGCGTGTGTGCACGTGTGCGTATGTGCGTGTGTGCATGTGAACGTGTGTGCGTGTGTGCGTGTGTGCATGTGTGCGTGTGTTCGTGTGTACGTGTGTACGTGTGAGCGTGTGTGCGTGTGTGCTTGTGCCTGTGGCGTGTACGTATGCGTGTGTGCGACTGCGTGTGCATATGTGCGTGTATGTGCGTGTATATGTGTGTATGTGCGTGTATGTGCGTGTATATGCGTGTATGTGCGTGTATGTATGTGGGTGTGCGTGTGTGTGTGTGTGAGTGTGTTCGTGTGTGTTCGTGTATGTGCGTGTATGTTCGTCTATGGTCGCCTATGTGCGTGTATGTGCGTGTATATGCGTGTATGTGCGTGTATGTGCATGTATGTGCTTGTATTTGCGTGTATGTGCGTGTATGTGTGTGTGTGTGTGTGTGTGTGTGTGTGTGTGTGTGTGTGTGTGGGTGTGTGTGTGCGTCTGGGAGTGTGTGGGCGTGTGTGTTTGTGTACGTGTGTGTGGGTCTGGGTGCGTGTGCGTGTGTGAGTGTGCGTGTGTGCGAGCGTGCGTGCGTGTGCGTTTGTGCGTGTATATGCGTGTGTGTGCGTGTATGTGTGTGGATGTGTGTGTATGTACGTTTATGTACGTGTATGTGCGTGTATGGGCGTGTTTGTGATTGTATGTGCGTGTATGTGCGTTAGAGCGTGCGGCGTGGGTACGTGCGTCCTTGCGTGCGTGCGTGCTTGCTTGCTTTCTTGCGTGCGAGCTTGCTTGTGTGCGTGCGTGTGTGCGTTTGTGCGTGTGTGCATGTGAACGTGTGAGCGTGTGTGCGTTTGTGTGTGTGTCTGTGTGCGTGAATTTGTGGGTGTGTGCGAGTTCGTGTTCGTATGTGCGTGTATATGCGTGCATGTGCGTGTATGTGCGTGTATGTACGTGTATGTACGTGTATGAGCTTGTATCTGCGTGAACGTGCGTGTATTTGCGTGTATGTGTGTGTGTGTGTGTGTGTGCATGATCTTGTATGTGCTTATATGTGTGTGTATGTGCGTGTATGTGCGTGTGTGCGTGTAGGTACGTGTATGTACGTATATGTGCGTGTATGTGCGTATATGTGCGTGTGTGTTCGTGTATCTGTGTGTATGTGCGGTTATGTGCGTGTATCTGCGTGAAAGTGCACGTATGGGCGTGTATGTGCGTGTATGTGCGTGTATGTGCGCTTATGTACGTGTATGTTCGTGTATGTGCGTGTTTGAGGGTGTATGTGCGTGTATACGCTTGGATGTGTGTATGTACGAGTATGTGCGTGTATCTGCGTGCTTGTGCGTGTATGCGCGTGTATGTGCGTGTATGCGCGTGTATCTGCTTGTATGTGGGTGTATGTTCGTGTATGTGCGTATATGTGCGTGTTTGTTTGTGTATGTGCTTGTATGTGCGAGTATGTGCTTGCATGTACGTGTATGTTCGTGTATGTGCGTGTATGTGCTTGTATGTGCTTATATGTGCGTGTAAGTGAGTGTATGAGCGTGTATGTGCGCGTATGTACGCATATGTACGTATATGTGCGTGTATGTGCGTATATGTGCGTGTATGTGCGTATATGTGCGTGTGTCTGCGTGAATGTGCATGTATGGGAGTGTATCTGCGCTTATGTTCGTGTATGTTCGTGTATGTGCGTGTTTGTGAGTCTATGTGCGTGTGTACGCTTGGAAGTGTGTGTATGTACGTGTATGTGCGTGTATGTGCGTGTTTGTGAGTGTATGCGCGTGTATGTGCGTGTATGTGCGTGTATCTGCTTTTATGTGCGTGTATGTTCGTGTATGTGCGTATATGTGCGTGTATGTGTGTGTATGTGCTTGTATGTGCTTATATGTACGAGTATGTGCTTGCATGTACGTGTATGTTCGTGTATGTGCGTGTATGTGCTTGTATGTGCTTATATGTGCGTGTATGTGCGTGTATGTGCGTCTATATGCGTGTATATGCGTGTATGTGCGTGTATGTGCGCGTATGTACGCGTATGTACGTATATGTGCGTGTATGTGTGTGTATGTGCTTGTATGTGCTTATATGTACGAGTATCTGCTTGCATGTACGTGTGTGTTCGTGTATGTGCGTGTATGTGTTATGCTTATATGCGTGTATGTGCGTGTATGTGCGTCTATATGCGTGTATATGCGTGTATGTGCGTGTATGTTAGCGTATGTACGCGTATGTACGTATATGTGCGTGTATGTGCGTATATGTGCGTGTATGTGCGTATATCTGTGTATGTGCGTATATGTGCGTGTATCTGCGTGAATGCGCATGTATGGGAGTGTATGTGCGTGTATGTACGTTTATGTACGTGTATGTGCGTGTATGGGCGTGTTTGTGATTGTATGTGCGTGTATGTGCTTGTATGTGTGTGTATCTGCGTGTATGTGCGTGTATTTGCGTGTATGTGCGTATGCGCGTGTATGTGCGTGTATGTTCGTGTATGTGCGTGTATGTCCGTCTATGTGCGTCTATGTGCGTGTATATGCGTGTATGAGCGTGTATGTGCGCGTATGTACGCATATGTACGTATATGTGCGTGTATGTGCGTATATGTGCGTGTATGTGCGTATATCTGCGTGTATGTGCGTATATGTGCGTGTGTCTGCGTGAATGTGCATGTATGGGAGTGTATGTGCGTGTATGTGCGCTTATGTACGTGTATGTTCGTGTATGTGCGTGTTTGTGAGTCTATGTGCGTGTGTACGCTTGGATGTGTGTATGTACGTGTATGTGCGTGTATGTGCGTGTTTGTGCGTGTATGCGCGTGTATGTGCGTGTATGTGCGTGTATCTGCTTTTATGTGCGTGTATGTTCGTGTATGTGCGTATATGTGCGTGTATGTGTGTGTATGTGCTTGTATGTGCTTATATGTGCGAGTATGTGCTTGCATGTACGTGTATGTTCGTGTATGTGCTTGTATGTGCTTATATGTGCGTGTATGTGCGCGTATGTACGCGTATGTACGTATATGTGCGTGTGTGTGCGTATATCTGTGTGTATGTGCGTATATGTGCGTGTATCTGCGTGAATGTGAATGTATGGGAGTGTATGTGCGTGTATGTGCGTTTATGTACGTGTATGTGCTTGTATGTGTGTGTATCTGCGTGTATGTTCGTGTATGTACGTGTATGTCCGTCTATGTGCGTCTATGTGCGTGTGTGTGTGTGTGTATGTGCGTGTATGTGCGAGTATGTGCGTGTATGTGCGTTTATGTACGTGTTTGTGCGTGTATTGGCGTGTTTGTGATTGTATGTGCGTGTATGTGCTTGTATGTGTGTGTATCTGCGTGTATGTGCGTGTATGTGCGTGTATGTGTGTATGCGCGTGTATGTGCGTGTATGTGCGTGTATGTTCGTGTATGTTCGTGTATGTACGTGTATGTCCGTCTATGTGCGTCTATGTGCGTGTATGTGCGTGTATGTGCGTGTATGTGCTTGTATGTGCGTGTATGTTCGTGTATGTGCGTGTGTGCTTGTATGTGTGCGGCTAGGTGCGTGTGTGTGCGTGTGTGTGTGTACGTGTGTGTGCGTGTGTGCGTGTCGGTGCGGCTGGGTGCGTGTGGGTGTGTGTGTGGGTTCGTCTGTGTGTGCGTGTGTGCGTGTGTGTGTATGAGTGTGTGAGTGTCTGTTTGTGCGTGTACGCGTGTGTGCGTGCGCGCGTGCACGTTTGATTGATTTCTTGTGTTTGTACGTGCGTGCGTGCGTTCTTGCGTGCTTGGTTGCGTGCGTGCATGCGTGCGTGTTTGCGTGCGTGCGTGCGTGGGTGCGTGAGTGCGTACGTGCGTGTGTGTGTCTGTCTGTGTCTGTGTCTGTGTCTGTGTCTGTGTCTGTGTCTGTGTCTGTGTCTGTGTCTGTGTCTGTGTCTGTGTCTGTGTCTGTGTCTGTGTCTGTGTCTGTGTCTATGTCTGTATCTGTGCCTTTGCCTGTGTCTGTGTCTGTGTCTGTGTCTGTGTCTGTGTCTGTGTCTGTGTCTGTGTCTGTGTCTGTGTCTGTGTCTGTGTCTGTGTCTGTGTCCATGTCTGTGTCTGTTGCCACGATAACTTAAAAAATACATAACTGATTTTAATGAAGCTATAAGTGTTATTTGAAATCTCTGTTCTGTCAAATTTTGATTCAAATCTATTTACAAATAATAGATTTTTACAGAATGTGCTAAAGAACATTTAGTATTTAGAAAACTGCTAACTTAATTGAAAAAAGAGAAAGCCATAATCAAGTATTAAGCAGTTATCCGTAATGAAACATATGTAAAGCAACTAAAAACCAAAAAATTCCTTAAAATAGCATTTGTCCTGTTTGGAAAAGCTCTCAACTGTAGCAAGCGCTATTAGTTTTTATTGATAATTCAATTCTAGTTAAATTCGACATATAAATTTTTTGTGCGGATACTTATATGCGTTTAAAGTTTAAATCTTTTCATTCAAAATGAAAAACGTAATTAACTTTGAACATAACCCTGATTTTCATATTTGACGAACGAAGTTGGAATATCAGTACGTCGTTAATAAAAATTGAAATAGAATTGAGTATTTTATACGATATAGATATGTGTTTTGCACTATCTAAGAGCAAATATGAAGAAGTTAAAATTATTTGTCTCGTGATTGATTAACTCTAGCTCCTAGTTGCTAATATACCACGACATACGCATAAGAAAGTTATGTGCTGGCCACGTCATATTTTTAATTAATAATAATTATATTACATTTGTGCGATCAATTCGTGTTAATGCTGTATTAATTTCGAAAGCGGACAGACAGATGTCGCATCAGAATTGCAAATTGAACCAAGACGTTTTGTATATTTGATAAATCATTTTTCTTTATAATAGTCATTCACGTTTAATGTGAGTAAATAATTACAACAGTCAATTATATAATTTATTCAGTGATGTTATTCAACAAAGGAGAGGTTTTTGTTGTTAAAATAGTAGTCTATATGTAGGAAATGTGATGAATTTCAGAAATTTTGGCAAGTATAAAAATATACATACCCATTCTTTCTAGTCCTTAATATAATCAATATATACTTAATGAAAATTTATCATCATATTGTAAGAACCCTGGAATAGAATTAATTACTGGTTTTTGAAAAGTTCACATTCACATCTAACGTGAAAGTAAACAAAGGTCTATAATGGCCGGAAATATTGACCAGGATTTATCTGTTCTGTTTTCCGTCGTTATCATATGCATATTTTTAACTTTTTATACATATATCTGTATGACTGATGGGAAGTTCAAGAAGCACATGATAGTAGATATACTACCATTCCTGTCCACTTTTGTCACTAGATTTGTCCAGATTTGTCACCAGAAAAGTCACTAGATTTCTAGGTTGGTAACATTGCTGGGTGCTAAGTCAAGGCCACGTTGTTGGTAACGGGCAATTAAGGCTACGTGTTAGGTTGGTAACCCTGCTAAGTCAAGGTCAAAGGTAAAAAGTTGCAAGGTAATCAAAATAGTATTCAAGGTCGAAGACTTACGGTGGTGTCATATTTCTTAGAAATATAAAAAGGTGAAAAGCTAAAAATAGAAATTGCAGGTAATCATAAATAATTTTCAAGGTCAAACTTTTTAGCAGGAAATATAAATTTTGGAGCTGATCATCATATTTATAGTCAAGGTCAACAGTAGGTATTTAACAAGTTTAAGCATGTCAACATGGTCAAGGTGAAAAGCTAAAAATAGAAATTGCAAGGTAATCATAAATAATTTCAAGGTCAAACTTTTGCGAAATATAAATTTTGGAGCTGATCATCATATTTCTAGTCAAGGTCAAAAGTAGGTATTTAACAAGTTTAAGCAAAGGTCAAAGCTAAAAATAGAAGTTGCAAGGTAATCATAAATCTAAAAATAGTTTTCAAGGTCAAAGGTTATTGACCTACGCTGGTGTCATATTTCTTAGAAATATAAAAGGTCAAGGTGAAAAGCTAAAAATAGAAGGTTGAACTTTTGAAATATATTTCTTATATAAATTACGCGTATAGGTATACGGATCCTAACTCACCGTGCAGTACGCGTTCCGTTTCAAGGTCACAGGTTAGTAACATTGCCTATTTCAAGGGTAGCAACCCTGCTAAGTCCTCTTCAAGGTCACTAGAAAAGTTACTAGGTTTTGATTATCCTGAAGGTCATTGCCCTCAGTCTCAAGCAAGTCTATGCATGTTTCAAGGGCACGCCCTATTCTGAGAAATCAAGAACAAAGGGGTTGTTTAAAGTCTATGCTTTCAAGGCCACATGAGAAACAAAGACGATCTATTGTTTTGGCTGAGTCATAGCTTCTGAAGTTCTAGGAAATCAAGAACAAAGACGATGCATTGTCGACGGTTCAAAGTCTATGCTTTCAAGGCCACATGAAAGAACAAAGACTATCTATTGTTCCGTTATTCTAAAAATAGATTGTTATCTCAATTCTAGGAAATCAATAACAAAGGCGACCCATTGTCAACGCTTCAAAGTCTATGTTATTTTCAAGGTAAAAGAACAAAAGCGATTCATTCTTCTGGTCGAGTTATAAAAATAAATTGTTATCTCAATTCTGAGAAATCATGAACAAAGACGATGTATTGTTCAAAGTCTATGCTTATAATTTTCAAAGGTAAATGAACAAAGACGATTCATTGTTCTGGTTGATTTATAAAAATAGATTGTTATCTAAATACATCTCTTTCAAGAACAAAGGCAATCCATTGTCAACGATTTAAAGTTTATGCTTATAAGGTCACACCTCTGATAACAAAGACGATCCATTATTCAGTTATTTTAAAAATAGATTGCTATCTCAATTCTAGGAAATCAAGAGCCCTGAGGTGCATGTTTCAAGCAATGTCACGCCTCAAGTGAGCTAAACAGGTGGCGTTCCCTAAACAGGTAGCCGTTTCCTAAAACAGGTAGCCGTTTCCTAAAAACAGGTAGCCGTTTCTTAAACAGGGGTCCGTTTAAAACAGATAGCTGTTTCGCAACATTTCTTAGAAATGGTCAGGGAAAAGCTATAAATAGAAATTGCAAGGTAATCATAAATCTAAGAATAGAATTTTCAAGATCTACTCCACTTGAAGGTCACGACGACGATGATCTCATAAGCTATGCATAAAAAGTAGGTCATGAGTTCATTGAAGGTGAATACTCCACTTCAAGCTAAAATAGAAATTGCAATGTCACCATCCTCATCATATTACAAGGTCACTCTGCGGTCAAACGTTTGAATTTGTATGTCAAGGTCAAAGCTAAAAATAGAAACTGCAATGTCATCATCATCATATTACAATTCTTAGAAGTCTAAAAATAGTGTGGTCAAAGGTTATTGATCTGTATATCATAGCTAAAAATGGTCGGTTCATGTCCTCACTAAAGGTGATCGCGTTACAGCTAAAAAGTATAGTGACAGCATCATCGTTGAAAGTAGCTTATGCGCGTAACCAGATATGTATGGTAATCAAAGAGATGGTTCATATCTGCACTAATGTAACATAGTGGGGGTCGTTTAGAGTAACAATATAAGGAAATAGTGTAATGGGTAGTGAGTGTTGTGTCAAACATGTGGATGGCATACGCTCAAGAGCAATGGACCAAAGCAACTGACCTGAGAACAGCGGTGGAACGCTTGAAGCAAGAATTTTCAGCATTAGTATTCGATGCCGAACATGAGGCGGTTTACGGGGGAGGTGATTATAGTGAAGCGAGTGTAACGTCCTAGTGAAAAGTATGAAAAGGAGTAAAGATATGTGAAAAGTTTTTAAATTTAAAGGAAATATGTAGAACATGTTTTGTAGAAGAACTGAAAGCTGCGCAATTGCATCAGTTTTGCAATGAAAAATGGATGGCATCTCTTGATGGTAGTTCATCCTCATCAGATGCAGATTAGCCTATCGATACAATTATCAAAGTGCACTCTCCTCTAACATCATGATGCAGTAATATATAGGACAGTTCCGGTGTCAACTATAATTCATAAGCGTTCTCGAATCAATAAAGATGGATCTATCTGCATTGAACAGTAGCACTTTCTGTAAATCCTTCACGAACGTAAAAGACGCAAAATATAAAGTGATTGATATGAATACTATCAACACAAAGTATGGAAACATATTATCATTGAAACCCAGAACTTTAAGTGCATACTTACCTTAGGATTTTATGAATAGTTCAAAAGAAGATCGCATTGAAAAGTTTAAGCAATATCTGGTTGAGAATGACGCATTACCAGCACCGGAACTGTAGGAAAGATGACTAATTTAACATTTATGTAAAAAAAATAATAACATATATATCTATGTATAATTGTTTGGAAATAAATTATATATTTTTGTTGCAAAAAAAGAAGTCTTCTATTTTTGATTAAATGAAGGGTATATCATAATGAAGAGCTGCTATTGATGAGACTAAAAAATGTAGCGTATAATAATATGGTGTCTGCAGCTATATTGGCTAAGCTGTTCAAGGTTAAAATTTATTGGTATCATATTACAATTCATACCAACTAAAGCAATATCTGGTTGAGAATGACGCATTACCAGCGCCGGAACTGTAGGAAAGATTGCATTAGCGCATATACAACACGCTAACGAAGACAACCAGACAAATATAGAAAAGTAATGATTGTTATAATTGATGTGCAAGGATTCAAAACAGCAAGAAATATATTTACACCTAAGGAACTAGCGATATATAATGGAGAGCAAATTGCTCATTACGTATTCAAACCCCATTTCCATGGCACACCTTGGATAGTGAATTTCAAAAGCAAGCTAATTGGTTAATTCACAACCACCACTTTATCAAGTAATATGGATATACTTCTCCATGTCTATTCCTAGTATACTTAGTGATTGCATATCAACAACAGATGAGGTGTACGTTAAAGGACGAGAAAGCCACATTTTCGGTGTTGACAAAATTTTTAAAAGAATATTTGATAAAGGTTATATACCAAATTGGTCTAGTGAACTTTTCAAGATTGTTAAAGTGCGTGTAAGGAATCGGTCACGTACTTACTACAAGACAGGGACACCTATTTATAGACAGGAACTGCAAAAGGTTAAATATCCCGATGTGTATTTGGTGGAAAAGGTCATTTGACGTAAAAGAATAAAGTGTACGTAAAGTGGTTGGGATTAAAATAATATTCATGGATCGATGATGATGATGATAATGTAGTTTATAAGCATATTATTGTAAGGCAATAATCTCATTTATAATTCAATGATGCCGGTAAGAACAACAAGCACTTTGGAACACTTAAATTACTGTAGAAAGCATTACTATTGGTTTAATAACGGATATAAATGTCCTGCTTGTATAGGTACCCACTAGTATGAATATAACTTATCGTAATATAGTGTGTATAGGAACTAACGTAGAATGTAATTTCTGTAAGAATAATAATAAAAGACCAATTGTAATTTGTATATTTATTAATAATAAAACATACTGATACATAAATATTAGGCCTAAAGTGTTTATGTAGTCCTCAAATGGTCAACCCAAACTGCTTTCAGTCTACAGGAAACAGGACAGAATTTGTCAAAAATAAATGGATCTATCTGCATTGAATGGTAGCACTTTCTGTAAATCCATCACGAACGTAAAAGACTTGGAGGTGTGTGCAAAACATAAAGTGATTATATGAATACCATCGACATAAAGTATGGTAAACATATTATCATTGAAACAGAACTTTAAGTCCATACTTCCCTTACAATTTTATGAATACTTCAAAAGAAGATCGCATTGAAAAGTTTAAACAATATCTGTCTGAGAATGACATGTAGATTACCAGCTCAGGAAAGGCAACTAATTTAAAATTTCAATGTAAAAAAAAAAAATTATAATAACATATGTCTATGTATAATTGTTTGGAAATAAACTATGTATTTTTATTACAAAAATTATATATATATATATATATATATATATATATATATATATATATATATATATATATATATATATATATATATATATATATATATATATATATATTAAACAGTTTCTTATCATGATTTATTAAATTATACAAATTATGTAGGAAGAAATGACACATAAAAGCTTATATGTTTATATTTTTATAAATCACTAGTCCTTTATCAAAAATTCCAATTTTTGACATGTGATAAACAAGTAAGAGCGCAATGATAGCAATCAAAATTCTCGAAACTAAAAGAATGTAAAAAAAAAAAAATTTTCAAGTATTAATGATAAATTTTTAGTTTAGTATGTAAGAAAAGTTGAAACTTGTACAAATGAATAAATCATAAACTTTAGTCCTTTACCCAAAAATTTTAATTTTTGGTATGTAGAAATAAACATGTAACAAGAAAAAATAGGAGTTTCAAATTAAAATGTGGAAAAACTTCCAACTAGCGCTTTAAAATAAGTTTCCATATGGTTTTAATTGTTTATATGAAATATATATATATATATATATATATATATATATATATATATATATATATATATATATATATATATATATATATATATATATATATATATTAAACAGTTTCTTATCATGATTTATTAAATTATCCAAATTATGTAGGAAGAAATGACCATAAAACTTATATTACAAAAGAAAGAAAGAAAAGGTCAAAACATTATCCTGTTATTGAAATGTTGTCAGCATTTTGTATGTATCTATTTTAAAATAAATAAATACACTCTTTTATAATATCAGATTAATTTTAACTCAAAATTTTGAATTTTTATATATGCTGAATAAATAACAGTGAAAGGTTAGCATTAAAATAAATTCAGAATTAAAAAATTTCAAAACAGTCTTGTGAATATAGTACATAAAGGTTAAACTTGCGTACATTTATATTTATAAATCATGTCCTTAAAAAATTCCAATTTTGGCATGTAATAAACATAAGAGCGCAAAAGATGGTAAAATTTCAAAACTAAAGAATGAAAAAAAATTTTCAATTATTAATGATAAAGTTTGCAGTTTTGATATTAAGTGAACGTTTGCTTAATAAATCATAACTCAATGTCCTTTGCCCAAAAATTCTGAATTTTCGTATATATATCCAATAAGTAAGAGCGCCAAAGATAGTAGTTTCAAAAATTTGTAAAACAAAAAATGTGATAAAAATGTATGTTACCAATGATATGTAAATATATGGTTTAATCGCTTAATAAATCAAAACTCAATGTCCTTTACCCAAAAATTCTGAAATTTCGTATACAGGTTCAATAAATTAGAGCGCCAATGATGGCAGTTCAAAATTTACAAAATGTGATAAAAAAAAAGATGAATTTTACCAATGTAAATTTATATGTGTTAAAGTTGTTAACTGCTTAATAAATCACAAATCAATGTCCTTTACCCAAAAATTCTGAAATTTGTATAAGTTCAATAAATTAGAGCGCCAATGATAGCAGTTCAAAATTTCAAAATGTGATAAAAAAAAGATGAATTTATCAATGTAAATTTATATGTAAGTTAAAGTTGTTAACTGCTTAATAAATCACAACTCAATGTCCTTTACCCAAAATTCTGAAATTTCGTATACAGGTTCAATAAATTAGAGCGCCAATGATGGCAGTTCCAAAATTTACCAAAACAAAAAATGAGATAAAAAAAGATGAATTTTACCAATGTAAATTTATATGTAAGTTAAAGTTGTTAACTGCTTAATAAATCACAAATCAATGTCCTTTACCCAAAAATTCTGAAATTTCGTATACAGATCCAATAACATCCTGACTGAACATTTATTAAGTTGATGACAGAGAGTGACATGTTTTGTAGAAGGTGATCTGAAGAAAAGTGATTCAAGCATTGATAACAAATAAACATCTTGTGTACTCGATTTAAGCATAGCATCGAATGCTAAACTGGGGCTGTACAATAGTCAGAGGATCAAATTTGTAAGTACTTAAACAAGTTTACCGAAAATTTTCGAAAATATCAGCTAAAGTAGAACGTTCGTTTTAAATACAAATCTGAGTACTTAACGATCTAATATGAAATTTGTTCCAAACATTAACCGCATATGCAAACTAACATCATTGATTCAGTCATTATTAAGATGACTAAAAACGCTAATTAATTCAAGGTTAAATATCAAAACTTGTTATAACTTGTATTTGACCGTATGCAGCATACAAAACTCGACTTATATGAAAATGAAATTTGATACTTTCACACTCTTTAGTTCATTGCCTTTAGATTGCGTATTAAGAGCTTGTTCAGAAAGATGCAGATATTGCACTTTCTTTAGTATTACCTTTAGTGGGCGTTTACTGGTAATATCTAATAACCTAACATTGCTGACATGGCATGAAATACCTTTTCATGTCTAGATTATGATATTCATCACCTTTGCTTGCACAGCTCAATAGTAACCACTTCACTTTTTGTACACGTTAACAAATTTATGATATAATCATAATAATAATTTTATTTCAATATTCAGTAGTTACATACATACATAACATACTATACAGATAAAATGGCATCAAACAGCAAACGCTCAAAACTGTCACTACAAAAGAAGAAGAAAGCCAACATACTGCAAGATGTATTAGTGTTCAAAACAAGTTGTTGAGACACTTGTAAGTGAAAATGAGATACCAATCATCTCTATACGCGACAGTGATGTAGAGGACGATGACTTTCAAGGTTTTTGAAAGTAAGTATTCCTTGTTAATGTATTGTTTTTGTGTGGTGATTTCTTAATAAATATTATTAACCAAACCAATTATTTTCTAGCATCACGCCGCAACCACAGTTGTAGCTTCATACCACCACTGCAGCCACCTACATCCTCAATATGGAGGAATTGAGCTCACTACCACCACCACCACCACAAGAACTACACTCCTAATACGGAGGAAAAATTTAGAATTAATACGACCAGTGTGTTCACCACCACCATCACAAGCAATATCTCAGGATCCTACAAACTTGCAGCAATTTAAAATAAAAAGTGTTAGGTGGTTGCAGAACATTTTATCAACATACATTAATTCTGAAAAATCGGAAGTGTCAAAAGTGGAGCGATTAAATAATGAGTTTGCAGCGAACAACAACTACAAGTTGCACGACAGAACATTAAAAATACACAAAATGCGTTAAGAATATTGATAGTTTAGACATTTAGTTGTTTATAATTAGGTACTAAGTAATTTGTGATTTTTTTTTTTTCAATAAAATTTTTTATACTTTATTATTTTTCATTAACACATATATATATATATATATATATATATATATATATTATATATACAAAGAAAAGTTAAGCCGATGTTATAAGTGAACAGAAGATGAAGTGTTAAAATTTTCATTTGAAACATAACCTCTAAAAATATGAATTAATGCATAAAAATAAGATATTCAATTGCAGTATATCATTGAAATATACATATGATTTTATATATCTCAATTTTTGTGTAAATAGTGCGGACATTCAAATTTTTTTTACTTTAACTTAATATAAATTTACATTGATAAAATTCATTTTTTTTATCACATTTTGGTAAATTTTGGAACTGCCATCATTGGTGCTCTAATTTATTGAACCTGTATACGAAATTTCAGAATTTTGGGTAAAGGACATTGAGTTGTGATTTATTAAGCAGTTAACAACTTTAACATATAAATTTACATTGATAAAATTCATCTTTTTATCACATTTTGGTAAATTTTGAACTGCCATCATTGGCGCTCTAATTTATTGAACCTGTATACGAAATTTCAGAATTTTTGGGTAAAGGACATTGGATTTGTGATTTATTAAGCAGTTAACAACTTTAACTTACATATAAATTTACATTGATAAAATTCATCTTTTATCACATTTTGGTAAATTTTGAACTGCCATCATTGGCGCTCTAATTTATTGAACCTGTATACGAAATTTCAGAATTTTTGGGTAAAGGACATTGGATTTGTGATTTATTAAGCAGTTAACAACTTTAACTTACATATAAATTTACATTGGTAAAATTCATCTTTTTTTATCACATTTTGGTAAATTTTGGAACTGCCATCATTGGCGCTCTAATTTATTGAACCTGTATACGAAATTTCAGAATTTTTGGGTAAAGGACATTGGAGTTTGATTTATTAAGCGATTAAAATCTATATTTACATATCATTGGTAACATACATTTTTTATCACATTTTGTTTTACAAATTTTTGAAACTACTATCTTTGGCGCTCTTACTTATTGGATATATATACGAAAATTCAGAATTTTTTGGGCAAAGGACATTGGAGTTATGATTTATTAAGCCTTAACAACGTTCACTTACATATCAAAACTGCAAACTTTATCATTAATAATTGAAAATTTTTTTTCACATTCTTTTAGTTTTGAGAATTTTTGGAGTGCCATCTTTTGCGCTCTTACGTGTTTAGTCTATATGCCGAAAATTGGAATTTTTGGGTAAAGGACTACTGATTTATAAATAAATATAAATGTACGCAAGTTTCAACCTTTATGTACTATATTCACAAGACTGTTTTGAAATTTTTTATATTCTGAATTTATTTTAATGCTAACCTTTGCACTGTTATTTATTCAGCATATATACAAAATTCAAAATTTTTGAGTTAAAATTCATCTGATATTATAAAAGAGTGTATTTATTTATTTTAAAATAGACATACAGAAATGCTGACATACATTTCATATAACAGGATAATGTTATTGACCTTTTCTTTCTTTCTTTGTAATATAAGTTTTATGGTCATTTCTTCCTACATAATTTGGATAATTTAATAAATCATGATAAGAAACTCGTTTAATATATATATATATATATATATATATATATATATATATATATATATATATATATATATATATATATCATATAAATTCAATTAAAACCATATGGAAACTTATTTTAAACTAGTTAAGTTTTTCCACATTTTGGAATTTGAAACTCCTATTTTTGCGTTGTTACATGTTTATCTACATACCAAAAATTAAAATTTTGGGTAAAGGACTAAAGTGTTATGATTTATTCATTTGTACAAGTTTCAACTTTTCTGTACATACTAAACTAAAAATTTATCATTAATACTTGAAAATTTTTTTTCATTCTTTAGTTTGAGAATTTTGGATTGCTATCTATTGCGCTCTTACTTGTTTACTCTACATGTCAAAATTGGAATTTTGGGTAAAGGACTAGTGATTTATAAATAAATATAAATATATAAGCTTATGTGTCATTTCTTCCTACATAATTTGTATAATTTAATAAATCATGATAAAACTCGTTTAATATATATATATATATATATATATATATATATATATATATATATATATATATATATATATATATATATATATATATATATATATATATCTATATAAATTCAATTAAAACCATATGGAAACTTATTTTAAAGCCTAGTTAGTTTTTCCACATTTTTAATTTGAAACTCTATTTTTTGCTTGTTACATGTTTATTACATACCAAAATTAAAATTTTTGGGTAAAGGACTAAAGTGTTATGATTTATTCATTTGTACAAGTTTCAACTTTTCTGTACATACTAAACTAAAAAATTTATCATTAATACTTGAAAATTTTTTTTTTTTCACATTCTTTTAGTTTCGAGAATTTTTGGATTGCTATCTATTGCGCTCTTACTTGTTTACTCTACATGTCAAAAATTGGAATTTTTGGGGAAAGGACTAGTGATTTATAAATAAATATAAACATATAAGCTTTGTGTCATTTCTTCCTACATAATTTGTATAATTTAATAAATCATGATAAGAAACTCTTTAATATATATATATATATATATATATATATATATATATATATATATATATATATATATATATATATATTTTTGTAATAAAAATACATAGTTTATTTCCAAACAATTATACATAGACATATGTTATTATAATTTTTTTTTTTTTTTTACAGAAATTTTAAATTAGTTGCCTTTCCTGAGCTGGTAATCTACATGTCATTCTCAGACAGATATTGTTTAAACTTTTCAATGCGATCTTCTTTTGAAGTATTCATAAAATTGTAAGGGAAGTATGGACTTAAAGTTCTGGGTTTCAATGATAATATGTTTACCATACTTTATGTCGATGGTATTCATATAATCACTTTATGTTTTCACACACTCCAAGTCTTTTACGTTCGTGATGGATTTACAGAAAGTGCTACCATTCAATGCAGATAGATCCATTTATTTTTGACAAATTCTGTCCTGTTTCCTGTAGACTGAAAGCAGTTTAGGTTGACCATTTGAGGACTACATAAACACTTTAGGCCTAATATTTATGTATCAGTATGTTTTATTATTAATAAATAATACAAATTACAATTGGTCTTTTATTATTATTCTTACAGAAATTACATTCTACGTTAGTTCCTTAAGTACACACTATATTACGATAAGTTATATTCATACTAGTGGGTACCTATACAAGCAGGACATTTATATCCGTTATTAAACCAATAGTAATGCTTTCTACAGTAATTTAAGTGTTCCAAAGTGCTTGTTGTTCTTACCGGCATCATTGAATTATAAATGAGATTATTGTTACAATAATATGCTTATAAACTACATTATCATCGTCATCATCATCATCGATCCATGAATATTATTTTAATCCCAACCACTTTACGTACACTTTATTCTTTTACGTCAAATGACCTTTTCCACCAAATACACATCGGGATATTTAACCTTTGCAGTTCCTGTCTATAAATAGGTGTCCCTGTCTTGTAGTAAGTACGTGACCGGATTCCTTAACGCACTTTAACAATCTTGAAAAGTTCACTAGACCAATTTGGTATATAACCTTTATCAAATATTCTTTTAAAAATTTTTCAACACCGAAAATTGGCTTTCTCCGTCCTTTAACGTCCCTTCTGTTGTTGATATGCAATCACTAAGTATACTAGGAATAGACATGGAGAAGTATATCCATATTCCCACTTGATAAAGTGGTTGTGAATTAACCAATTAGCTTGCTTTTGAAATTCACTATCAAGGTGTGTGGAAATGGGGTTTGAATACGTAATGAGCAATTTGCTCTCCATTATATATCGCTAGTTCCTTAGGTGTAAATATATTTCTTGCGTTTTGAATCCTTGCACATCAATTATAACAATCATTACTTTTCTATATTTGTCTGGTTGTCTTCGTTCGTGTTTATATTGCGCTAATGCAATCTTTCCTACAGTTCCGGCGCTGGTAATGGTCCTCAACCAGATATTGCTTTGTTGGTATGAATTGTAATATGATACCAATAAATTTTAACCTTGAGCTTAGCCAAAAGCTGCAGACACCATATTATTATACGCTACATTTTTTAGTCTCATCAATAGCAGCTCTCTTCATTATGATATACCCTTCATTTAATCAAAAATAGAAGACATTCTTTTTTGCAACAAAAATATATAATTTATTTCCAAACAATTATACATAGATATATATGTTATTATTTTTTTTACATAAATGTTAAATTAGTCATCTTTCCTACAGTTCCGGTGCTGGTAATGCGTCATTCTCAACCAGATATTGCTTAAACTTTTCAATGCGATCTTCTTTTGAACTATTCATAAAATCCTAAGGTAAGTATGCACTTAAAGTTCTGGGTTTCAATGATAATATGTTTCCCATACTTTGTGTTGATAGTATTCATATCAATCACTTTATATTTTGCGTCTTTTACGTTCGTGAAGGATTTACAGAAAGTGCTACTGTTCAATGCAGATAGATCCATCTTTATTGATTCGAGAACGCTTATGAATTATAGTTGACACCGGAACTGTCCTATATATTACTGCATCATGATGTTAGAGGAGAGTGCACTTTGATAATTGTATCGATAGGCTAATCTGCATCTGATGAGGATGAACTACCATCAAGAGATGCCATCCATTTTCATTGCAAAACTGATGCAATTGCGCAGCTTTCAGTTCTTCTACAAAACATGTTCTACATATTTCCTTTAAATTTAAAAACTTTTCACATATCTTTACTCCTTTTCATACTTTTTCACTAGGACGTTACACTCCGCTTCACTATAATCACCTCCCCCGTAAACCGCCTCATGTTCGGCATCGAATACTAATGCTGAAAATTCTTGCTTCAAGCGTTCCACCGCTGTTCTCAGGTCAGTTGCTTTGGTCCATTGCTCTTGAGCGTATGCCATCCACATGTTTGACACAACACTCACTACCCATTACACTATTTCCTTATATTGTTACTCTAAACGACCCCACTATGTTACATTAGTGCAGATATGAACCATCTCTTTGATTACCATACATATCTGGTTACGCGCATAAGCTACTTTCAACGATGATGCTGTCACTATACTTTTTAGCTGTAACGCGATCACCTTTTAGTGAGGACTTGAACCGACCATTTTAGCTATGATATACAGATCAATAACCTTTGACACACTATTTTTAGACTTCTAAGAATTGTAATGATGATGATGACATTGCAGTTTCTATTTTAGCTTCTGACCTTGACATACAAATTTCAAACGTTTGACCGCAGAGTGACCTTGTAATATGATGAGGATGGTGACATTGCAATTTCTATTTTTAGCTTGAAGTGGAGTATTCACCTTCAATGAACTCATGACCTACTTTTTATGCATAGCTTATGAGATCATCGTCGTCGTGACCTTCAAGTGGAGTAGATCTTGAAAATTCTATTCTTAGATTTATGATTACCTTGCAATTTCTATTTATAGCTTTTCGCCCTGACCATTTCTAAGAAATGTTGCGAAACAGCTATCTGTTTTGAAACGGACCCCTGTTTAAGAAACGGCTACCTGTTTTTAGGAAACGGCTACCTGTTTTAGGAAACGGCTACCTGTTTAGGGAACGGCCACCTGTTTAGCTCACTTGAGGGCGTGACATTGCTTGAAACATGCACCTCAGGGCTCTTGATTTCCTAGAATTGAGATAGCAATCTATTTTTAAAATAACTGAATAATGGATCGTCTTTGTTATCAGAGGTGTGACCTTATAAGCATAAACTTTAAATCGTTGACAATGGATTGCCTTTGTTCTTGAAAGAGATGTATTTAGATAACAATCTATTTTTATAAATCAACCAGAACAATGAATCGTCTTTGTTCATTTACCTTTGAAAATTATAAGCATAGACTTTGAACAATACATCGTCTTTGTTCATGATTTCTCAGAATTGAGATAACAATTTATTTTATAACTCGACCAGAAGAATGAATCGCTTTTGTTCTTTACCTTGAAAATAACATAGACTTTGAAGCGTTGACAATGGGTCGCCTTTGTTATTGATTTCCTAGAATTGAGATAACAATCTATTTTTAGAATAACGGAACAATAGATAGTCTTTGTTCTTTCATGTGGCCTTGAAAGCATAGACTTTGAACCGTCGACAATGCATCGTCTTTGTTCTTGATTTCCTAGAACTTCAGAAGCTATGACTCAGCCAAAACAATAGATCGTCTTTGTTCTCTCATGTGGCCTTGAAAGCATAGACTTTAAACAACCCCTTTGTTCTTGATTTCTCAGAATAGGGCGTGCCTTGAAACATGCATAGACTTGCTTGAGACTGAGGGCAATGACCTTCAGGATAATCAAAAACCTAGTAACTTTTCTAGTGACCTTGAAGCGGAGGACTTAGCAGGTTGCTACCTTGAAATAGGCAATGTTACTAACCTGTGACCTTGAAACGGGAACGCGTACGTGCACGGTGAGTTAGGATCCGTATACCTATACGCGTAATTTATATAAGAAATATATTTCGCTAAAAGTTCAACCTTCTATTTTTAGCTTTTCACCTTGACCTTTTTATATTTCTAAGAAATATGACACCAGCGTAGGTCAATAACCTTTGACCTTGAAAACTATTTTTAGATTTATGATTACCTTGCAACTTCTATTTTTAGCTTTGACCTTTGCTTAAACTTGTTAAATACCTACTTTTGACCTTGACTAGAAATATGATGATCAGCTCCAAAAATTTATATTTCCCGCTAAAAAGTTTGACCTTGAAAATTATTTATGATTACCTTGCAATTTCTATTTTTAGCTTTTCACCTTGACCATGCTTGACATGCTTAAACTTGTTAAATACCTACTGTTGACCTTGACTATAAATATGATGATCAGCTCCAAAAATTTATATTTCCCGCTAAAAAGTTTGACCTTGAAAATTATTTATGATTACCTGGCAATTTCTATTTTAGCTTTTCACCTTTTATATTTCTAAGAAATATGACACCACCGTAAGTCTTCGACCTTGAATACTATTTTGATTACCTTGCAACTTTTACCTTTGACCTTGACTTAGCAGGGTTACCAACCTAACACGTAGCCTTAGCAGTCCCGTTACCAACAACGTGGCCTTGACTTAGCACCCAGCAATGTTACCAACCTAGAAATCTAGTGACTTTTCTGGTGACAAATCTGGTGACAAATCTAGTGACAAAAGTGGGACAGGAATGGGTAGTATATCTACTCATGATATAACATGTAATGTTAATTTCGATTGTGCAATTTTGCAAAAATTACATAAATATTGCGAGTGCTTCAGGAGACACTAAAAAAACTACATTTACTCTCCAAGATTTACTTTGAATGTTACAGTTGAACACGTTTTCCCTGTCTTTTTGACTTTTTGAATTTGATATAACCCTTATTCTACAGTTTAAACGTTTTTTAAATTAAATAAACTTCTTTTTTTTTTGTGAATTCATTCTAAAATATTCATAAATCTGTCTAATGGTGATAGGTAGCGTCATTCCACAGTATACCTGGACACCGACGATTTCACCAATTGCTAGAGAGTTGCCCCCTCCACGTACGACCACCTTACATTGTGATGTACTTGTTGCACATCAGGAAATATTTTAAAAATTTTGCACGGTTCTAGTCCCGCATATTTCCGAATTGTCCAGGACTGAATTTTTGAGAAAAATGGCAAATTTTAAATTATATTTCTTTGAAGTACCCCAGTTAAGTAAACATTCTAATTATTTTTCCTAGCCTCAAAACGAACGTTTATTTGCACTTCACATGTGCCGTTTAAATTTTTTCTAAGCTTAACCTCAAGGACGATATGCGTGTTATGACGTTGAGTTAGAAAATCCTTCATAACTCAGAAACCTTTTAGATTCGGACAGTACGTTATGGGTTCATTTTTTGTTACAAATGGACTACAGAATGGCCCATTCAAGTTTCGCGGTTCTTATGCGGGACACCCAGTATAAGATAATATAAAACCTATAACAAACGTAATATAATATAGTATATAACATGGTGATAAAGGATAATATAACAAGACAATAACTAAAACTAGCAGTTCAAATAAAAGTTAACCGAAATAGAAAGACATGTCCTGTCACGTGGACGTGATTTCATCAAATATTTGCCCTTCATTTTTAAATTTTAAATTTTAAATTAAAAATTATTTGTGAAGACCGTACAACTGAAATGTAGTATAAGTTCCTGCAATTGAACTTGATAACGCATAAATTTTTGATAAAGCTTTGAATTGTAACGTTTTATGTTCTTTTCTTTAAGTATTTGGAAGGTATTCGAAATTTGTATAAATAATAATCGTATTTAGAATATTTTTTTTTGAAAACAAGTTTTGGGTTGCTTATCAAATTTAGATGGAAGTTTAAATTAGGATTATTAGTGAAACCCTTTTACTAATTTGAGAGGAGGAATTAATAAAGTTATTTGTAAATAATAGTATTTTCCTTACTGTAAGTTTTAGAAATTTTCGTTTACTGAAAGGAAAATTACGTTTTATAAAATTAAATTGAGCATAAATTATTACTTTGTACGGAGCATCGTTGGAAAATTTAATTTGTAGCCGTCAGGCTGTCGCCTTTTCTTTCCGATAAAATTTTGGTCTTAAACAAAGAGTTTAGCTTTTAGGTGCGAGGCAATAAGGTCCAGCGTTGCTAAGAAACCTTTACAGGATATCAGTAACATAAATAAGGCCCGCGGTTACGAAGTGTATTTTTTGGTGAGGCAATTTTTCCGACGGTTTTCGAGTTTGTTTCGGGCTGGAGTGTATTTAGAAAATTTATGTAATCTTTTTATAATTGGCTAATTAAGTAATAGAGACGCGAAAATCCAATGTGGCGACAATTGATTTATTCATGAGGGTCAGACCTAGTATAGACGCAGTCATTAACAAGCTACCGTTACGGCAACGAGTAAATTACCGCGGAACGCCGTGATCCATAATCAGTGATGAAAGAACTCCCGTTAGTAGGAGCGCCATCCCCGAACGACCGTTGAAAGGATCATATTAAGTTGTTGAACCATCACGAGATTGATTATCGTTAAGTGCAGTTTGTCCAAAGGGATTTTGTCGAAAATCCAAGAAGGTGTTAAGGGTTTCCTTACCTACTGATCTCACTGTTATTTGGAGTAGTTACCGCTTTTATGCGGAAGAAACCAAACGTTCTTTCCAAAATTCCAAACAGTTATTACACAGTTCGCCGGTAACGAATAACTTACTGTAAATAATTAAGCTTTGGTGTACAGTTAAAGGATACTAATAAGTATTAAGCAGAACTTGTATATAGTAGAATAAAGTTAACGAATAACGTATAACTATAGACTATAGTGTACCGTACAACCCAATGGGATAGAAATCAACCGCAACTTGGTACTTTGAATCAACGCACTGCTTTCCCTCATGAAAAAGAGTAATCGAGTGAAGTTACGTCAATAATCTCGCCTACGTTGTCTTAGAGTTCATCCTTTAGGGTAATCACTTTTGATACATTTTTTGCTGTGGTTTACAAGTTTAGTAGATTTGTGTGTATTTTATTACTTTGTTGTATATACTAACAGTTGAACACGCTGTCTTTGGAGATTAACTTCTAATCTTTGTTGCAAGCGTACTAATCCGTATTGCAATCCGAAGTGTTTTTTCCTATTTGTTATACTGACGAATTGTATCGAAATTACAAGTGTCAAATGCCTTACAAGGAGGACACTGATTTATCAAAACCATTTATTATTTTGGCATAGTAATCAGATTTACAATACATTTTAGTAAAGGCCAACACTAAAACTATCTAGTGGCACCGACTTTTAGATAAACTAAGTGATTGAACTTGCACAGAAAGCAATTAATGTAATAACTGTGGTGACATCTCTATGGTTCTTTTTTTTTATTTAGTTATATTACATTTCTTTCGAATTATGTACTTGTGTTTTTTTTAAAGTAAACCCATTTCTTATACAGCACCTCATTTACGCGTATCTTAAGTGTTTGATCATTGAACACTCATAATTATTCAGTAAAGTAACGTAACAATGGAATTATTGTTTTTTGATCACATTACCTGTTGATTGTTTTGCGGCGCGCAATTATTTTAGAGAGCGTGCGATATTATTTGTAGCCTTTCGGGTTAGGGAAGATCTGCTGGTGCCATGACCACCTGCCATTACGCTCAAATAAGCGAGTTATTTGAGTATTTATAAGAGCTGCGAAATGGCGTAGTTAGGCATTTTAACCCCGATTGTGTCACTTCAAATACTCTGGCGCCCTTTCCGGCTTAAATTTAAACCCCAACCCCTATTTTGACTTATTTATAGTAGGATATGCTATTGAGGGCAAAATTTAATAACACTTTAACCACCCCGACCACTGAGCGGTCGAGCGAGCAAAATCTAATTTTACGTGTTATCCCGTTTTACTTCCAGATTATACCGCAACAATCCCTAAAACTATTTAATGTATTGTTTTTAAGTTTAATTAAAAACAGTATTTACTAATTATGTCTTTAATGCAAAATAATGACGTTACTTGTCATTTAAGGTTGAGTTCACTCTTTCCAACGACCTTTATTCAAAGGATCTCTTTTGCTACGCACTTCGCTCACTCACCTTAACGTTTAATACCTTGTAATTTAGTTCAAACCAATTGCATGATTATCTGCGTTCTTGAAAATTTATATTTTACCAAAAACATGGATCGCACGTCTGGTTTACAATTTACATTGAATCACTGTTAAAGCATAAAGTTGAGTGGACTGTGTTTTACTTAGCTTCCTTTTATTATGTGAATTACTAGGCACTTGGAATAAACAAATTAAATACGATCTTTTGTGCCAATTTATTTACATAATGAACAAATAAGTAACTGAACACTTTATTAACAAACGAAAAATGAGCTTTGGCGATGGTCAGTGAAACGATTGCTTTTTACCATAATTCTCCTTCTTTTCTGCTTCTTCTGTCGGTTGTACGTAGAGTTTTATAATCTATAACTTCTAAGTACTTTCTATTTCCGAACTTGATCTGTATGTAACCAACTTTAATTATCCACGTTTAAAACAACTTCTATTTAATTTAACAACACTGGTGAAGTCTTGACAACAAAAGATAAAATCCGAAAACACTACATTGGTGCTTTAATACCTTAACTTCAAAATTTTACTTTTAACGTGATAAGATTTGTTGCATTGTGAAACAGAACGAATTATAGCGGTGTCCGTTTTTCGAGTGCCTGCATCGGTATCTCGCTTATCTTTAGAGATAAACAGTCGGTTAAATTAGGGCAAAGCTGCCCCTTTGTTATGTTGAACAATAATCTGAAAGAAAATTAGAGATGTCCTCCTTTGTTTTTGAATTATTTCAAAAAAAATAAAAATTTTGATTTTTGTTTGTATTTTTTTAAGCAAAAACTATTAAAGCTAGACGCTTCGTACTAAAACACTGTGAAGTCACTTTTTCACAAGAAATCTAATTTTGTCATCGTAATTTCCATGGCACCCTAGATGCAAAAGATACAAATTCCAACTATGTTTTTTCTTACGGGCGCCATTTTGGATTTTTGCATTTTTCTATCAAGTTTTTTTTTTGTCTGAACACAATAATGTATCACACATAATAGTTTGTCCTATATCTACGTCAAAATTTTCAATTTTCCAATTTTAAGAGGTTTGCTTTGTAAAGATAACGACGTTCGATTGTTTTAACGAAAAATTTGACAGTTCCACCATTTCTTGTGTGTAATCCACGTTCGTGTTGTTTTTACCGGGAAAGTGCTTTTTTCCGATGAAAAAAAAAGAAATATGCTGCGAATTTATTATGCTTCGCAACGAAATGGATTAGTCACTGCGGAAACATATTGGTAGCGTTACCCAGTGCGACAACAACCGAGTTTAAAGCTTTTTCAATTTATGATTATTATAGCAGACATAATAGTTCTGCCTTAAAGATAATAACGTTCGATCGTTGTTTTGACGGTATATAACCAAGTTTCCAAAGAAAACTATTATTATTAAAAACCTTCCACTTCAAGGTGACATCGCCGCTGGCTTTCTTAGAATAGCTATTGCTGTTGAGACATCCATTTTCATGATGTCATGACTAAGAGTGGTAATAATTCTTCCGCGAGGTTTCTTCAGTTGAGCTGGTAACGTTTTTTAAATTTTATTTTTCATTGTGCCCACAAATAGTAGTCTAGACTAGACAGATTGGACGACCCTGCTGGTGAGTGTACGTCACCGTTCTTGCTGGAATCAGATTGCATTTATCGCCCAAAAAACCAACACACACATTAAGTCCAAAACGTATTTGCGGTCGGCGTTCTTGAAACTGATGTGGGTTCTCAACTGATCAGTAATTCACATTGTGCCGATTAAAGATTCCTGAATTAGTGAACTTGCACTCATCAGACCATATGACTTTATCAAGAAAATTTTGATTGCTCTGTAGCTGATTTATCACAAACGTACAAAAAGCTACACGTTGACCCCTGTCTCCTCGATCAGGAACTTACGAAACATGGATACCTCAAGGCCGATACTTATGTTTCTTTAGTGATCTCTAAACGACTAGGTGTGATAAATCTGGCTAATGGTCAACTTCCCTCGTTGAAACAGAATGATTGTCTTGTACCTAATGAAAAAATCTATACTTAGTATTTAGGTGTTCGTTATAAAAATCATCTGAATTTTCACCACTTTTGGCGTAAATGTAAGGCGGAACTATTATGTGTGATACATCATTCTATTCAGAAAAAAAGCTCGATATAAAAATGCAAAAATCGGAAATGGCGCCCATAAGAAAATACAAAGTCGGATGTTGCATCTTTTTCGTCTTTTGCAGGAAAATTACCATAACAGGTTTAGATTCCTTGTGAAAAAGGACTTCACAATGTTTTAGTTAAAAACGTTTAGCATTAATAGTTTTTGTTTATTGTTGAACATAAAAATGAGTAACTTTGCCCTAATTTAACCGATTGTTATCTCTAAAGATAAGCGAGATCCCCATCCAGGTACTCGAAAAACGGACACCCTGTATGATGCTAATATGACAATTGCTATAGTGTGCGAAACTACTATTTTAATTTATTGCAATTAAATTGGTTGAACTATTAAAGGAAAGAGGTTGATCAGTAACCAGATAATCCAAAAGTCGTTGGTGTTACAAACACAATACGTACATAACAAAATTAAAACACAATACTTCGAAATCTTGAGTTTACACTGCGCAAGAAGTTTTTTTGTAAAAATGTTAATAATTAAACGAATCAAATTAGTTAATATTTTAACATAAACAAATGCCTACTTTAAGATTAATAAAAAAGCAAATTCAAGCTGCTATTGTTTCAAACTAATTAACTGGTGAGTTCTTTTACACAAACATATAAATCAATAATTGAAGGATGATGAAGGAATATTTCCTTTATGCGATGATAATACGGAGGAATAAATTTTTTGTTAGCTGATAATGGACTGACAGAAAGCTTATCTGGGTGGCAAATGACTGCATGGTATCCCAGTGGGCGTTGGTCAAATATCACGACTTAGAGATGAGTTACACTCAAAGAGTACAGGCGAGCCCGGCAGAAGGAATATATCTTGGTAGAACTGAAAATTATTAATAATTGGCTACTTACAAGACGTTGGACGGCCTTGCAAAGATTAAATAAATGTGTTTCCATCAACAAATATGCTCGTTTTTTTAATTTGTAATGATCCTGCGAAATCTTCACAATTTTTCCTATCCTAGAAAATAATTCCTATCAAACCTTATTTTCTAGCTATTTTCACAACTGCATTATCATTATTTATAAAGATTATCAGTTGTTGTTCCTATTCCCATTCTCTAGATTTCCTCTATAAATACCAGACCACGTACCATCCAATCTTCACTTATTTACCTATTCTCACTTGTTACACTTATTATTATACAATAATACCTGTTTTACAAAGCATCTAGCATCCCGACCAGTATTTCCAGAATTATAACCTCATATACAGATACACACATAACAAAGAAACACCCTTTCACGTTACCTTTTTCTTGACATTATTTTCATACCAGACATATCCATCATATACCAGATCTACCTCCGTTCAATACCCAAAAATCTGATATATATATATATATATATATATATATATATATATATATATATATATATATATATATATATATATATATATATATATTATATTTATATATATACACAGGACCGCTATTAAGTTGGAAAAAATTTTTATTGACATTTTTGAAAAACTCTATTGGCGGTTCGTTTCTGCATATCTGACAACCAAAACATCCATTGTCACATTTGTCATGTGACAATAAATTTGGCGGGAATTTTGAAAAATGTTAACCGTGATGCCGAAAAATGGGTCAAATTGACAATATATCGAGAAATTGTACTAAGAAAATGTATTTAGAATGCAACAAAGACTCTATATACCAATTTTTAACCAAATAAGAAAAGAAAATAAAAAATACTATTTATTCCCCTCTGCTTTTATTACGAAACGTCATAAAACCTTGTTTTACCTGGAAATGGTTTTAATAACGTAAATTACATCATTTTAGGTCAAAATTAATCAAATATTTATAAATTGGCAATTTGTGGGAGGAAAATTTAGAAAATACGATTTAGCCTCGTCACTGGTTGTGTTCATGCCTTGTATATTGAAGCGCATGAGCTGATCTAATATTTTTAACCGGTAATTAAAATGAAAACTTAACAACACATTATTTATCCTTATTAAATATACTATTAATTAGTACATTTTAAATTAGCCATATTTTTGAATTATTAAGTTGGCTTTGGAACAATCAAGTATTTCGGCTTATAAAGATGAAACTTATTGCTCTTTAAAGTGTATCTCATAATTTAAAATACCTAAAATGATGTAATTTATGTCATTAAAACTATTTCCAGGTAAAACAAGATTTTATAATGTTTCGTAATAAAATCAGTGGGGAATAAGTGGTATTTTTGTTTTTTTTCTGATTTGGTTGAAAATTGGCATATGGAGTCCTTATTACAACATTCTAAATACATTTTCGTAATACAATTTTTCGATATCTTGTCAATTTGACCCATTTTTCGGCATCACAGTAAACATTTTTCAAAATTCCCGCCAAATCTATGGCCACGTGACAAATGTCACAATGAGTTTTTATGTTGTTAGACATGCAGAAACGAACCGCCAATAGAGTTTTTCAGGAATTTCAATAATAAAAATGTTTCTCATATGTGTCCAACTTTATGGCGGTCCTGTATATATATATATATATATATATATATATATATATATATATATATATATATATATATATAATAGGAAAAACAAGACGGTATTGAAACTATGTCCAAAATTGGTAAATAAACGAAAAGTCAAAGGTGACGTTTTAAATGGAAATGTCCAAACCTCTGTTCTTATTGTTGTGAAATATAGTACCTGTATATTAATTTTACGTTGATATGTAAAAGACGTCGGTAAGTACAATACTTATCGACGAGTTGGGCCTCGCAACCAGTAATCATATCCTACTGTGTTGGACACAGATATGGCAAATAAACGAAAAAGCTCAATCATGAAAAAAATTAGTTTTCGCAACCTCGATTGCAGTAGTATCTTTTGTGTTTTTATGCAGATTTCACAACAGTCCTTCATTTGCTAAACATGGAACAACCTCAGTTTACTTAGAAGAGATCCAGCATCTTTGGCAGGGCTTCCATGTATAGGATATTACCCGTTACGACCAGAGTACTACCAACTTTAACCAGAAATATAATTTTATATCTCAGATTTATACCAAATGTTGCTATTATAACAGATATCTTCTTGTTATGAAACTAACCGGCAGGACGATCTAAAACTTTTAATAATAATTGCATAATTTATGGTATAACAAGTCTATCGGTTGAATCTCATGCAGCTACTATAGGTAACTTTTCTTAAATTAAATGATAATGTTAACAATTTTAAACTACAACTGAACTTTAACGCTGCAAAGTATAAATGTGCGTTTGTAAAGAGCAGAAACTCGTTTCCATTTTTCTAAATTAATTATTCGCTAATTAACCACTTTTCCGAATATTACAGAATCCTTCGCTATCGATACAAAAACGATGAGAGTGTTATACTTCAGAGTCCCACTCCTTAAACGATAACCAATCTTTGACCTAACGCCATTAACAAAAGCCATCCTAGCCTGCATCGGATTTCTATATAACCACAAGACGCTCTACCAAGTGAGGAATCTTTAATCGAGTTCATTCTCGAATTTTCCCGTAGATCCTGGCCGGCTGTCGCTCAAAATAGACTTCATCTGCCGCAAGTTTTCTTACAACGCGTACAAAAATACAAGGTAACGGCGGGAGCTTAACTCCCGGAGTCGTTATTGACAGACACCCCTTACAGAGAGTCTGTTTGCCTAAATTTTCCAGGCCCTTCAGTGTCTACCAGGCGGAGCAACGGAGGTATAGCCGGTAGAAATTACGTAAAAAAGAGAAAGTCCAAAACTTATCTCACTTAGTGCAATTGCCCGTTTTGTAATCGACTTATTTCGGTCTTCCTGCGTCGCAAGGCATGATAATTCGTATATATATATATATATATATATATATATATATATATATATATATATATATATATATATATATATATGGTGTCCCAAATTCGCTTCTCTATAAAGGGATCTCGGCTTCTGTTATACTTACGGCAAAGGTTAAATGGGGAAAGTTTTAGAGGAAGCTTAGAGTATTCGATATCCGGTTTCAGATTTACGATCGGTTAATTGTTTTTGAAAATATCGCCGAAAAACCGAAAATGGCGGATTTCGTTTTTCGCCAGTAAATCCGAAATGGTTAATTTGACAGCTGTCACAATGTGAGATTATTCGGACACTTTTTTAAGACGAATAAGATGGCGTGTATAACATGTCACAATTGTCGTTTGTTATCCCACCATCTGCCTCAACTTTCATTTTTCTTATTGCCGCCATATTTGATTTTTCGATTTTTTGAAAGAGCGCAATATTTTCAGTTTAGTGATGTCTCACAACTGCATAAAAGATTAGAGTTTCATCAAAATATCACACTTTCTAAAGTTAGGTCTTATTTATTATTAGTAGGCCATGATTTATTTGTCGCAAAATAACATTAATAAATAATGTAATTCTTTGAATTTTCAATAAAACATGAAATTATATAACGACCTCTCAACAAGACAGGTGCTTTGGGCCAAATTCCCACCTATGAGTGTGTTAAAAATAAAACCAGAAAAATCGTCATTAATTTAATTAATACTTGAAGCTTTAAACAACCTACAATAAAATTACAATTGCAATTAATTTACAGATTTGCAAAATGACGTCCATTTACATCGAGACATTTTTGACAATTGGTGACTGTTTTTCGTACAACCCTAGCAAGTGTATTTCCATTAACACTATTTCTAAATGTATCCAAAACTCTCTGTCTCAGGATTTCTATGGTCGCAGGAGGATCAAACTCGTAGACCTTATTCTTTGTGTGACTCCAGAGGTAGAAATCCAAGGGCGAAAGGTCAGGGGATCTAGGAGGCCAAGATATTGGACCATTTAATGCAATAATTCTTTCATCAAACTGCTCCCTTAAGAAGTTCCTGACTTGAATGGTGTTGTGTGACGGACATCCATCCTGTTGAAACCAGGTTCTTCTGAACTGATCTTCGGTGAGAGTAGCTCGTAAAGCCGGCACAACCTGGTTTCGCAAAAGCTCTAGGTACCTCTGTCCGTTTAAGTTATAGTCAAACAAAAATGGTCCTATAAGTCGATTTCCTGCAATGATTAATAATTTATAATACATAGGTGCCCAATTAAAATAGGTAAGTTAAATTAAATTACCAATAATCCTACACCAAACGTTACTTTCAAATCTGGTCTGTAGACGTCTCTCTGCCACTTCGTGAGGGTTTTCTACAGCCCAATGATGAATGTTGTGCTTATTAAAAACTCCACAATTCGTAAACTTACTCTCCTCAGTCCACAAGACATGATTAACAAAATCGGGATTTTCATTACACATTCTATACCACTCGCAGAAGCGCATTCGTCTTGGAAAATCAGTTTCCTTAAGTCCTTGAGCTATTGTGGGTTTGTATGGATAGTAGTTATTCTTTTTTAACACTCTTTGTACCGCTGATTTTGACACACGAATTTCCCGTTCTACCGTTCTTACCGATGCACTGGGGTTTTCGTTGACAGCTTGTAAAATGTTTCTGTCACGATTTTCATTATCAATATTGTATCCGCTTTTAGGTTGTTCGAAGGCCCCATAGTTAATTAAATTAATTAAAGTTTTTCTGAATTGGGTTTTATGAGACTGCCGTCGTTCGGGGTACATCTCCAAATACCTCGCTGAAGTAATGTCGGCGTTTCTGTTTGACTGCAAGTAAAGCGCTAACATGTCAAACTTTTCTTCATTTGAATAGGGAATACCGGCCATTTTCAACAGGCTTTTACAATTTGTGTGTCACGTTTATGATTCTAATGACATAAAAGCGTACTACTTATGAAAACACTACTTTGAATTATTTAACGTCAAAGTCAGAGCCACCTTATATGGAAAAAATGAAACCCAATTTTACTGACAAATAAATCATGTCCTACTAATAATAATAAATAAGACCTAACTTTAGAAAGTGTGATATTTCGATGAAACTCTAATCTTTTATGCACTTGTGAGACATCACTAAACTGGAAATATTGCGCTCCTTCAAAAAATCGAAAAATCCAATATGGCGGCAATAAGAGCAATGAAAGTTGAGGCAGATTGTGGGATAACAAAAGGCGATTGTGACATGTCATACACGCCATCTTATTCGTCTTAAAAAAGTGTCCGAATAATCTCACATTGTGATAGCTGTCAAATTAACCATTTCGGATTTACTCGCGAAAAACGAAATCCGCCATTTTTGATTTTTCGCCGATATTTTCAAAACCAATTGACCGATCGTAAATCTGAAACCGGATATCGAATGCTCTAGGCTTCCTCTAAAACTTACCTATTTAACCTTTGCCGTAAGTATAACAGAAGCCGAGATCCCTTTATAGAGAAGCGAATTTGGGACACAATGTATATACTCAACTTTAAATCTGAATAAAAAAATAACTATTAGGCCGATTCAAACGGGGTTGGTGTCAAATTAAAGCCATTTTATTTCTACGTTGTTTCTATTTAACAACTTTTTTGATGCACTTTAAGGACCATTTCTATGGCCGAACGATGCAAAGTGTTACGTTTCGTAATTTCAAAATAAAAACTCGGTTATACACATTTATCAATTAGTTTGAATACAAATTTATTTGAAAGGAAAGTTAGGAAAAGTTTTATCACTTAGCGATAAGAACACCATAGCTACCATGGAGTTTGAAATACGATAAAGACCAGTAATAATTAATAAAACAATTTTAAATTTAACACCGTTTGTATAAAGCAATTAGTTTGTTGTTTGAAACAAATTGCATTATAAATTACCGCCTTTGACCCCGAACACTTTCTTAATGTTATGAATGCAATTCTAGTTTTTGAAATAATTTCATGTACCGTAAAAGTAACCAAAGGTAAAAATGAAATTCATTAGACCATCTGTAAAAATTAAAAGTGAATAACTTAAATCCGTAATGATATCTGTAGTACCGACTGAATGTTTAGTGATAACATGAAAGCATAAATTTATTTCTATTGTAAAAGTTTGTATACATTAACGATTACATTCGTAATTACCAGATGCGAAAAATCAGAAGTTCATTACTAAAAAAGGTAATTCCAATCGATGGAAATATAACTAAGCTAGGGTTGATCCGTTTTTTGTAATAATAATTTTTTGTATTATAATAAGCGTCCCACCAAAGGAGCACCTAACTTATATAAGGGACTGGCACACCGGATACGCCAACCGAGCTGGTAGCGTAGTAGTGACACTACCTGCTTAGCAATCGGGATGTAATGGGTTCGATTCCCGTTACCGTCTACCTTGTATGAAGTTTTTTCAGGGGGTTCTCCTCATGCACATGTAGCGGCATGGTCACTGCGTATATGCACACCGTGTGCAGCTACTTAGTCGAATTCTGGGGTAGTATTTTCCCCTCAGAACCCTAACTCCGTTCCTTCCGATCCTATCCTGATCACACCCATCCTTAATCCCACCATGCATATATACGTAATGTATGTATGAATGCTGGGAATCCATGATTGTGGCTGAAGGAGCTCGGAAAGCTCGAACAGCCCGCCCTACCCCTTGGGGAGGGAATGAAATACGTAGCCTTTTCCTTTTTTTTTGATACGCCACTTTTGCTTCTAGACATTGTTGAAAGTATACGGTATTCATTTTTGACAATATGAGGTAGAGTGATTAACAAATAAAATTACGTTTAAGTCGTTAAATACTTGCTCTAAAAATAAAGTTGAACGTAAATTTATACAAAATAGATTCGTCTAGGTTTATTGGCAAAATTTGGGTGACCACGTTTGTTCGCCATCTTGATTTTTTAACCGTTACATTTGAACTCGTGGAAGAGCGTGTATTTAGTAACCGAGACTAATCATTCATCACCAACCTTGGGTGAAGGATTATTTTCTTTGTCTGGGGAATTGTAGCCTTGTTTACCGAATCCGCGCTAATTTTGTTTTAGTGATATCTGCAACCGCTGGAGAAGGACTCTTAAGTTATCCTCCACTGAAGCTCCCCGAATCCGCCAGTTTGGAAGACCGAGCAGTCCAGAAGTGACTCCAAGGAACACCTGGACAGTTGCTATTCCTTGAGTGGTGCCCAAGTCTGTTTTTTCGCTCCTGAGGCGACGCCCGCCAAGAGTGACACCGAAGAAAATAAAATACAATACCGTAAACTTATAAGTACAAAATAAATTACAATTCCAATTTCAATTTTTGTGGTGGAATTCGTTGTGGACAAGCTTCACTTGTCCTCAGCGAAAAAAACCCGTTTTTTGTAGACGCTAGAGCTGATTTTGTAGCACATTGCATTCTCGTTAATAGTAGGTCGCAAAATTTTGTCATTCTTTTGGAAAACAATTTTTAATTAATTGCAGTCTTTACATCACCGCTTTGGCAACGAACAACGAGCCTGAGTCCATTAGAATGTTACTCTTCACGCTCTATGCGCGGTTGTATGCATGTATCTTGAATTATTTTAGAGTATGTTTCAACGTTTAATTTTGTTATTACAAGAAGTACTTTTTTATGCAGGGGAGTAGATGATATTAGCACATCAAAATGGTCAACGCCCTTATCTATTAGATAATATTAGATAATAATGCCATTATCACCATCGCTTTTCCAACGTTCTAGACTTTGAAAACAATTTTTTAGAATATTTGCAAACGTTAAATTGCACTCTTTTAGGTGTGAATCGGGATTGCTCAGTGGAGCAAATTAATACACATAATCTTTTATGCCAATTTAGTGTGTTTTGCAACAATTTTTGCGTGCCTTGCAGGTATGTATTGCTTTGCATTGTTAATCCAGCTACTAGTACATTGCCTGAACCTAGTTTGAAACCTCTTGTACTAATTTGTTTGATCAGTTTGATTTAGGAACGTATTTTACAGATTCAGTACATTCAGTAGAAAGATATGGTTTGATAAAACGTATATTGTATAGCCACTAGCGTGGAAAGAATAAAATCGTATGTAAATCACTAAGTCACCTTCCCACTCAGCTCAAATAAATATGTTTCACAAAAAAAAAAAGATTGAAACCGCAGTATTGCCAATTTTTACATAATGAAACGTTATACGTTGGTCCTCTACCCTTGGCGCACTTTAAGTGTAGAATTATCGTTATTTCTTATCGATAACAGCATATTTAGAAAACCTGCAATTACACTATTTTACATCTGCATTAATCTCATCTATATAGTTCGATATGTGCTAAACTAAATTAAGCCAAGTCGGAGCAGACGATACGCCCAACTACTCCTTAAAGCCGGTGCAGACGACACCCTCAACTACTCCTTAATTTTAATTTTCGTTGGTTCATAAAACGGGTGCATCACTATTTTTGTCGCCATAGCAAGAAGCATTTTTTATACACATTGTTCAAATTGTAGAAGCACCTGTTAAGCTTTCGATTTCCGGATCTGAGAGACACTCGTTAGATAGTAATATGTCATATGTTCCAGTCCTGATCGTATCTAACAGTTTACGTAAAATTGCTAACGGACACGATATAAGATCAAATTCGACCATATTCGATCAAATTGTATGTAAAACATTACAATATGTAAAGAAATATAGCTGAAGCTAATCCAGTGTCAACGTTATGTTTGTTTAAAACTAACCACTACCTACAAAATTGGAGCATAAATAAAGCGGTCACACACTTACGCACACACATCCAATACAAATTATTTCGTATTCAAGATGTCTCAAAACGTGTAGTCAGTTTTCCATGCAATACTTAGACGTTGCCACAACATGTACGTAAATATGAATATTTGTGTATTTTTAGATTGTATCCATTTCCATTGTGAAGAACTTTTTAAGAATACAAGTTCTATTTTTCAAAAATTAGGACCTCGTCTAAACAAAAACCCCCTATAACATCGCGCCATGGCTGATTGAGGAAATATACGAAATTTAACAAAAGGAATAAGCCGTTATCAACCCCTGAACAAAACGTACACTCATAAATGTCTTGTCAAAACCTCACCCATGTGAAATAAAACTTAATATTTTAATCTATTTGAAACAATACAATGCACTATAGTGACAATTGATAAAGCATAACTCTTCTAATCTCACGGTAGAGGATTCAGCCCTCATGTTGGGCGCCAATTTTATTAATGACGACTTCAATAAGTGGCTAATGTGACTAATGATCTGTTGTCTGTTCCGCAACCTACCTTTATATTTTCTACTAACACATTATCCGTTTTCTTCTTCAACGAACACTGCTTAAGATCGTATTTTTGTGGTTTGTTGAAATAACTTATCCAACAGTAATTGTACTTAGAAATTGAATTTATTAAAAGCAGAGTCTTTATTAATTATTCAATTACATACGATTCGTAATAAGCTATGTATTCTAATAAAAAGTAGTATTTAGAGTTATATGCTAAAACCTAAGTACATTTCTCAGTTTGATTAATAGAATCAATTAAATTATTTTTAAGCTCTTCGTATTTTACATGTTGCAGACTACCATATTTAGCAGCCAACCGCATTAAATAATAAATCTGTAAAGAAACAAATAAGATGTAATTCTGACATTACAAAACATACCAAAGTTAGAATAATTAAGGCTGCAGCAACGCCGGTTAACACATATAAGGGATGTACTTTTTCCATAAAAGAACAAAATGGCGTAATTTCAGATTCACCGCACATTTGGAAAGCGTCCTTCTCTAACAGAAAATCTATAAATTTTAACGTTGAATTTATATTGCCTCCATGAATTGATACTTACCAAATGGAGAGATATTGATACATTCCGAAAAATCGTTCACTTTTGGTTTACGGCACAGGAACAGGAAGATTGTACTCATAAATGTAACAATCGCCAGCAAACAAAATACTACCATCCATAATATGTACAGAATAGTTGCTGCCGACATAAACTAAAAAAAGAAACTGTGAAGTTTACTAAAGTTTCAGAACCTTCAAAATACAAATATAAAGTATGTGATTTACTGACTACCTTTATATTAACAGTTTGAAGGCTTGAGCAATGCCTGCCATACTAGTTATATTTTCATAAAAAGCCATAATACTGGTCAGAATAATTATTACAAATGTGTAAATCACGTCATTGTTAGAAAAATCTAGCATGTAAAGGATCATCCCCACTCTTAATTGGCATTTTGGTGTACGGGCGAGTTATACGACCACTGATTCGTGAGACTCCTTTCGGTAACTAACTTCTTAACTACTCATTTGATTATCACGTGATAGTCAAGGGATTTTTTTAATTAAATAATTTTTTTAGGACAGAATCACATGTAAAATTTAGCAAACTTACCATTAAGGAACCAGTTCGTCCCCCAAATCTAGTTTTCCAACCACTTTCTCCTCTAGCATCCCTATTTTCCAAATATTCGACTGCAAAAATTATGCTGATTAGAGCTCCCGTAAAAAATCCTAGGATTGTAAATGTAGTTTGCATCATATTAATCCTAAAAATTCCAAAAAATTACATCATACATTTATTTGTAATGGGTGCAATTAACCATAAAAATTTCAACCAAAATCAACCTAAAATGTATTCTGACACTGATTGCACACATGTGTGATCTATTTAGTCGGTATAACCATTTCGCGGGTATTAAGGATTAATTCGTTTTTAGAATGTTTATTTTAACACAACCAAACATTAAGTAGTGCGTGTGTGCGTTTGTGTGCGTGTGTGCTTATGCGTGTGCGTGCACGTGAGTGCGTGTGTGCGTGTGTGGCAGAGGATTAAAAGACAGTCGGGTAAATCAAAATCTATATAACGAAACATTTCCTTGCACTGGCAAGGTAGAACTATTTCCAACCCAGTAGAAATTGCTAATAAATTTGTCGAAATTTTTACAATTTCAGATGTATTTTTATAAGCGGGTAATTTCAGTTCAACAGCAAAATCCAACCCTCAAACTGTTTTTCTCTCCGACATCACCAAACGAAGTATTGAATATTATACATAAAATTAATAATAGTAACAGTGCCGGATCCGACGAAATACCATCATCTGTTATTAAAAGGATGGCGATTCTCTTAAGTTCACCATTGAGCGAACCAATAAATGAATCTTTTTTAAACGGGGTTGTACCATCATGCCTAAAAATTACGAACGTTGTACCGTTATACAAAAAAGGAAGCAAACTTGATGCACACAACTATAGAGCGGTATCGATAACAAATGTATTTTTAAAGATTTTAGTATATTCACGCTTAAAATCTTATTGTGAAAAATTTAGTTTGCTAAACAATGATCAGCACGGATTTAGCAAAAATAAATCAACGTGTACTGCTATGTATAACTTGTTAAATAATATTTATTCCTTTATAATTAAAGAAGAATCGTGTGCTGTCTTGTTTTTCGACTTCTGGAAAGCATTTGACCTTGTCAACAATAACCTTTTGCTCAAAAAATTGGAACACTACAGCATAAGAGGGATTGCGTTGGAATGGTTACCTTTCGGAACGTCAACATTATGTTTCCCTACATCATAACGAAAATAATATGAAGAAAATTATTAATTCGACAGTACCAAATGTTTCAGTAGGAGTACCACAATGTTTTCCGACACTGATTGCACACAGGTATTAAGCATTAATTAGTTTTTAGAATGTTTACTTAACACAACCAGACATTAAAAAATAGTGTGTGTGTGCATGTGCGTGTGCGTGTGCGTGTGCGCGTGCGCGTGCGTGTGCGTGTTCTTGTGCGTGTTCATGTGCGTGTGCGTCTGCGTGTGGGTATGCGAGTGCGTGTGCGTGTGCGTGTGCGTGTGCGTGTGCGTGTGCGTGTGCGTGTGCGTGTGCGTGTGCGTGTACGTGGTCGTGTGCGTATGCGTGTGCGTGTACGTGTGCGTGTGCGTGTACGTGTGCGTGTGTGTATACGTGTGCGTGCGCGTGAGTGCGTGTATGCGTGTGTGAGTGTGTGCGTGTGTGCGTGTGTGCGTGTGCGTATGTGCGTGTGTGTATGTATGCGTGTGTGCGTGTGTACGTGTACGTGTGCGTGCGCGTGAGTGCATTTGTGCGTGTGTGTGTGTGTGTGTGTGTGTGTGTGTGTGTGTTGCGTGTGCTGTGTGCGTGTGAGTGTGTGCATGTGTGCGTGTGTGCGTGTGTACGTGTGGGAGTGCGTGTGTGCATGTGTGCGTGTGTGCATGTGTGCGTGTGTGCATGTGTGCGTGTGTGCGTGTGTGCATGTGTGCGTGTGTGCGTGTACGTGTGCGTGTGTGTGTATACGTGTGCGTGCGCGTGAGTGCTTGTATGCGTGTGATGCGTGTTGCGTGTGTGCTGTGGTGTGCGTGTGTGCGTGTGTGCGTGTGTGCGTGTGTGCATGTATGCGTGTGTGTACGTGTACGTGTGCGTGCGCGTGAGTGCATGTGTGCGTGTGTGCGTGTGTGCGTGTGTGCGTGTGTGCGTGTGTGCGTGTGTGAGTGTGTGCATATGTGCGTGCGTGCGCGTGTGCGTGTGTACGTGTGGGAGTGCGTATGCGCATGTGTGCGTATGTGCATGTGTGCGTGTGTGCGCATGTGCGCGTGTGCGCGTGTGCGTGTGTGCGTGTGGGAATGCGTGTGTACATGTGTGCGTGTGTGCGTGTGTGCGCGTTTTGTAAAATACAGACTCAAAATCAAATGTCCCGTACGCCCAATAGATTACAAATTTTCATTCGCAGCTGACATGTCTGTTTTGCCATAAGAATAAGGTTTAAATGACATATAAAAATACTGCAAAATTATACAGGGCGTTATAAAATTTACGTTCAACTTGATAAACTTTTATGTCAAATAACTTTTTTATTTTAAATAGAACTCCCTGTATTTGATAGCACAGTTCCATGGGGATATAAGTTGGTTTTCAATCTGTATTAGTGTTCCCTATACCTATCTATCATAGCTCCTCTGTAAAAGATCGTTCTCTTTTTCATATAACATTACGTCCATTCCTGTATTAAAATTAAGCAAAAAAAAGGTGGCTGGGAAAACAAAATATTAACATTTATTGCCCATTACAAAATAAATTACAAATGTCAGCGACTAATACAAAACATAAATAAAAAGTTAACCCTAAGTTATTGAAGTTTTAGTAAGTGCTCAAAATGACGACTGTCATTTTCAATACATAAACGAACCCTTTTTTCAAAAGAATGTCCGACTTTTCTTAACATGTGTGGAGTAACTGTGTGGAAAGCTGTTCTTATTCTTTCTCTCATGTTTTCAGGTGTCGTTGGCGAAGTCTCATAAACAATATCCTTAACATATCCCCATAGAAAAAAGTCTACACATGTTAAATCCGGGGACCTTGGCGGCCAATTTTCTGCTCCCCCTCTTCTTATCCATTTATTAGGAAAACGTCTGTTTAGTTCCCGTCGCACATTCACGTGAAAATGCGCAGGAGCACCATCCAACTGCATTCACATCCTGTGTCTGATATCGAGAGGAACATTTTCCAATAAAAAAGTATTTGTCGGATAAATCTTCTAAACATTTCACCATTCAGATTGCCGTCGAAAAAATAAGGGCCCATTACACGAGACCCTAATATTCCTCCCCATACGTTGGCAGACCATCTATTTTGGCGATCAAGCGTACGAAAAATATTATGAAAAGTGGATTCATCGGAGAAAAGTACGAAGTCGAAAAAGTTATTGTCTTTGCCCATTTTGTCCAAAACCCAGAGACAGAAGTTAAACCGGGTGATGAAGTCTCCTTCATAAAGTTCTTGATGTAGTTGGGTATGATACAGGTGAAATTTGTATTTTTTTATAATTCGGCCGATGCTTCGTCTACTCATTCCCATCTCATTGGCTAAAGTACGTTGACTTACGTGAGGATTTCCTATTATATTTCCAATAACTGCAAATTCATTATCTTCATCACCAAGAATGGGTTTTCCCCTGTTAATTTTGGGATAAGCCACACTTCCTGTTGTTCAAAACACTTGGAGTAATTTTTCGAATGAACGTTTGTCCGGATGACTTCGACCTGGATATTTTTGGGAGTAAACCCTCGACGCCAATAGACAGTTATCTTGACACTCTTCAAGTACTAATGTATCAACACGCTCTTGTTGCGAATAAATTTTCATTTTTAAATTTCAAATTTGTTAACAATCTGCGTCTAATCAATTAACGCAAGTCAAACTGACATTTGTAATTTATTTTGTAACGGGCAACAAATGTTAACATTTTGTTTTCCCAGCCACCTTTTTTTTTTGGTTTAATTTTAATACAGGAATGGACGTAATCTTATGTGAAAGAGAAAATGATCTTTTACAGAGGAATTATGATAGATAGGTACAGGGAACCCTAATACAGATTGAAAACCAACTTATATCCCCATAGAACTGTGCTATCAAATACAGGGTGTTCTATGTAAAATAAAAAAGTTGTTTGATACAAAAGTTTATCAAGTTGAAAGTAAATTGTATAACGCCCTGTATAATATTTTTGCAGTATTTTCATATGTCATTTAAATCTTATTCTTATGGTAAAACAGTCATGTCAGCTGCGAATGAAAATTGGTAATCTACTGGGCGTACGGGACAATTGATTTTGAGTCTGTATTTTTTAAAAAGTTAAAATATTTTGAGAGAACCATAACAGTAACTAAACTTTTTTTAGTCTCTAAAATTCAAAAATTAGAAAAAATACAGGATGTTCAATTTAAAAAGTCATATGTTTGATATGTATCTTATTGTTGACACACCCTGTATACACCAAAGTAATTTTAAAATGTGCACATAAAGACCCTACATATGACCGTATTGAAATATTTTCACAAATAATTACATTTCCGCTTTAAACGATCGACGCGTATATGGTCCGCCACCTTGTATACGTTTGTATTTAATTTATTATGCGTTTTATTATCATCATTAAATCTAATTTGAAACACAAAATTTTGCGGAGGAAAGTTAGTTATTTATAATTATTAAAACTAATTGAAAGTATTTACTTTTAATAAATTTTTATTTATTGGTCAGACATCTTGTAAAGCAATTTCATGTTTCAAGTTTTTCCTTAATTTATTTAACAATTTGTAATCATAAATTAAATGATTAATTGATTGCTCTGATTGATTACCACAAATACATTTGGGATTGTCAATTATTTTGTATTTGTATAGATAACTTCATTGTTTGTGCTGGTTTATTTTTATTCTTTCATACATTGATGGAAAAAACAAGTTAGTTTCTGAAACTTTTGTAGTGCTATTCCATAGATTTTGCCATTTTTGTAAAGTTAAATTTTGCATTTTTTTTCCAAAATGTCTGCAAGTTCATTAAATTTAATACCTGAATGAGATTTTATCCATTTAATTTGAATTTTTCATCCCTCTTCTTCCATTTCGATAATTACTTTTCTCATTTTATCAATAATATTATAATGTACATTCCAATTTTCCAAACATTTTATAGTTATTTCGCCATCTGTAGATATAAAACCGAACTTTCATTTTCAATTACATTAATACTTTTAATGTTTAATAATGATTTTAATACAGCTAAACTTTCGGCCAGGTTATTTGAACATTTATGGTCTAATTTATAATTGAATGTGCATTATTTTTGCAAATTACTACTACACAACCAACCTTATTATTTATTTTACTTCCATCCGTGTAGATGTCATAAACATGATTTGAATTTTGAACATCAGTATTTATATTTGGTAATTTACCAGGATGTATCCAGTTTTTAATTGTGGTGTGAAAATCTTAATTATATTTGGTGTCAATTAAATTCTTTGTATTGTAAATATTTACTAATTCTTCTAATTTAAGTATTATCGGAGTTATGCCAAAATTTCTTTTTTAAAGCGCTGATCCAAATAGGAATACTGTAGGATAACAATGGTAAAATAGCCCCTTTATAAATTAATATTAGCACTAGCAGATTTTAATCCCCATTTAATTTTAGCCGATCTACAAATCATATTTATTATTTTCTTACATTTTAAAGTTAAGTAAGACACAATAATAATAATAATAATATTAATTTATTTCCATTGCAATTCCTACAAAAGAACGAAAATCGGCTTATTCAATTACAAAGAGTTAAGTAAAGTAATCATCTAAATTATACAACGATAATGAAATTAGATGTCTGAGAGCTTGTATAACTATATTTCTGACGGAATACTTTTGATAGACTGCGGTAACAAATTAAATGTTTTAATTCACGAGTAATAAGGACCTTTTTTAAACATAAATGTTCCGTGTAACGGTATGCTCAAATTATCGTTGTTACGTGTAGTCATTACACTATAACTACGTGAATTTTTACTAAATAAATTAGAATACCTTTTTACAAACATAGCAAGAGTATATATATATAGAGGGTGTAATATAAAAGCGGTACAATATAGAACTTTTAATTTTTAAATAGAATACCATATATATAATTTTATTTTTCGATTATCCTTATAATTTTACATCGTTTTTATAAGAATTGCTTACAAGCTAAATCATACAGTTTTTGAGATATTTGCAAAGTTAACTAAAAACTGACATTTTTATGTAGTAATTCAAGTAGGCGTATCTCAGTTATTTTTAAAGATAAAAAAATAATCTTCGGTGTAGAATTTATTCAGTCATGAGCTTACTTTAATCTATTGTCAAAATTGGATTTCAATATACACGGTGGTCACAAAAATTAATTCAATAACATAAATTTGAAAATGCCATATCTTCATTTTTTTTAAATGGCACACCCTATACTTTTTTAATGCCTTGTCTTCATCTATTAATCGGCTTTCATTTCTATTAAATATGTTCTATACCTATCTCTAACAGTTTCGGAGATATTTAAGTTTGTTCAATTTTTTTCGTTGATAACACTAAAGAAGCGTAACATTAGTCGGTCAAAGCAAGCTATGAATACATAAGAAACTAAAAATCATATTCAATGAAATACAAACACTTAAAATTATAATAAATGTTCAATGTGACCACCATTTTGTTGCTGGCAAACATGAAGTCTTTGAATAAACGACAAATTTACTTTTCGTAACGTGGAAACATTTATATTTTGAATGACTTCTCTAATTCTTGCCTTCATATGATCTACAGTTGTTGGAGCAGTTTGATACTTTTTCTTTAATCCAACCCCGAAGAAAAAAGTCCAGCTTTGTCAAGTTAGGCGATCTTGCAGGCCAGGAGATCGGCGCTCCTCTTCCAATCCATTTGTTTTGAAACTAGATATTTAAATTTCTAACGTTTCTGCTAAAATGCGGAGGAGCGTCATCTAATTGCAGCCACATTTCTCTAAGGGTTCGTAAAGCTAAATCTTCAATAAAAGTATCAAATTCGTTGCGCAAGAAGTTTAAAAATGAATCTCCATTGACCGAGTATTCAAAAAAATATAGTCCTATAATTCTTTCCCCAATAATTCCGGCCCAAACATTAAGTACAGAGCGGAGTTGATGATCAACAGGAATTATAAATCTGGGATTCTCAGTATCGTAATAATAGAAATTATGTCTATTAACGTATACATTTTTGTGGAAAGTAGCTTCATCAGTAAATAAGATCGTGCTAAAATAGTTGGGTTTTTCTAAATTTTTATTTATGGCCCAATTGCAAAAGTTTAATCTATTAACGAAGTCATCCTCGTCTAATTTTTGTGCAAGTTGGACATGGTATGGATGATATTTATATTTTTTTATAATTCTATTAACTGATATTTTTGAAACTCCAACTTCTAATTCCAATTGTCGGCAAGAAACGTGAGGATTTTCAATCACGGATTGAAGAACTAAATGTTCACTACCTTCGTTAATTGCGGTTCTTTCTCGTTCTAAATTGTCTTCGTAATGAATAATGCCTGTTTGCTCAAAACGCTCTTTCAATCTTGCAAATGCTGAAACTTGCGGGTGTCGTGCATTTGGAAATCTTTGCTTATAAATTCGATGAGCTAAAAGACAATTTTTATCGCTTTCGCCAAGAATGTAAATCATATTAACAAGTTCTTCTTTCGAAAAATTCATTTTGTAATTTAGGAAGTAAGTATACAATACTACACAAATATTAGCATTGTTTTTTTTTATGATAGTGGACCTGAACAGGCTAAAATTGGCCTATCGTGCTAAAGCACTCAGGAAGACTTAGGAGGATGGATAGAGGGATAATGAATTGCCAATAGATGCCTATGAACCGCTATCCTACATTTTCTCATATCATAAGTGAGAGGAAAGCAAGAACTAGGGAGATTATTCCTGAGTTTAGAAGCTGCGTGGAAAAATGTCGATTGCGCCCATTTGGTACGCCAAGTGGAGATTTGTACTACATACTGATGGTGTGAATGAGCGAACCGAGTGTTTCTAGCAAAGATAGCCCGAGATGGTATCAATGTATATAATTCAGCAGCACAATAGCCGTTGTAATAACGATAATACAAAGAAAGAACTGAAACCATCCTTCTATGCTCAAGAGACTATAATGTAAGAAGTTAAGGACAGGTCATTTATAAAGCTAATCGCTCTCTTTTGAGTACGATCAACGATACCGAGAGCTTATTGAGGAGCACTAACCCAGAGGTGAGAATTATATTCCAGATGAGGCCGAATTTGGGGCTTATACTGCAGAAGGAGTTGTCGAGAGGTAAAGTACTGCTTAGATCTGTACAAAAACCCTATTTTACGAGCAGCTGTTTTGGTAGCTGACAGAAGATGGTCAACCCATGAGAGATTTGAAGATACAGTCATACCCAACAGAGTAATAGAGTCTGAAAACTTAAGAACTTAGCCATTAATACTTACAACAGGAAACGATCGATCTTTTTTGGCGGACACAAGGCATTTGTTTTCGTTCATCTTTTGTTTTACGCTCTTTTGATTAAATTGTTTAATTTTACGATGAATCGTTTAAAAACATCTCAAACATCTCTTAAAAATTATGGTTTCATACAATATTTATTATAATTACAACTGATGTATTTCAGTTAATATTTTTTAGTTTCTTATGTATCCACAGATTGCTTTGACCGACGAATGTTACTCTTCATCAGTGTTATCAACGAAAAAAATTGAACAAACTTAAATATCTCCAAAACTATAAGAGATAGGTATAGAACATATTTAATAAAAATTAAAGCCGACTAATAGACAAAGACAACGCGTTAAAAAGTATAGGGTGTGCTAACTAAAAAAAGAAAGATACAGCATTTTCAAATTTACGTTGAGTAGTATAGCTATAGCTTCGATCCACTTTTCTACTATACTTTTCTACGAGTGTTTTGTCAAGGTCATCACATTGCCTACGTACATGGTTTATCAAGGTCATCATCTTCAAGGTCACCTAGGCCACAGGTGTGTAACCCTCTTCAAGGTCATGTTTGCACGAGTCCTTCAAGGTCACTAAAAGGTTACTAGATTGTTGATTGTCCTGAAGGTCATTGCCCTCAAGCAAGTCTATGCATGTTTCGAGGCCGCGCCTATTCTGAGAAACAAAGGTGGCCCATTGTTTAAAGTCTATGCTTTCAAGGTCAGGAAAAAGACGATCTATTGTTTTGGCTGAGTCATTCTAGGAAATCAAGAACAAAGGCGATGCATTGTACAAAGTCTATGCTTTCAAGGTCACATGAATGAACAAAGACTATCTATTGTTCAGTTAGAAATAGATTGTTATCTCAATTCTAGGAAATCAATAACAAAGACGATGCATTGTTCAAAGTCTATGCTTACAATTTTCAAGGTAAAAGAACAAAAGCGATTCATTCTTCTGGTCGAGTTATAAAATAAATTGTTATCTCAATTCTAGGAAATCAAGAATGAAGGCGATGTATTATCAACGTTCAAAGTCTATGCTTACAATTTTCAAGGTAAAAGAATAAAAGATTCATTCTTCTGGTCGAGTTATAAAATAAATTGTTATCTCAATTCTAGGAAATCAAGAATGAAGGCGATGTATTATCAACGCTTCAAAGTCTATGCTTACAATTTTCAAGGTAAAAGAACATTCTTCTGGTCGAGTTATAAAAATAAATTGTTATCTCAATTCTGAGAAATAAGTCTGTGCTTATAATTTTCAAGGTAAATGAAAAAGACGATTCATTGTTCTGGTTGATTTATAAAAATAGATTGTTATCTAAATACATCTCTTTCAAGAACAAAGGCAATCCATTGTCAACGATTTAAAGTTTATGCTTATAAGGTCACACCTCTGCAAAGACGATCCATTCATCTCAATTCTAGGAAATCAAGAGCCCTGAGGCATGTTTCAAAGCCACGCCTAAACAGGTGGCCATTCTAAACAGGTAGCCGTTTCCTAAAAACAGGTAGCCGTTTCTAAAAACAGGTACCCGTTTCCTAAAACAGGTAGCTTTCTAAAACAGGGGTCCGTTTCAAAACAGATAGCTGTTTCGCAACCGTTTCGAAAAAGGCGGTCTATTGTTCAGGTCGAGATTCCACATCTCAATTCCAGGAAAACAAAAACAAAGACGACGCTTCAAAGTCTATGCTTACAATTTTCAAGGTCATACGAGAGAACAAAGACATTCCATTGTTCAGGTTGAAAATAGATTGTTAAATACACTTCAATTCTAGGAAATCAAGAACAAAGACGATGCATTATTCACAAAGTCTATGCTTACAATTTTCAAGGTCACATGAGAGAACAAAGACGATCTATGGTTGAGTCGTAGCTTCTGAAATTCTGAGAATAAAGACGATGCATTGTTCAGACTGGTCATCTAACAAGTAAAACGTTTTTTTTTTTTTTATAAGACTACCACAATATACAGATAAAAATTGATTTAAGTAAATACATATTATGGGAAGTTTGATGTACTTAACATACCTTTGCTGGATCATATAACATTCCTACAACCATATGTAAACATGCTCATTTCGTAGTGTTTAGTCGTAGTGCGGTTGTGGACAAGTAAAGTCATGAAAAAAGCAATAAAATCGCTCCTGGATACCTCATGTAATAACAATATGAATAATAATTTAACATTTTGTTGTTCATGCTGTCAAAATAGTGATGGTAGTAGTAGCAAAAATGAAGAGAAACAAGATGAAGGTTATTCCGACTGGTCATCATCATTTCAAGATAGGGCTGAGGTGTATAAACAGGCAGCTAATGAATACTTAATTGATTGTGCTTCCTATAAACTATCGAACGATACGCATATTGAAATTGGATACAGTACACACCTTAACCTTGCACCAGTAGTGCGTATGAGATGTGGCAACAACGTGGTATTAGACGTGAAGGAATGGAATGAACTTCTAAGATGGTATTCATATGTAGAAATACAATTTCTCCGATCCCAAGAAATTGAAAGCCAAATTGATTGGTCACATGTAAACGAGGAGGATATAATACATGAGCAAGATTACGAATCTCTATCTAGTAATCTCGGTATTTATTACAATTGGGAATTGCTTAAAGGATATGAGAGAATTTTGAAAACGGTTATGATACAAAACTACAACTGTTGTTCGTGTACATTCAATGCCCATAACATAGAGGAACTATTCGATTTGAAGGGTATAATAAGCTATAGATTGGAATTCCTTGAATCTTACAATCTAGCCTGTTTCTATGAAAAATTCATACGGCAAGTGGTTGACTACCGTCGTTTTCGTGAGAAGGAATTCGGTGATGATGACATTTATAAAGACATTGATGATGTTATAAATGCCAAGTATAATATTAATTCACATAACACTGTATGCTTAATGGAAATATTGTACTATCGCCCTGCTTATCTAATGTATAGCATTTACTAAAAATAAAGTTTTTACACGATTTTAGGTATAAATACCCTACCCTATCCCTCAAGGTGAACAATGATAGGTAAGAAGCGGAAGAGTGCAGGTGGTTTAGTGAATACGCTAATCAATAAACTACCGGTGGAATTGCATTTACCCGGTTACCAGTATTGTGGTCCTGGTACAAAATTAGAGAAACGACTAGCACGCGGCGACCCCGGTATTAATCAATTAGATGCGCAGTGCAAACTGCATGATATCAGTTATAGAGACTACCAAGATTTAGAAAGTCGACATAGAGCAGATAAAATTTTAGAAGAAAAAGCTTGGGAACGCTTTAAATCAGCAGACGCAACATTAGGTGAACGAGCTGCAGCTTTAGCAGTCGGTACCACCATGAAGGCAAAGAGAAAATTTGGAATGAGGTTTAAACGTCGGTTCAAGAAGAAGAATGGTGAAAGTTTATTGCATGTACGGAAAACAATAGCTAAAGAAATGAAAGCTAACGGAGATTTCACCGACACATAAAGTCAGCACTGTCAACGGCAAAACGTGTAGTAAAAAGGTTGGGGGGAAAGAAAAACATTAAAGTTCCTAGAGTAACTCTCTTACCTAAACAAGGAGGTGTTTTGCCATTTCTTATTCCGTTATTCGCAGGATTATAAGCAATCGGTGCTTTAGCTGGTGGTGCATCGGGAATTGCCAAAGCAGTCAATGATGCAAAAAATGCCAAAAAATTGCAAGAGGAGACATCGCGCCATAATCGTATGATGGAATCAATCGCTGGTGGCGCATTCTATCTAAAACCATACAAATCTGGCGGTGCATTATACTTAAAACCGTTTCCAAAAAACTGAGTAGATTACCCGAAAGAGCGTTAACAGATATTGATTTAAAGAAATACACAAAAGGTGTACCATACTTTAGGGTATTTTTATGAGAGATAGCCTGCCTAAATTACCACAGAAAATGAATCTGGAATCATCAACTTAGATAGTCAGAGTGGACCGGGTACACATTGGGTTTGCTACAAAAGCGTGGTGAAAAGGTATGGTATTACGATAGTTTCGGTAATCTTCGACCACCAGTTGAAGCGATTAACTACTTTCGGGATGTAAAATTTATTATAATTACAATCAAGATCAGGAATTTAATAGCATTATTTGCGGGCACCTATGCCTACAATTTCTATATAAATAATTGACATAACCTTAAATTTTCTCAGTTATGTCAATAACATTCAGTTTAGAAGGTGTTGGTAACATAGCTAGCTGCAACTTCTACCCACCGATAGAGCTAGATTTGGAGAAGAAATACGTTGTTGGATTGGTGGGATTTTACGGGTGCAACAGCATTAGAAACATTTATACGGGCAACGATAGATTTTATTTTAGAACAAATTCATCTCATTTGCGAGTGATTAATATTCCACACGGTGCCTATGAGTTAGATGAAATTAGTGCTTACTTGAAATCAAAGATACCCACAGAAAAATTTTTATTAGGGCAAACAACAATACGCTTAAGTGTGAGATAAACAGTTCATTTGAGATCGATTTTACTAAAGAGAGTAGCATTGGCCGCATGCTCGGGTTTGAGCCTAGATACTAAAAGCGAACGTTCTCCACACATCTGCGTTAGACATCCAAATAATTAAACACACTAATCTGCATGTGGAGTGCAACATTATAAAGGGATCTTATCGAAACGGTAAACCTGCAAAGGTAATATACGAAATTGACGTTTCCGTACCCTCGGGCTATCGTTTGGATAAAGTTCCAACCAACACTCAATATTTAGAAATAAACACAGACATAATCAGTAATATAACAATCAAATTGACAAATCAAAAGGGTGAGTTAATAGACTTTGGTGAAAGTGAACCATTCACGGTACGCTTAGAACTAAAAGAACATGGGTCTGCGAATTAATCACAGGACATCTTCATACAAAGGCCTAATCAACCCTCATTGCAGTTAACATCTGCAGAGAAATACTTTTAACATCAATTGGATTGAAAGTTCTGAGTGAGCAAACCATTAAACGTGTTTCCAAGCGTACATTTTAATAGAATTAATGTATCTCTAAGAAATGTTAAATTTATTGAATGAAGTTTACTTTAATGTCTATCTCTTTTACACAATGATATGTCCTGCTCACACACACACATCGCAACCTGAAATTATTGTATCACTCTGAATGTATTCATCTAAAATATGCAATGTTTTATTGAACAATGGGTTTTCTTTGTTAATAATAGCATTTGCATTCTTAAAAATTTGTAGGAATGTATAAAAAATTCAAGCTAATAAAGACTTTCTTTGTATAAAACACACACACATCTGCATTCTTAAAAATTATTTTAATAACTTTAAAACTTGCCAAAACTACATCGCATAATTAGTAATATAATAATTAATGAAAATGAAAAGGTTTCGCTATAAATAACAATAGGTTTGCATTCAAAAGTATGTAATTTAAAAATGCAATATTTAATGTGAACAAGGATTTTCTTTGCATAACAATGAAAGCTTTTATAGTGCATTCTTGAAAAATATAAAGTAAACAAACTGTAAAAGGGATAATTAATAACAATTAATTTAAAAGTTTTGAGAAGAAATTTATATAAAAGACATCATCCCTTTAGTAAATCTTTAATTACTCATCAACCCTCATTGCATCTACACAATGACTGAATCATTAAACATCTTTCAAAACGTACATTTTGATGATGCTATAATTAAATCAGATATTCACACCTATCTTCCGTATGGCTCTTCTAAGTATGGACCTTCCGAAGAAATACGCATTTTAATTCAAAGTCAGGATCTAATTACAGCTACTTATGATAGTTTTCTGTACATAGAAGGTAAGCTGAAGAAAGAAGATGAAGGAAAATCATGCAACTTAACCAATAATTTCCCCAACTTCCTTTTCGAAGAGATTCGTTATGAGTTAGGCGGTCAAAGAGTGGACGTTTGCCGAAATCCCGGCATAACATCTACACTTAAAGGATATATTTCTTATACGACAAGCAAGAGCAAAGCATTAAGCCATTTGGGGTGGTCACCAAAGAATGAGGAACCATTACAAGTAGAATTCGATGAGGAAATGGAGAAAATCCTTTACAGTATGCATACCATTGAACCACATATTTGGAATAATGGAGGATTATCGTCAAGTGATCGTGAATATGCGTCAAGAGTTGATTTTAATTCGATCTAGAAGCGATACAAACTGCTACTATGGTGACGTTGATGCGGAAATAACCTAAATAAAATTCAATGGAAAGTACCACACTTAACCCTTAGTGATGCCGCGAAACTGAACTTGTTTGAAGGAATAAATAAGAATTCTATTGTTACTGTTCCATTTCGTCAATGGGAGTTATATGAATTACCTGCTTTAAAACAAGCAACCTCTGATATATGGCCAATAAAAACGTCAACGCAACTAGAAAAACCGCGCTGGATAATTGTTGCATTCCAACAAGGTAAAAGGTACACAAAGTCTGCAAGAGCCGGAAATTTTGATAACATTAACATCAGGAACCTTAAAGTACATCTGAATTCCGAGTATTATCCCTATGAAGCAATGCATTTGAACTTCAGTGCTAACCAATACATACCTGCCTATCGTAATTTTTTGAACTTCCGATGTGACTACTATGATGAAGATAATACAGATGCGTTATTCAACTACACCGAATTCAAATCATGTCCAGTATTTGTAATGGACTGTTCTAAACAGAATGAATCCTTAAAAACTCAACAGTAGACATCAAATTGGAAATGGAAACACTAACACCTTTCGATAATGGAATCGTTGCCTATGGTCTTATTCTCCACGATGCTATTGTGCAGTACAACCCACTCACCGGAGAAGTGAAAAATTATAATCTGTATTATATAAATAAAAATGTTGTTATTATTCGTTTAGTTTCATTTCATCCATCAAGATGAAAGTAGTTGCGCAGAAACAAAACTACCAATTCAAAATCATGACTTTGATGAAAAGTCTGGTACTTCAAAACATGGCGATTTACTTCCTAATAGTATACGTGGCATTATATGTGGCCCTCCAACTGCGGCAAAACAAACGCAATGATTAGTTTGCTTACTGAGAAAAACGGTTTGAAATTTAAACATGTATACGTATACTCCAAGTCATTAAATCAAAACAAGTACAAACTTTTACAGGAAATCCTACTTCCGATAAAGGATATAGGTTACTTTACGTTCAGTGATAATCAAGATGTGATTGAGCCGAATTGTGCAAAAGCAAATTCTATCTTTATCTTTGATGATATCGCCTGTGAAAAGCAAAATAACATAAGGGCATATTTTTCTATGGGTAGACATAACGATATTGATTGTTTCTATTTGGGCCAAACTTACAGTAAAATTCCAAAGCAATTAATTCGTGACAATGCGAATCTAATTATATTATTTGAGCAAGATGAATTAAACCTAAAACATGTGTATGAGGATCATGTAAGCCCCACCATAAGCATGACATTGTTTCGGGATATGTGTTCAAAGTGCTGGATAGATCCGTTTGGGTTCATAGTCATAAATAAGGATGCTGAAGTCAATAATGGTCGCTATAGGAAAAGGTTTGATGAATATATAATACCTTAGCCTGATTTCAGTGGTTTAGTAGTTACACATCCGTTTAGGTATTAACAGCCCTTTTGCTACAATGGATAATAAGGAGATGATATTAAAGCGAAAAATTATTCAGGCTCGTAAAATAATACAGCAGAAATACAACAGTCTTAAAACTGCCCGCATTGATAATGAAAGAACGTTTGAAAGTACTTATAAACCTCTAATAGAACCCCTAACTGAAATAGCGAATAAAATGCATCCTGATAAGAAAACAAAGGAGTCCGTTAAACCCAAAACTCACCTTTATTCATATTTCGAAGAAAACATGCTACTACTAGCCCACCACACTTCCTTTCACCAAGGAAGACAAGCCCCCTAGCTCAACTTCCGCTATTTCAAATAAATCCCCCTCCTCGTACACCACCTTTCCTAGAAACATCTGTCGTAGGAGAGATTACTGCCGAGGAAGAAGAACCTCTTAGTATCACAGATGATTCCTGTAATGAACCCATCTCTGAAGAATTTCTCGAGCAGTACCACGAATTACCTCGTATATATGTTGAACGTATTATGAGGGATCTTGAAGGTGCTATTGATCACACTTATGGAGTCCACTACGACGCCAAAACAGACAAATGGGCAATTGGTAATACCCCCATCACAATTAAAGGAAAGGATATGATCATTAATGGTGTCACGTATAAAGGGACTCCAGGTTTATATGATCTGCTTATTATGAATGAACCCGATTTAAATCTAGTAAATTCAAAGGATAGAAAGAATTATAAACGTATTTTAGCAGCTACGAATGTTGCAAGGCGAGATTATGATGTAAGTGGACAGATTCGAGGAAGCCGCAGCAAAAGTATACACAAATAATTAAACCCTTGCTGTCATCACCCTCAACTCAGGGAGGTGGAGCTATGTTTTTAAGGAATTAACAAACAGGCCGATTGAATATAAGTATTGGAATGATGTACATGAACTAATTCGTGATCTAGAAGTATTGTGGGCAGAAAACTTGGCTGGAAACACCGGTGTCGTAAACGATATAATATCAATTGTAGAGGAATTGTATGAAGATGGATACATTGAAAGACCAAACACTAGTTTTCTGAACAATATAAATCAGACTGCATTGATGTCGACATATCATACCTAAAATGCCCCTTGATAAATTTGGACGGTCACATGCCCAGTATCAATTTAAGAAATTAACCCCTCAGTTTCAACTTATTGATGATAATCAATTCGATATCGAGAATAAGAGACTCAGCAATGTTGCCAACCCCATAGATCCTCAAGATGTCATCACCAAGCAATACCATTTATCAACAAGGTTGAATTTGGATGGAAACCGTTTGACCCAGTTGGCGGATCCGGAAGAAGATGGTGATGCTATAAGTAAAGGATACCTTGATTTTTGTCTGCAAGCAATTCAGAAAGCTGTTAAAGGAACTTTAACGCTTATCTAGTGTTGGAGGAAAAACTACATCAACTTAAAGAAATTGTGGATCATGTCCAAATTACAACTCGTCAATGAATTGCACAAACCCGCAAGAAAAAATTTTAAACGAAGGCGCACAATAATTAAGGGATATGATGACCTCTGGCAAGCAGATTTGGCCGAATTTAACACATATGCCAAACAAAATAAGGGCTACAAGTATATTTTAGTAGTTATTGACTGTTTTCGAAATACTTGTGGACCAAAGGATTAAAACAAAAACAGGCTTGAAGTTGCCAAGGCCATGCAGGCAATCTTCAAAACGGGCCGGAACCTTCCAATTTGCAGACAGATGCAGGAAAAGAATTCTACAATGAGCATTTCACTAAACTAATGCAGCGTTATGGGGTCAACCATTACTCCACCTATAGTACAAAGAAGGCAGCAATTGCGGAACGAGTGATCAGGACCGTTAAGTCTGCCCTATACAAGTCATTCAGCCTACAGGGTAAATATAAATGGATTGATACAATTGACTACCATAACGATGGATTATAACAATCGTAAGCATAGAACTACAGGAATGAAGCCCAAAGATGTCGGTAATCATACAAAGCTAGAGGCTTACACTCACATAAAAATAGTTGATAGGAATCGTTATTGTGTGGGTGACATAGTACGAATCAGTAAATTTAAAAGTATTTTCGCTAAAGGATACACCCCAATTGGTCAAGTGAACTATTCAAGATTGTGAAAGTTTGCATTACTAACCCAACCACCTACATGTTGGAGGACATGAAAGGATCACCTGTACTGGGAGGCTTTTATGAACATGAATTACAGAAAACAAAGCATCCGGATGTTACCTTGTGGAAAAAGTGCTTCGCTCCAAGAATAACAAGTTATTCGTAAAGTGGTGGGGATTGGATGAAAGATCATGGATCAATAAAGACGATTTAGTTTTATAATATAGCTGTAGGCATTGTAACTTTTAGATGAATTAAAACCACATAAAAATTATAATTGTATTTATTTAAATATTACATCATCTTATATAGTAAAAAAGTATTTCTATAATCGTTTAAATTACTAGACGGCCATATTCCCGAATCTGGTCCATCCCAAGCAGGAATCACCTTTCTCAATGTTTTCCAAAATCCAATTTTGTGGTGTTCCTCATTTTCCCACGGTTGAAACTTATATGTAATGTTTTGTTCTAACAATACTTCAATTAAAATAGTGAGGCACTTGTAATTAGCATAATATGCTGCTGTCTCGATACATTCACTTATAGAAAGTGTCTTTATAAACAATATTTTGTACGCTAGCATTTGTACACAATGAATCACCCCATAATAACTTGTATATGTACATTTTAAGGGTATGTCACCAAGTAAATTCATGCCATCTAAAATCCTATTTACATCATTAGAGGTTAACGAACCTTTATCGGTACACAAGTTCGTAAAACTTTTAATGGTATTGTCTAAGCTAATTTTTCTATCAAATAATGTCTTAATAATTACTGCATTTGCACACTTTGAGTTTATACACCAGTTAAAACACTCATCGGGAATAACAATATTTTGCAATATATTCAATATAAATGTATAGTTTTCAGGAGAGGTCAAAGAACGCTTCAGGTACTTTTTGTAGATTTGATCACTACTGCAGCTCTTCCTGCTCATTGTTTACTGAAAGTTGTACCCCCAGGGTCTAGTATCAGTGAAATCAAAATTTACTAAGCGTTTATCATCATAAGGATTGAGTATGACTTTATTTTGTTTAATGGTAAACACATCATGTTTCTTTGATCTTATGAGGTGTTGATAGCGCCTTATTACGCCACCATCAAATAAAACCTGTTTATAATCATTAATAGTGATCTGCCTCACGCTTGCGTGGGTAGAACCCTTTGATTTTTTTACAACCTTTTCATCAACCGCGTAAGCATACATTTTTGAACGAAGTCCTACAAATTCAACCATAATTTTTCCATGATTTTCATCTTTCATTAAGCCGGGGACCTTTTTATTTACTAATGGGAGTCCAAAGATGTTGTCGGGACTATAATCAGATGTATCGAATTTATCAATGTCCTCTTTAATACATTCATAGATATCGGGAACCGAAAAGGCGTATATGAGACTATCCGTATCCGTGTACAAGAGCTTAGCACTATTATGGAACTTGGGTAGCGTGTAACCGTAATCAAAATTATATAAAAAGTTTTGAAACGTCTAAAACACTGAATCCTGCATATATAGGTTTATTGAAATATACTTCAAGCTTATTCATTTCAATGATAAGCATATCATTGTCAAATATTGTACAACTATGAAAATTTGGTTTTGATATGTAAGCACGAGCACCATAGCGACCCTCCCATTTCGTTACTAGCCGTATGTCCTTATGCTTACGTACATTTTCCATCAGCTTCCCGAAAACACTATTAATCATTAATTTATAGAAATTTTTATCGAATTCATTTTGAGATTGCTGACGCATGGCTGTATTTAAATCTATATATTTTTTAACCACGGGACTGTTTAAAACGTAATATACGGTGTACTTTTACCAACTTCAATCCATATTTTAAATATACTTTTAAATTTCTGTAATGAATTACATAATTACGTTTTGGATACAGGGTAAGCAGTAATTTTTCATTTTGGAATCAGGCGTGGGTGGAACCATATGTTCGGGTGCCAGCGGTAGATCACTGTGACTCTCATGTAATTCTATAGGATAGTCTAAATCACACTCGACTATATAACCAATTTCCGAATCATCAGGATGGTTTATTAAATCTAAACTTTCAAAATTAGCTTCATCAACAAAAGAAAAATCGCCAAATGGTAGAAATTCTGACATGGCGGCTCCATATAAATTATTCACGTCGTAGTACATTAAATACACACTTTCGGAGGTGGGATCAAATTTTTCCCCATGTACTTATTGTTAGCTTTAGCATACCGATTTGAACATTGAGCTACACCACCTCTAATCCCTCTTTCAATAAACATTAGCATATCAATGTCTGTAAATAATTCTAACTTTACTTGTGTAATTTTAAGCATAGCATCGAATGCTAAACCGGGAGCTGTATAATAGTGTAGAGGATCAAGGTCGTAAGTACTTAAACAAGTTTGCCTAAAGTTCTCGAAAATATCTGCTAAAAGTAGAACGTCTGTTTTTAAATACAAATCTGAGTACTCCCCTAACGATTTAATACTAAATTTGTTCCAAACGTTAACCGCATGCGCAAAACTCTCATCACTGATTCCCTCATTATTAAGATGACTGAAAAATGCTTCTTTAGGAGGGAGCGTGGTCTCATTCAATTTATCCCACGTATCAATATACTCATAAGGAAACACACCTTTGCGAACTACTAGAGAAAATTCCTCCTCATTGTTGCAACTAGCGCGGGAAATAATTTTTTTACTATCCTCCAAATAGTCTGACAACTTTTCAATACTACTGCTCATAAATCTGAAAGAGTCAATAAATCTAAACTTAATTTTGGTGCCTTCTATTACCTTCGTAAAAGAGATATATCTTTCTTTGTTTATGGGTAGCAGTGAAATCGAACCGGGAACACTAGCCAATTCTCTAATGATGAAATGAGAATCATAACCTGATAAATTATGGAACACAACTGGTAGAATGTGGGTGTCTGTATAGTTTAGGTTACATGCCTGGTGCGCTGCCCCGAAATGCTCCTGTAAGATGATTGTGGTCTTTAACTTTTATATCGAAGTAGTAAATGGTTTTCGACAAATGTGACAAATTGTGGCACTTTCAAATTGCTCAACCTGACAGACTTAAAGTACCCATTGGAATAATTTGATTGATTATTTCGGTAGCCCAATGTGCAATACTTTGAAGCTCGTTAACAAACCATTGAATGCAATCCTTTCCTCTATAAAGACTAAATCGAGATAAAGAATCATCATATGAACACTTCAAATAGTAAGCAATGCTGAAAGGTGTGTGTTTGAGTGAAATAGAGTATTACCTTCGATACCATTTGCACACTTCTCTAAAATACTTTCTAAATCGGCATAAATGACAAATGGCACCTTTTCTTGAATGCAAAATTTTGAACTGTAAATTCATTTCCGCTTCGGTAGGCAGCCTAGTAGAGCATTGATTAAGTTGCTGACAGTGAGTGGTATGTTTTTGTAGAAGGCGATCTGAAGAAAATTGTTCAAGCATCGGTAACAAATAATTTCTTGCCCTTATAATTCGATATCTGTTTTGAAAATAAAGCTGACATATTTTTAATCCATGTGAAATGGTATACAGTGTTATCCGCGGCTGAAAGTATTAAAAGATTTATGGGTTCTCTATCGCTTTGCTGATTACTCAATACAAGGGGTGCAACTTTTTTACCATTTATGCAATACAAATTAACTGCGAGGTTGTTTAGATTCTCAAATTTTTTTACATCATCCAGCTGAATGGGGAAGTGAATTGAATCGTACTTCAAAACATCTCTAAAATGGGGATAACTTTGAACCCTTTCCGTATGATATTGCGCGGGGTATAATGCCGAAACAATGGCCCACAGGAAGCAAAACTCATCGTTATTTTTAACATTAACAACAGCATGCTTTACTTCTATGAAGTGTGGAACTTTAGCATAGGTTGAATAACCGCCTTTAAATGGGACATAGCTATTAATATTCACTTTTAAATGTAAGACTTCATGTACTGCCCAACCGGAATCCCTTTCGGAAAACTCCTCTAATTTTATCCGTAACTTATCATACACGTTTTCATTGTACCAGAGACGTATATTGGTTGAAATATCAATAACGCAATTTTTTGTGGCAAAAGTCTTCAACTCAATATTATGATTTTGGGGTTGCATGAAATTGCAGCCTAAGATCACATTTACCTTTAGCATAGATTGCCTTAACATTAATTTCACCTTACGTGCAAAACTATTATATGCGTTTAGTAAAAATATCAAAGGGTCCTTAATGTTTGACATATTGATTATAATTCCTGTAAGCAGCCTACCATTAAAACATGAGTCTAGGGGTACCAACGTAATTTATGCATACCTTTTTATTGACAATTCCACTACCAACCTTCTCTGAAGCATTCTTTAACCGTCTCAATCTAACCAGATAGCACTTGAGCAATGCTAAATTGCTCTCAAGCTTAAGCAAGCTTTCATTGGTCTCACAATAAATTTTATGTATAATATCTTGCAATAGCTTGATATTGGTGTTAACTATACGGATGTGCCTGGCAAATTCCTTTTTGTCTTCAATAAGGAACAATGCGCTTTGTTAAATTAACCATCTCACTACTACTTGGCATACTCATAGCTAGCAATATGAAGACACACGTAACAATGAACTTGTAACAAATGCTCTTCACAACGGTTCTAGTCACGATTGTAAAATATGATGCACAGACTGGTGAGCAATAATAGTTACTCTTTACGTTTAACAAATTGCTCTTCGGTTTTACAATAAAACTTTTAGTTAGGATTGTAAAAATATGATGCACACACTGGTGATTAATAATAGTTGCTTTTTACTTTAGGTAATTTGTTGTTGTGACGATTGTAATGTATCGACTGACGTGGGACTGTTCTTTATCTGCTTATATAGAGATAAGATCGGGTAAGGTCGGATAAGTTCGACTCACCTTTTCATAAGCTACGACTCAACAATGAATCGTCTTTGTTCTTTTACCTTGAAAATTGTAAGCATAGACTTTGAAGCGTTGACAATGGATCACCTTTATTCATGATTTCCTAGAATTGAGATAACAATTTATTTCTAACTGAACAATGGATCGTCTTTGCTCTTTTACCTTGAAAATTGTAAGCATAGACTTTGAAGCGTTGACAATGCATCGCCTTTATTCTTGATTTCCTAGAATTGAGATAACAATTTATTTCTAACTGAACAATAGATCGTCTTTGTTCTTTCACCTTGAAAATTGTAAGCATAGACTTTGAAGCGTTGATAATGGATCGCCTTTATTCTTGATTTCTCAGAATCGAAGTGTATTTAGATAACAATCTATTTTTATAACTCATAAAACAATAGATCGTCTTTGTTCTCTCATGTGACCTTGTAAACGTAAACTTTGAAGCGTTTCTTGATTTCCTAGAATTGAGATAACGATCTATTTCTTATAACTCGACCAGAAGAATGAATCGCTTTTGTTCTTTTACCTTGAAAATTGTAAGAATAGACTTTGAACAATGCATCGTCTTTGTTCTTGATTTCCTAGAATTTCAGAAGCTATGACTCAGCCAAAACAATAGATCGTCTTTGCTCTTACACCTTGAAAATTGTAAGCATAGACTTTGAATAATGAGCCTCATTCTTGATTTCCTGGAATTGAGATGTGGAATCTCGACCTGAACAATAGACCGCCTTTTTCGGGGGAAACGGTTGCGAAACAGCTATCTGTTTTGGGAAACGGACCCCTGTTTTAGAAACGGCTACCTGTTTTAGGAAACGGTACCTGTTTTAGGAAACGGCTACCTGTTTTAGGAAACGGCTACCTGTTTAGGGAATGGCCACCTGTTTAGGGCGTGGCTTTGAAACATGCACCTCAGGGCTCTTGATTTCCTAGAATTGAGATGAATGGATCGTCTTTGCAGAGGTGTGACCTTATAAGCATAAACTTTAAATCGTTGACAATGGATTGCCTTTGTTCTTGAAAGAGATGTATTTAGATAACAATCTATTTTATAAATCAACCAGAACAATGAATCGTCTTTATTCATTTACCTTGAAAATTATAAGCACAGACTTATTTCTCAGAATTGAGATAACAATTTATTTTTTATAACTCGACCAGAAGAATGTTCTTTTACCTTGAAAATTGTAAGCATAGACTTTGAAGCGTTGATAATACATCGCCTTCATTCTTGATTTCCTAGAATTGAGATAACAATTTATTTTTATAACTCGACCAGAAGAATGAATCGCTTTTGTTCTTTTACCTTGAAAATTGTAAGCATAGACTTTGAACAATGCATCGTCTTTGTTATTGATTTCCTAGAATTGAGATAACAATCTATTTCTAACTGAACAATAGATAGTCTTTGTTCATTCATGTGACCTTGAAAGCATAGACTTTGTACAATGCATCGCCTTTGTTCTTGATTTCCTAGAATGACTCAGCCAAAACAATAGATCGTCTTTTTCCTGACCTTGAAAGCATAGACTTTAAACAATGGGCCACCTTTGTTTCTCAGAATAGGGCGGCCTCGAAACATGCATAGACTTGCTTGAGGGCAATGACCTTCAGGACAATCAACAATCTAGTAACCTTTCTAGTGACCTTGAAGGACTCGTGCAAACATGACCTTGAAGAGCGGGGTTACACACCTGTGGCCTAGGTGACCTTGAAGATGATGACCTTGATAAACCATGTACGTAGGCAATGTGATGACCTTGAGCAAAACACTCGTAGAAAAGTATAGTAGAAAAGTGGATCAGAAGCCCTATAGCTATACTACTACGTTGTTGAATTAATTTTGTGATCACCCGTTTATTCAAAGACTTCATGTTTGCCAGCAACAAAATGGTGGTCACATTGATCATTTATTATAATTTTAAGTGTTTATATTTCAGTTAATATGTTTTTAGTTTCTATGTATTCATAGCTTGCTTTGGCCGACTAATGTTACTCTTCTTCAGTGTTATCAACGAAAAAAATTGAACAAACTTAAATATCTCCGAAACTATTAGAGATAGGTATAGAACATATTTAATAGAAATGAAAGCCGACTAATAGACGAAGACAAGGCATTAAAAAAATATCGGGTGTGCCGTTTAAAAAAATGAAGATACAGCATTTTCAAATGTATGTTATTGAATTAATTTTTGTGATCACCGTGTATATTGAAATCCAATTTTTACAATAAAGTAAGCTCATGTATGAATAAATTCTATACTAACGATTTTTTTTTATCTTTAAAAATAACTGAGATACGCCTACTTGAATTTCTACATAAAAATGTCAGTTGTTAGTTAACTTTGCAAATATCTCAAAAACTGTAAGATTTAGCTTGTAAGTAATTCTTATAAAAAAGATGTAAAATTATAAGGAGAATCGAAAAATAAATTAATATATAGGGTGTTCTATTTAAAAATCAAAAGTTCTATATTGTACCGCTTTTATATTACACCCTATAGAAACCAAATTATTTTTAGATTATGCAGCTTATAAAAATAGAAAACTTTCGTATTTAAACTTATCTTCTATACGTTAAGTTCTAAGAAATATTTTTTAACTGACGTTAAAGGTGAAACACCTACAATACATTTAAGTATTTGCTTTTGTGTTACGAAAACATCTTTTAAGTGAGAACTGGATCCCCAAAACACGATACCGTAAAGTAGGACACATTGTACTTTAGAGAAATAGAACATTTTAATTGTGCCAATAGATATTTGTGATCTTAGATGTTTAATAAGATAACTCAGTGAACTCAGCTTTTTACGCAACTTTAGGCAATAGTGGAGCCATTTCAGTTTATAGTCTGAAGTCACACCAAGAAATTGTATTTCGTTTTGTTGCGGTATGGTTTTCTTTTCTAGACGTACGTATGAAGATTCGCATAATCTATCGCTAAATACGATTAACTTTGTTTTAGTTTTATTTAATTTTAATAAATTATTTTTACACAAAGTTATATTAGAAACGATATTTGAAGCTACTAGAGATAGTTCTTGAAAGTTAGGTGCAGAGACAATACAAGAAGTATCGTCGTAGCTTAAATCGTTAGTGTACAACGAAAAGGGTAATGGTCCAATTATTGACCTCTGTGGGACACCTTGATTTATAGTAATAGATTTAGAGTAAAAACTTTGAAGTTTGTTGTTTCTTTCCTCAATGATGCACACCCGTACTGTTCGATCGTATCAGTTTGGCACCGGTACCTCTGAATCCATATTGCTCTAGTTTTAATAATAGTTCTTCGTGATTTAGTGTATCGAATGCTTTCAATAAATCAAAATAAATACCAGCAGCAAAATTGTGGTTTTCAATCTGGTTTTATATATTAGATACAGACTTAAATATTGCAATTTGCGTTGATGTTCTTTGAACAAAGCCATAATGAGATTTTGAAATAATGGTATAGTGGGACAAAATGACATTATCCTGTTATACATTACCTTTTCAATAATTTTGGAATAATTTGAAAGAATAGACAGAAGTCTATAGTTATTAATGTCTACTCTACTACCTTTTTTGTAATGGCTTACCTTTGATTTATTTTTGACGATCTAGGAAACTCTCCACATAAAATACAAAGATTAATAATGTTACTTAAAGGTCGTGCTATACAAAACTTTGTAGCGTTTATTACTTTTGAAGGAATTTCGTCGAGATCTGATCACTGCTTGTTTGGCAGATTAGAAATTATGCTACTGATTTCAGCTGGTGGAGTCGGAAAAAAAGTATTTGCTATTGACATTAGTGTTAATTTGAAAGTAATGATTTGTAGTTTGTGTTTCTGCAAATCGATCTGCCAAAGCTTGTGCAATTGTTTCTGGGTCACTAGTTACTGTATCATGAATACTGAGCGCAAATTTGTTTCTATTGAAAGAATTACCGGTATGAGAATGTAATAGACTCCATGTGGCTTTAGATATATTTTCGGAACTACGAATTTTTTATTCATTTAAATATATTTTGTATTTGTCAACGTAACCTTTTCACAATTTCTTTTTAAGTGCATATTATTACTGTTTAAATTCAGATGAAGAATTTGTTTTGTAAATTTGGTAAAGTTGTTTAATGTAATTTGCCCAATGTTTAATATCGCTGGTAACCCAATTATGGAAGGCAGTTTTTAATGGAATTCTTTTCTTAGGAAATGTATAGTCGAAATGATAGTAAAATAAATTACAAAAGGTATCATATTTTTGGTTTACAGTGTTGCTATTATAGACACTTTGCCAAATTTCTGAAGAGATGAGTGTAATAAACGTATTAATGTTTTCAGTCGAATATATTGGTCTATATGTGTAGATGCTTTTTGATGATATTGTAAAAGGTATTTTAAGCAATTGTGCAAAGTGGTCTGATAAATTGACACTGCAATTTAAATCTCTTTCAGAAATGTTTGTAAAAGAGTGATCAATAGTAGTTGACGTTTTACTATTAACGCGAGTCGGTGTATGGGCATACGACTGAGAATTTCAAACAACTTTGTAGTCTGAGAATTTTGTACACTTGTATCTATGTTCCAATCTCCACAAACAACAATTAATTTGGAATCGTTATAAGCTTCAAACAAGACCGAATTTACAGTGGTAAAAATGCATCTAGATGCTCATTAATGTATGAAGGAGACCTGTAAAATCAAATTAGTATAAATTTAATCTTATTGCTATAATATTTCATACAGTAAATTCACATATTTGTCCAATAGGAATAGTTTTTAGCGTCCCCTTAATTAATAATTGATGTGACCATATACAGGGTGACATAGAAAAAAGTGCCATGTATACTGCCACTAAAATAAGAAAAAAGGTTCCTATGAACTTAGGTCCGCAATGCCTTCGTTTAAAAGATATAGGGTGTTGAAGTTTAATTATTTTTTTGTTTTTTTCTTAATATCTTCTTACAATGATGTAATAAGCGGACGAAATTTTGTATACAGGGGCTTTTTATCACGCAAAATTCAAGTATGACCTTAGTTATTTCATTACTGATAGAGGGCGCCACATACAGGTTTCGATCTTGTTTGAATCGGTCCTAACTTTTGCCTTACACTGTATGTCATTTTCGACTGGAAAAATTTGTTTTCCCATATTTTCAGCTTCAGAAAGGCATACCTTATTGAAGTCGCTAGGACCAACGGTTTACGAGAAAAATGCATCCGATGCATGCAAATTATCCAAAAGCGCCAAAGTAACTTATTTGGAAAACCGTAATTAGAAGTCACCAATATGGGTTTTCTATTAATGTGTGAGTAGGTATAATTGACAATTACTTAATTGGCCCATTTCAATTGCCCAGTCGAATTGACAGGTGAACTATATCGAAATTTCTTGGAGAATAAACTAAATACGTTATAAGAGGATGTTCCATTGGCTATTATTGGTAGAATGCGTTACATGCATAATGGCGTGCCAGCTCACTTTTCTCGATTGGCAAGGGAATTTTTGGATAGGAGATTTGAAAATACGTGGATTGGTCGAGGGGGACTTGTATCCTAGCCAGCTCGTAGTCCCGACCTTAATCCCCTCGATTTTTCATTTTGGGGATTCATGAAAAATGACGTTTATTCTGTAGAAATACATAATGAAGAGCAACTATGGATAAGAATTATGGAATCCGCAGACAGATTCCGTAATAACCCAGGAATATTTCAAAGATGCCGTCAATCCTTAGGAGGAAAAATTGAAAAATGTATTGAAGTACAAGGACAACAATTTGAACATCTTCTAAAAATTTAATGTTTTTTTTAATCACTGCCCTTCATTGTTGCTATTAAAATTTAATTGTTGAAGTGTTATGTCATTGTTTTTGCAAATAAGTTACTTTGGCGCTTTTGGATAATTTGCATGCATCGGATGCATTTTTCTCGTAAACCGTTGGTCCTAGCGACTTCAATAAGGTATGCCTTTCTGAAGCTGAAAAGATGGAAAAATAAATTTTTCCAGTCGAAAATGACATACAGTGTAAGGCAAAAAAGTTAGGACCGATTCAAACAAGATGGAAACCTGTATGTGGCGCCATCTATCAGCAATAAAACATCTAAGGTCATATTTGAATTCTGCCTGATAAAAATCCCCTGTAAACAAAATTTCGGCCCCTTATTACATCATTGTAAGAAGATATTAAGAAAAAAAAACAAAAAATAATTAAACTTCAACACCCTATATCTTTTAAACGAAGGCGTTGCGGACCTAAGTTCATAGGAACTTTTTTCCTTATTTTTGTGTCCTCTATCGCGTGGCACTATGAATGGCACTTTTTTCTATGTCACCCTATATAGCAACACCACCACCTTTTTTATGAACACGAACGCATTTGCTTAATAATTCATAATTGACAGTTTGTAATTTGTAAAATCGTTTTCTTTGTAACCATATTCTGTAAAACATGCTACTGAGGGTAATAAAGTATTAATATACACATCCACTGCATTAAGCTTTCTATCAATGTATTGCACATTTAGATGAAATATTTGAATGTCATTTTGAGAATTACGTTGGTTGAGCATTTACTGTTACGGGAAATTTCTATTTTGGTGAAAAGATCGAACTATAGTATATCGTGGCCAAATTTATGATTTGTATATATTCCTAACTTTCTTCGATGGGATAGTCACCTTGAACGCCGATATTGAAGATGACTTAATCTCTAGTTTTTCAATTTGCAATACTTCGATGTTGTACTTTAAGACATGATTTTTTAACTGACCAGTGGTTGTAGCAGGATCTAAACGATATCTGCGACTAGCTGATATTTAACACTCTTCAGTGTTACTTTCCAAGGTAGTATTGTTTTGTGTACACTTAAAAACTGCTTTACTGATCGGGTGTAACGAATCATTGGAATTTCTTATGCGCGTCCTTGATGTAGAAATCTCATTGATTTAATGGTTAATTGCGGCTGAACATAACGCAAAGCCAGACCGATCTTTGTTTAGTACGTTGAAACTTGAGATCAAAATGTAGCGCTTGTTACGGACGAATGTATATTTTTAAAATTAAGATGTCGTGCAATAATTAATTTGTAACTGTTTCCACGTAAATTAATGTTTCTTGTTCTTTTTATTACTCTTGAATGACGGGAGTTGATTTTTCGGAGGTAGAGATGGCGAGTTTCAAGTCAAAGGGGAAGTTAGTTGCAGTTAGAGTGTTAATCGAGCCAGATCGATTTTTGGTTAATTAAATACCTTCATTGTAAACAGTTTGTCTCTAAAATAATTCTTGCGTGTACATTTTCTTTTGAATTAGCCAACACTAAGTTGTCTATTCTTTCGGGGGTTAGCTTTAATGTATTTTTTCAAATATTAATCAATAAATAACAGTCACCCTTTTTGAATTTAAAACGCGTATGTTAACGATTTGTGTCTGTGGTCAATTAAAGGAATATAAATTCAAGTGTAAGTAGGTATTTTTATATAAATGAAATCTCGCAGCAAATCAATTTATAAGCCGAAATATTTGATTTTTCCAAAGCCAACTCATTAAATTCAAAAATATCGCTAATTTCAAATGTACTAACCAATATTAAATTTAATAAGGATAAATAATGTGTTGTTAAGTTTTATTTACAAATATTAGTTCGTTTACATTGTAGTTACCGGTTAAAAATATTAGATCAGCTCATGCGCTACAATATACAGGGCTTGAACACAACCAGTGACGAGGCTAAATCGTATTTTTTAAATGTTCCTCTCGCCAATTGTCTATTTTACAGATATTTCCTTAATTTTGACTTAAAATTATGTAATTTATATTATTAAAACTATTTCCAGGTAAGATTTTATGATGTTTCATAATAAAAGCAGAGGGGAATAAATGGTATTTTTTACCTTTTTCTTTGATTTGATTGAAAATTAGTATATCGGGTCTTTTGTTACATTATAAATGCATTTTCTTAATACAATTTTTCGATATCTTGTCAATTTGACCCATTTTTCGCCATCGTAGTTAACATTTTTCAAAATTCCCGCCAAATATATGGTCACGTGACATACGTCACAGTGGATTTTTTGGTTGTCAGACATGCAGAAAAGGAACGGCCAATAGAGTTTTCAGAAATTTCAAATTAAAATTTTTTCCCATACTGGAGATTCTGTGATTCAGAATAAGACAAAAATTATCATAAACGCTTTTCCGAAAATGCTTCCTAACAGGTTGATTAAAAAATAATTTTTTTAAGATTTCTTTAAGATTCCTCAAAAACTACTTTTCCATTCGGCACCCGTTTTCGAAATATTTTACATTAACGTAAACGACTACATTATTCAGTAATAACCAAATTAAATAAATCAGAGATTGCTTTGCATTTGACAGTTACGTATCTTATGTTTGCTAAAATAGTTGCATTTACGCGTGTTGTGTAATTCATTGCTTGTGTCTAATTACTGTGAAAAAATGAATTATTCCAAACGAGAACTGGTCGATATGTATTTATGTTATGGTAATACTAATTGCAATGCTCGTGCAGCTGCTCAACTTTATGAACAAAGATTTCCAAATAGAAGACATCCACATCATACCACGTTTAGAATCGTTCATCGTGACTTGTTAGAGTATGGAAGTTTAAAAGGAAAGAAAAATTCCGAGCGAAATGCTTGTGTACCAGTTGAAATTGAGGAACAAATTTTAGATAGAGTTTATGAAAATTCATCAATAAGTACGCGTGAGTTAGGTTTAGAATTTGGTGTGTCGCATAGCAAATCTTGGAAAGTTTTACGAGAACAAAATTTACATCCCTTTCACCTACAAAAAGTGCATGCATTATTGCCTGCTGACCATCCTCGTCGAATGAATTTTTGCGAATGGTTTTTAAATAAAAATGCTGAAGATGCACAATTTGTTAGAAACTTATTGACCACTGATGAGTGTATTTTTTCCCGAAATGGAATAATAAACTGGCATAATTCCCACAAATGGTTAGACGAAAATCAGCATCCAACTGTAGTTATAGCTCACCAACATAGATTTAGCGAAAATATTTTGATAGGTATACTAGACGGTCACCTAATCGGACCTATCCGTTTTCCTCAAAGACTTACTGACGAATTCTATTTAAATTTTTTGAGAGAAGATTTGCCAGAATTTTTTGACGACGTACCCTTAGATGTTACAATGAACATGTATTTCATGCACGATGGTGCACCACCACATTCTACACGAAACGTCAGAGAATTTTTAAATGCATGGTTCCCTGGACGCTGGATTGGCCGAGGAAGTGAAGTACCGTGGCCGGCACGATCGCCAGATTTAAACCCATTGGATTTTTTTGTGTGGGGGTATCTGAAAACTCGTGTCTATTCTGTTCAAATTGATAATCGAGAGCAACTTTGGAATCGCATACAGATGGCATGCGATGAGATTAGGGGTATGCCACAAATTTTTCAGCGTGTTAGGTTTCATTTGCTAAGAAGAATACAAGCTTACATTCAAAAAGAAGGAGGACATTTTGAACAATATGTATAAAAATAATTATTATTTTGTTTTTGATTCCTTCAATATCTCTTTAACACGTTGAACGCCACAATGTTAAGATTTTTTCATACCCCTGGGGCCACATATTTTTTTTGTTAAAAACTATAAGAAATGTGATAAATAATCATTAGCCGCAAACAATAGGCATTTTTTTATTTTGCAAACATGAGTTTGATGTGCGAAGCAAGTGTGCGTCAAGCGGCCTGCTACGCAAAATATTTATGCTAGGTCCACGCGAAGCGTACGTGCTTCACAGGAAATTCGCTTTATTAACACCATTTAAGTCGCGTACTCATCGTTTTCATTCAGCTCAGTACCCAAATCGTATCAACAAACGCAACTAGTTTATCAGTTTATTTTATTGGCACCATTCTGGCGTCGACTTTCGAGTATTCAGCATTTTATCGGGTTCGTGTCAACAATATATAAATAATATCATTTGTTTTGTTTTGAGGCTTACTGTGAGTCGTATATTGTAAAAAGAAATTACTAAAGTGAAATTATTGTTTAGTATTGTGGCAATGGCAAATTATGAAAAAGCAACTACACGTTTAGAAGCAGTAATGGATGAAATAATGTCCGAGGAAGAACCTTTTGAGTACTCTTCAGATAGTTATGTCGCAGATAACAGTTCCGGTGAGTCTTCAGGGTCTCATTATTCTCCTGTACAGAAAAAGAGAAAAGAACAATTGCGTAAAACCATACATCCGGATGAACCGGGTACATCATCTAATAATAGTAATGTTACTCAAGTAAATGCGATTACAAATATTCAATCTGCTTCTACTAACGTTGATCAAACAATTGAGGATGTAATAAGAGGCTTTCATTGGCATATCGATTCTTCGTCTGATGAATCAGTAGTTGATGAATTGAACCAATTGAATTGGAGCGAGGTAACGGGTGATAAATTAAAAAATTTTCCTGCTTATTCAGAAAGCATGGCATTACACAATAATATTCAAGATATGAGCGATAAGCAACCCATAGATTTTTTTTTTGCTATTTGTAGATGAAAACCTTCTAAATCTAATGGTCCAAGAGACAAACCGATATGCATCTCAAGTGGTGGCGAAAAACACATTACCCTTCGCACGTATTCGTAAGTGGACAGACACAAACATTCAAGAAATGAAAATATTTTTGGGACTTTTGATGTGGATGGGATTGGTTCAGATGCCGAAATTTTCAGGAGTAGTAATGCTCTCTATTCTAACGAGATAAAAGCAAGCATATCTAGGAACCGATTTGAGCTTCCTTTGGCCAATTGGCATTTTTGTAATAATGAAAGTGCGGACATTTCCAATAGACTTTACAAAATTAAGTCGCTTGTAGAGTATATGAGTCAAAAATTTCAGAGTTCTGTTACACCCTCTCGTAACATCTGCGTAGATGAAACACTAGTGCCGTTTCGAGGACGTCTGGTATTTTTGCAGTACATAAAAAATAAGAAGCACAAGTTTGGTGTAAAATTTTTCAAACTCTGTCTTGAACAAGGCTTTACTTACGATTTTAGAATATATTGTGGTAACGAAAAAGGTAATTCAGAAGACAGCGTACCAACACAAATTGTTATGGGACTTTGTTCTAATTTGTTGGACAGTGGGCGTACAATATTTGTTGATAATTACTACACCAGCCTTGCGCTAGCCCATAAATTGTTAGATCGACAGACTCATCTGGTTGGAACACTCAGAAAGAATCGAAAATTAAACCCTAAAGATGTTGTTACTAAGAAGTTAAAAAAAGGGGAAGTGATTGCCAGGGAAAGTGACACAGGGGTGGTCGTACTAAAATGGCATGATAAACGAGAGGTTTTGATGATAACAACAAAACATAAAGATAATATAGTTTCCGTGAAGTCAAAACGTGGAACTGAAAGAGATAAGCCAGAAGTTGTGACGGAGTATAATGAAAATAAAAGTTTTATCGATCTATCCGATCAGCTCAAAGCCTATGCTTTTTGTTTAAGGCGTACTATCAAGTGGTACCGGAAAATTTCCATAGAGGTTCTTTTGGGGTCGACAGTTGTCAACGCCTATATATTATTTAGACGAGTTACTACAAGTAAAATGAGTATAACGAAATTTAGAGAAGAACTCGTCAAAGATTTTCTTCAAATATCCCTTTACAAGAACGACATTTCATTCAAGAAGTGGAGAGTAGCAGTCGTCGCAGATGTGCACTTTGTTACAAAAATATATCTGAACAACATGGTAGAAAATACGCATCTTCAAAAGCAACTCATCCACGTTACAAGTGTATTCAGTGTAATAAGCTTTACTGCATATCCTGTTTTACCTACGTTCATACTTGTACATTATAAAAAGTGTTTTTGTTTTTTTTTCTTTGTAAAATAACGTAAATGTATTATAATTATTATTTTGGATGTTTTCTACTTGGTTTTATTTTTTTTTCTAAACGTATGATTTCTTTGTAATTAATTACTCATTTCTAATGAAAATCAGTTACTCGCACTAATGTAAATGAAATTACTGTTAGCGGCATTAGTATATATTTGACATTTTTAGCTTTTTGTCGTGTATTAGGAAAATAATTATAAAACATTATTACTACTACTTATACTAAATTATCAGTAGTTAGATAGGTACTAGACTACTAAAAAATTGAAATATGTACCCAATATTACGTACAAAATACAAAAAATTTGAAATCTATAATGTCCATCAAAATTTTCACGGGATCATAAATCGTGTTTGTTCGGTAGGCCACTGACATTTAGTTCCCATAAGGTTTCTATTGTAACGTGAAGCAAATGCGAGCGACGGAGCTCTAAGTAAAAATCTACATGCGAATCATACGTGAGCGGCGCGGCCCACTTAGCAAAAAGAGGTGCGAAGCACAGTTGCTTCATATGGCGTTCAACGTGTTAATAATGTACCTAATAGTCAACTGCGTTATTTTTTTGTAAAATAAAACAAATTTTGATTTTTATTGAATAATATCGTCTATGTTAATGCAAAATATTTCAAAAACGGGGTGCTGAATCGAAAAAATACTAAGTATGATTTTATTTGCAGAATTAAATGTTGAATATATCAAAAAAATATTTCTTCAAAAAAACCAGGGGCGTGCGTTTTTTTTTACTTAAACCGATTAACTTAAAATATTCTACGCCACTGGATGGAATCAGTTGACTCAAACTCACCTGATTAATTGTATTTAATTAGACATTTAGGTGTACCAAATCTCAGTGTAATATCTTTTGTAGTTTTTTGAGGAATCTTTAAAAAACCTTAAAAACGTATTTTTTAATCAACTTGTATCTCGGTTAGGAAGCATTTTCCGAAAAGCGTTTATGATCATTTTGTCTTATTTTGATTCATAGAACCTCCAGTCTTCGTTTGTCGGTGATTTTAAAATACACCCTGTATATATATATATATATATATATATATATATATATATATATATATATATATATATATATATGTATACATCATGCAATCATTATTGCGTCCGTACGTAATTTCTTAATTTGGCGTCACCTAGAACAAGACGTATTCTCTGATATTTTATTGAAGTATATAGGTCAGCATTTTTTTCTAAGTTCTATGGTCTATTCCATATGTTTCTAGCTTTTTTTTTACTATATACATAATTTTTGTACGTTTGACAATCATTCTGGAACCCGTACATTAAAGTACTGCACTAAAAATCATTACGGCGTCTTGCTGCGTTGCATGCCCTCTTAATGTAACAAAGCAATCATTTTGGCATCTCGGATTAGAATATACATAATGTTGTTGTTGCAAACATTTAGGCGTCAATATATTTTACATTAATAGTTTGTGAGCAACCAGTTTGACGTCTGCTTTCATGTTATCCAAAAATTTTGTGAATGTTTCATTTTGGCGTCTTAGTTTAAAATATACACAATGTTCTTGTTGCAAACATATTGGCGTCTACATATTGCAATTAATAGTTTATGTGCAATCAGTTTTAGGTCTGCTTTCATCTAATTCGAAAAATATATGTTCTATCACCAAAGAACTAGCCGATCATTTTGACGTCTTAGTTAAAGGTATACATATTGTTATTATTACAGCATATGAGCGTCAAGGTCTATTCATATATGTTCAAATAAAATCAATACAATACTTATGTTATTTAAATAGCTCCCAATGTAGAAGAGATACATTTATCAAGTAAGGGTAAAGTACAGGAAAGCAGTGAATAATGGGTGCGTACTAGAATTTTGAGTTTGGTACAATCAGCCTATTTCAACCACTTTAATTATCAGACAAACAATTTCACGAATTTATTTTCTCCACTTTTTTAGTTATTTAAAAATTATAATATCTTCATCACCATTCAATCCAAAGAAAGTCCCTGGTTCGAACCTGTTTTAGGCGTGGATGTTTGTTAAGGTGTCGCTAAAAAGGATCGCCGACAATTGGTCACGCGAAAAATTGTCGCGCACATTTGAACGTTCCTCAAAATATCGCCAGCGAAAAAAGGGCGCCGACGAAAAAAGATCGCGGACAAATGGTGGCACTAAAAAATTTTAAATTTTTGTTAACAATTATCTAAATACCAGACTGCAACACTGCGACGCGGCGTTGATTTCACTCAGTACACTCTAAATTTGAAGGTGAGTGTATAGATCGTTTGGATCGACGACACCAGAGACGACAACCGCAGTTTTCAAGAAATCTTTGGAATTGTTTTGAATTCATAGAGGAAGTCATACCATATACAAACTATTCTGCAGAAGGATGGCACAATAGTGTTTCCTCTATATTAAATGCAGCACATCTAAATTTGCAGAAATTTATCAATTCGTTAAAGAAAGAGGAAAGTTTACATTGTTTGAAAATTGAACACTACATAGCTGGAAACGAACAGCCACTCAAAAAAATTTGTAAAGATACGGCGCAGCGACAGAAAACTATTTGTCAATAATATGCCAATCATCCACATTAGGAGTATTTAAGGGCGGTTGCTCATAACTTCGAGGTACAAATATAAAAAGCAGAAAAGCAAGAACCAACAAAAAAAAAAAATCATAAAATATGAAAACATAAAAAAAAAACTTTTAAACATGGCAGTTATTAACTGCCAGTCCTAAGCCTGGATAAAATGTGGAGGAATGTTTAATAGTTATATTTTTCTACGCGAAATTTTCTCACGCGATCATTTGTCCGCGACCTTTTTTCGCTGGCGGCCTTTTGATGTGCGTTCAAATGTGCACGACATTTTTTCGCGCGACCAATTGTCCGCGACCTTTTTTCGTACATTCGTTTTTTAAGTATAGTGAATTAGATGTAGAGCAGCCTTGCATAAAACCCCGCCTTTTGAAAGTCAATAAAAATTTTCAACAGGTGATACAGGTTCAGTGGAAGCATTGTGTGTCGCCCTATTATTAGGAACTAGTAGTGCTGTTTATGGACATGGATGGGTGTCGTACTCATTATACCTCTCTGAGTGTAACACAAAGTACTCAACTTTAGTTCTAAAAGTACAAATACGCCAGCGACATGGACGTCCTGATAAACGATAAACACACATGCACCCATGCTTGCACATGTACTGACGCACAAGCACAGACGCGCATGCGCAGACACGAGGTTAATAATAAAACTGGTTTCTAAATGCCATAAACGGTACTAATTTAACTTGGTCGCACTAAAAAAAATAATTTTGATAAATAAACAGTCTCATCGTAACAAGTTACTACGTAATTCAAAATTAAGACACTTGTTTCTTAATCTACATTCTGCAGTTCGTTAGAGGTTTACTAAGCAAAATCCAAGGATGAATATACTTCGCGGTAAAACTTTCGGTTAAACTATCTACCTCTAAGAATTGAAACAAATACTAATTCAAAATTAAATCTATGAAGTGTCGATTAAAACCATGAATTTGGTGTACAAAGTTATTTAATTAATTTTAAACGGATTTTTTTATATTTGTACACACACAAATATAAAAGCGAATCCGAAATGCGATTTAAAAAGTCACCCTTTTAAAATAAGGGTAATAATGTCATCTCAACTGTTAATAATAAGTAAATTTTGCATTGGATTATATCATCTGGTAATGTTCTAATCAACTGGGTGCAAAATTACTAATACAAACAACCGTCGTAGTTATCTACTTATGACAAAACTGTAAAACATATTAACCAATTTGCATTTTTAATTCTTTACATTTATCTGTAAATTTTATTATTTTCTGAGTGTGTACATAGAATGGTGTATTTGAGGTGCATGAGGTAGCTAATCTTGCTTAGAATAAACAGTATGTATATATGTTAATATATGACTTCAGAATGATTTACAAAATAATGCATGTGTGAATTCATAATGATGTTAAGTAATATCAATTGTATATCTAGGTAGAATGACGCCAGAAGGATGTAGACCGTAAATATGAAATTACTTCAAATTAAATAAGAAAGAATATTAGAAATTGGTTTTACAGTGTTGCCATTTAAAGACGCCTGAAAGATTGTAAATGTGCAGAATAAATACAATAAAAGTATATTTAGAAATAGCGCAGTGACGGAAAAGTGCTGAACTAAGTTTGTATACAATTTTACGAATTACACGATTTTGGCGTCGACAAGTTTTTAAAAAATCTCAACGTAGGAGTATGGAATGGGCCCCATACTGAGAATGAGTATTATAGGATTCTATCAAAATTGTCTTTTATCAACGGTGCATCTCTAACACTCATACCAAGAAAATTATTAAGGATTGTAATCTGGCGTCCATACACAGACGCCACTTTGCAAAGTGTAGCAAGATTGATGGTAAATGCCAAATAGATGGACGCAAAATGATAGAATGATGTAATATATATATATATATATATATATATATATATATATATATATATATATATATATATATATATATATATATATATATATATATATATATATATATATATATATATATATATATATATATATATATACATACACAATTAATTAAAATGGTGCAGACTGTTGTACCCGTTTTATTGATGCAGATGAACGTTACAAAAGATACATACCAGTAAAAATTCATGTTGAATTTTTCCGCAAAATACAGAATGGACAATGTGGTACCTTCGTGAAGTGTTGAACAAAATAGGACCACTGCCAATATGCCAATAAGGGTTGCAATAAGAACTCCATACGGAAAACGAGTAGAATGTTGATAGTAGATCCTAAAACATTAAAAATTCCTTTGTTAAAACTTCAAATTGAATATTGAGCAAATTCTACTTAGCTATTTAAAAATGCTCACCTTTAACAGGTGATTAATGTTATTAATGTTTAATTATCACAACTGTGACAGAAATAAATAAAAATACTAAATATAGAAAATGTTATTAATTTATTCAAATTTTATAATAAAAATGTACGTACCCATTTTTCCTAGTTAGTTGCTAAAATTTAATAGTTAATCTAATATTGTTATTGTATTGCAAGAGCTCTTGTATAAAACTACTGACAGCTGCTTTTAGCGTGTATATTCACATACATCTAACGTGAAAATAAACAATGATCCTGAGTAGACGGAAATATTGACCAAAATTTGTCTGTTTCGTTCTCCGTCTTTTATCATACGCATATTTTTAGCTGTTCTTGATTATGTAAATGTTGCCGGGGAAGTACCACAGGGACATGACTTGCAATATTAATTTATGAATTACTCATCTCACAAAAGTTACAAGAATATGAATCATTTTCGCTGTTACAGTCCATTCAAATTTGTCTTTAATTCTTTGTTTAATTTGAGATTATCTTTTTATGTCAAATACTAATAGAATAAGATCACTTGACGTCATTTTTCCCCTATAAGACGGTACAGTCCCCGTGATTAATGGCGTGGAGTTTCCTCTCGGGCTGTATGTCATTAATTTCATTATAATAACATAGTACTAAGATTAGAAGATAGAAAGAAGCTCTTACCTGTAATAATGTATGTATATTAAACAAGTTTGGCTAGTATATGAATATTTTACTGTCTAAAACTATAAAAACGTTTTTTATACCGCAACTGCATTTAAAGTGAATGATCGTTTACGGTATGTTTTAACTAATTTACAAAGTTAACGGAAAATTCCGTTGCGATATTAAGGGATGTGATCAAACATAATAAAATTATGAAGAAAAGTTCATATTAACATGGTACAGTAGCGAATTTCTAAGGACGCTTTGACGACCAAAAATCGTTTTTATTTAATATCAGAACCACTTTTGAGTTTCTTTATACACATTGGTATGTAAACTGTTACTATTAACGATTTTGTTTATCCCCGACTGCCTTCTTTGACATCAACTGGTGTACCAACGAACATATCCCAGACTATTTCTTCATAATTTTTTTATTTCTTTCGGTGAAAAAGATGTTCTTGCTAACGGTACTTGAAAGAAATAGAGAATAGAATATGTTACAAAGAGCACGAAATAAAATATTTGTTCAGAAACTAGACAGAACCTTTTTACCCTCAAAGTAGAAATTAAAAGAAATAAATAAATTACTTAATTTTTGACAATTATGCATAGTGAAAATAGGCAACAATAATTGTCAGTTAGACGTTTAAACATTCATGTTAATAGACATTTGGTATATACTTTAAGCGCTTTAAATAAACCTTCTAACGCTTGTTTGGTTCCGTAGAGCCGGCGTTAACAGTTTTGCAGTCCGGAGCAAAACGTGACAATAAAAGGCGTTCAAGAATAAAAAATTTCAACCAGGTTTATACTACAAAGAAAAGGCGCAAAGCACAAGATTTTGCATATTTAGGTACTAAGCATTTTTGACATTGAACTAGCCATGAAAAAAAGCACATAAGAGAACAAACAAAATTTATTTTTCCACATAACTCCCTTCAAGACTAATTCACTTATTTCATCTTTTTTTCAATTACTCCATACCCACCTTCTTTCGGCAACCCTGCAAAATATTCTGCAACAGTTTCTTTGAGTTCTTCATCAGAACTAAAACGCTTTCCACTGATATGTTTTTTAAATTTTTGAATAAGAAGAAGTCTGACGGACTAGGTCAGGGTTATAAGGTGGAGACCTTAACTCTACAAACCCACAGTAATTGATTATCTAGTGAACTTTGATTGCCTTATGAACCCGACGATTGTCGTGCAGCAACAAGTTTTTATTGTGGATAAGAATGCAGGCGTTTTTCCTCCAGAGCAGTTTTAAATTTTTAATTGTGTTTCCGTCGACCTCCCCATTTATGGTAGCCCCCTCGGCATAGATTTAATAAGTAAGACTCCTCAGCATCCCAGAAAACAGTTGCCATCAGTTTTTCATCAGCCTTTTTGGTGGTGGAGAGCACTTATAAACCCACTACATCGACTTTTGTTTAGTAGGAGGGTCCTAGTGATGTACCCAAGCCTCATTCTTGATGATAATTTGAAAAAAATGTTTTCCCCTCTCCAACTCGGCCAAATTTTCTTGCGAAAATTCTTTTCTGTACAGTTTTTCTTCAGGTGTAAGCAATTTGGGTATCCACCGTGCAGACACCTCTTTCATACACAGTCATGCAAAATTTTGAGGACACTTGTTTCGGATATACTGACTTCATTGGAAATGACAGAGGTCTTTACCGCCGATCTTTCAGTACCAAATTTTCGATTTTATGCACAATGACTTCAGTTAGAGCTTTAGCGGGTCGTTGGGACTTTGGGTCATCATTGATTGATTCTCGAACCCATCGAAAGAGTTTAGACCAATGTTTTATTTTTAAATAGGATGCTGCATCTTCCCCATACACAGCAACCATTCTTTCATGAATTGATTTTGGACCATTGACTTCTTTTGTCAGGAACTTTATTAGGCTGAGATGTTGAATCTTAGTTTCACTCATTTTATCCACAAATAGACAGTCTCAAATCTCTGTAAACGACGCAAACTAAACAAAACTGAGCACGTGTACTTCTAACAGTGACAAAAATTTTAATAATATGTTTTACATTGTCACTTTTTTGTTTCGTGGCTAGGTACATAACATAAAAATACGCCCTCGTAGTAGCGTGAAATAATAGTAGGTATTCTGGGTGTGTAATATTTATTATAATCTTTTATTTATCTGGTGTGGAACAACACACGACCTTCTAACCCACAAAATGGAAATTAAAATAAACGAAATAATTTTAATAACACTTTTTACCTTCCTTTTTACCTTTCCTGTGAGCGTGTGTGCGTGTGTGCGTATGTGCGCGTGTGCATGTGTGCGTGTGTGCGTGTGTGCGTGTATGCATGTGTGTGTGTGTGTGTGTGTGTGAACGTGTATGTGCGTATGTGTGCGTGTGTGTGTGTGTGTGTGTGTGTGTGTGTGAGTGTGTGCGTGTGTTTACGTGTTTGCGTGTCTGCGTGTATGTCCGTGTGCGTATGTGCGTATGTGCTGTGAAGATTAGTTTTTCCTTTTACTTCACTAATACCAAACACTAACTAACTCCGTAAATTAATTAATTATGCACCGTTGAATATGGATAAGAGTAAAATTAAAAGATAGCCGTTAATTGTAGATAGAGATTTTTCTTTATTGCAAAATTAAAACTTGTCAAGTACTGTAAATAATTACACAGTTAATATAAATACAAGTTTTTTTTTTGTTATTCCAAAATTAAAACTTGTAAAGTAGTAATTCAGTTTATATTCAAACGCACATGTTAAATTGAAATTACATTCGAAACCTTTTATATTATTATTAGAGAATGATAAGAAACCAAAGCATTCAATAAACTTTAAAATCCGATCAATCTAATTAAGAGAGTTTTAAATTAATATATACAAGTAATAAATAAGAATAAAATGTTGTATACTTGAATACCGCGAACAACGACAGATGAGTCAAACAGTAATCAGCTTCTGGAATTCGAGTTGACATAGGGGTTATTAATTACTAATTAAATCATTAAATAACATAAAATAAGTATTTTTGTTAATGGAAACTGGCCTAATTTTATATCAAACGTTCTTACAAATAATAATTTGAGTATGACGAAAGAAATATTAATTCGGTGGTTGATTTAATATCAATTTAAACAAATTATTACGCTGTCTCCTCGTCGTTAAAATTATGGAATTTCCAGCCGTTCCCCACTTTTAAATGTCGTACTCTATATAGGTAAGTGCTTTTACCAAAATGATTATCTTTTCGTTCTTACTGTGTTACGTACAGACGAAGCTACAGTTTACTGATGAGTGTGAGGTAAAGAGTAGTTTAATAATTGATTAATCTAATTAAACTTAATAAAGACTCGTTCTGTAATTAAGTTCGAAACCTAGTTAATTTGTTGCGATAAGTAGCAAGGAAATTGCTTTGCTACCGAGTACCGTTTTGATTAAACCGTAATCAGTGAAATTTAAATAAATTCGCAGAGTTCATATTTATTAAGAATCATTCATTGTCATCCATCATTGATGAAGGAATTTTGTTTGTCAAGGGACCTGTGACCTGTGCCAGCTACCGTATCCGCCGTCCGTCCGTATTAATTGAGTTTTAGGTACATCTTCTATCATAAGGACCAGACGAGTACCGTTTTGATTAAACCGTAATCAGTGAAATTTAAATAAATTCGCAAAGTTCATATTTATTAAGAATCATTCATTGTCATCCATCATTGATGAAGGAACTTTGTTTGTCAAGGGACCTGTGACCTTTGTCAGCTACCGTATCTGCCGTCCGTCCGTATTAATTGAGTTTTAGGTACATCTTCTATCACAAGGACCAGACCCTGAATTTTATCATCCACTGGGAAACCCGACGCAGCCGTTTGGGAAGCCGTAGACGTTCAGAAGTGGACCCAAAATTTATTTTTTTCTAAATTATTGGTTGGACTTCGTTGAGGGCAAGCTTTGTTTGACACCACCGAAAATCCCTTACAGTGTGTGTGTGCGTATAAGTGTATGCGTGTGTGTGTGTGTATGTGCGTGCGTGCGTGTGCGTGTGGGTGCGTGTGTGCCGGTACGTGTGTGCGTTTGTGTGCGCGTGTGCGTGTATGTGCGTATGTGTGCGTGTGTCTGCGTGTGTGTGTGCGTGTGTATGCATGTGCGTGTGCGATTATGCGTGCGTGCGCGCGTGGGTGATTGCGGTACACACGTACCAAGCTTTGTGTTTAAGTTCCGATGTGGCGGGGGACACAGATAGCTAATTAACTGTCCGGGTTAATTGCTCAGGGGAAAATTGATAGTTGATATTGCAATATGGAATATCTTTATCGGCAGCGAGCAGTTAGTTCACAAGGGGAATATGTCGTCCGTAAACTACTGATAGAAAAATTGTGGTGGTGAATTTTTTATCTCGGTACGGTTCAATCCTCAGGAATGATTTGTTTACTAGAAAGTTTATCTTTTGTTCACCGGCGGCTAGGATGAACTAAACGTTTTACGTAATTTGAAATTAAAAATTACGTGAAGTAAGAGAAAATTTAATACCCACTTCGTAATTACTAGACGGGCTAAAACTTTTATGTCAAAAATAATGATCAGATTTTGCTCTGGTTTATGTCTGCTCCTTTGCCCTTTCCAATCGACACTGTGGAGTCGGCAGAATTCAGACAGGCGGCCTTTCTGTCTGACTGTGTAAGTAGGAAACGACACCGAGAGTTAAACTCCCGCCGTAACGTTCACCAGAGGTGTTTTTGTAGGTAAATAGAACGGCGAATTTAGACGACATCAGTTCAAGGTGTCCAGGAGTATTCGAGAAGTAATCTGATGCGGACCTCGCTACCACCATTTCTTTAATCGTTTGCTACTTGATTGGTAATTCTTCTTTTTCCTTTGGTTTCCAATTTTGATCTTCTGGCGGTTTAAGGATCTTCTCTCTCTTCAGCCCTGAATTCTATGTGTTTGTGTTGTGTGTTATCGGTGTATTGTAAGTGGGAACAATTTTGATATCTTGTCTTGCAGAAAAAAGTATATATTTTAAATGTTTGAGATATATTAGGTTAATGTGTAATGGGTTTGAGTATAGGATGGATATAGTTGTCCGTTTTTCGCTGTCGTCATCGTTTATTGGGATTGGGATTATGTTAGGATATATGGAGTGATGTCGATACGCTTTTCGAACTCGTCTGGTAGGTTGTCTAATCGTTGTAGTAGGAGTGCTGGGAGATATTTAAATTTAGTTTTGGGTTTTCTCGGTAATCGAGGTTTGTTGTAGAATGGGATTTGTAATATTTGTTAGTAGTGATTATATCACTGTTAACCCTGTGGTTTGAATATTTGGTTTGTAGTGTTATTAGTCTATCCGTTATAGGTTGAACATTGGCGTTTTGTACAGTTTTTTTGACGCTTTTATTCAACTCACTTTGTCTGGTTCAAATCTTGTAGTTGAATTTTCAACTTCCTGATCTCCGATTGAGCTAAAATTTGGCACACATGCGTATTCTTGATGACAATATACGAATACTATTTTTTGTATGATCAATATTTACAGAGATATAGCTTCTCAAATTGGAAAAAAGGGTTTTGCCTTAGAATATAAAGCAATTTTTTCACCAACTATTGGCAACGGTTGCCCAATGTTAGGAGGACAATGTTTTATCACCTATAGCGACGCCACAATACGTTATTAACTATTTTCGTCGGTATTACCAATGATATCACGTGCTTTGATATATAAAGACAGGTCAAAGGTGACAAAACATGTATGTTGCTGTAAACAGTACGGTATAGATCGTGTCATAGTCACTGGGCGGAGCATTAATAAATGACAAACACAACACAAATGATTTTTGGAGTGAAAGTGATGCAGTGACTTGTTCCATGAAACCATTCCACCCAGGTGACATACAGCCACATTAAATCAAAAAGGCAATACTTCGGTGGAAACGGGATGTAATGTTCAATGATTAAACTTGATAAGCCCGATTCACTTCGATTTGAAAAGGTTTGCAATGGAATTTCGCCAAACTTTGAGACTATGGGCGCCGAAGGGGTTTTCTTCAGGCGTGGTATTGTTTAGTCAGGAACGACAGCACTTCTAGGCGTAACACTTTGAATGCCTCCCATGGCATGAAAAGTATGTAGGCCATCGAGAGTATTAGTGTTAAGGTCTGCATTGTCAAAGGAAAATTGTGAAAACGCATGTTAATTTTAATACCTTGTCGCAGGATAGCTGACAGTTGAAATAATACGCATTCATGATGTGAAGCAAAAATCCCAATGCTGACACAATATTCAATAGTTCCTTTGATCCAAATCTTTGGTACAAGAATATACCAAGACCAATTTGTAAAGAGGACACAAAGGGCGGGGCCTTACCGCTTCAATTATAGCGTGACACAAAGCAGTACATTTGGCTCGCAAAGTATCTTTTGAACTGCGCTTGTGTCTCAAGATAACCCCTTCGATGAAAGTACTCAATGTTTCGGGAATTACTTCCCTTACACCTTTAAGGAATCTATCGGACGGTGGATATTCCTGTGTTTCATAAACCTCTGATCATATGTCTTCCAGTACAATACCTGCTGCGGCATTCACAACAGGTAATCGTTCCGCACGCATGTCGCTTTCCTTATTTGTATACCGTCTGTTAAGGTTTCTAGGATTTTTTGTAAATCTGTGATTATGTATCCTACTCTCACGTTAGTATGAAATTGAATGTACTGAGCGGATCATGCGCGAGCAAAATTATCGATCCGTTTCAATAGATTGAAGGTGGGATATATCACACAACAAAACTAACTATTGTGAATAATGCAAGCAAATTAAAAACTGTAAAATAGTGCGTAATAAACACATTAATGAAATTTATTACAGTCCACTCAATTATTTACAATATAAATCACAACATTTATGGTCCATCGAGACGGACATCACATTAATTACTTATTAATAAAGATGCCAGTTCGAGCTAGTGACGTTGATGTTTAGGAGCACCGTTTGACCTTTAAAGACACCAGATGTATAATCGACGGATGCCAGGCCACGCTATTAAAAGTGTAAAAAGGTATTTATCCGTTTTCCACATTCCTTTATTTAAGGAGACTCAATTTTATTTATTTTATTTTATGGTTAATTTACTATATTGTATATTAATCAATACCAATTTATATACGTGCGCTAATTGTGTTACGTTCCAATTAAATATCATACATTAACAAGCAAGTCAAATTTATCAATCGAATTTCAGCAGTTACGTATTTCGTATAGCTCCAGTGAAGTTCGGTTATTGTTGCTTGCGCGTTATTTGCTTTATAAATTTCAAAATGCCTAACAAAGACAATAAAGAAATTAGGATTTTATTGGCCGACGCGAAGTCCGTTGTTGATAAATTAGACAGGTTCGAAGAATTTATTCAAACTGTAAAATCTCTTCAAGTCATTGACGAGCTTAAAGTAAAACAATTAATTATTAGACTTGATCAGGTGAAGCCGGCATTAAATAAATACGAAGAAATATCCCTTCGCTTATCAACTACAGATGAAGTAATAGACCCATCTGTTGAACAGCTTGAAGCGCGATATTTCGATCTTGTAGCTGAGGCTTCTCACATTATTGACCATAACCAACCTAATCAATCTAACAACAGTAGAATTAGCACTCCAGAAAATAATCATAGTTCAAGCACTGACGAACATCGAATAAAACTTCCTGTTTTAAATATACCAACATTTAGTGGCCATTACTCTGAATGGACCAGTTTTTACGAAACATTTACGGCTTTAATTGACAACAACCAAAATTTATCAAATGTAGAAAAATTCTTTTACCTTCAAAATGTTTTGAAGGGTTCAGCTAAAGATTCAATTCACGAACTTGCGGCTACTGCCTCCAACTACGACATTGCCTTAAATATGTTAAAGGATAGATATTGTAACGAAAAACTTATAATATTTTCTCATTTAGAAGGTATTTTTGAAACAAATAAATTAGCAAAAGAGTCTGCTTCAGACTTGAGAAAGTTTTATGACAATTTATCGCGTCATTTACGAGCTTTAGACAATCTTAAGGTTCGAGATGAGACATTTAAAGCTGCAGTAATTGCTTATTTAGTAAAAACCAAACTCGATAACAACACTGTTGCCGAATTTAGTAAATTCAAAGTCAAACAGATACCGACTGTCAAAGAAATCCATAAGTTTTTATCGGAAAGGTGTACTACCTTAGAAGATATAAGCCATAATCAGAAGGTTTTATCACAACCGGGTAATAAAGGCAATGTTACCAAATTTTCAAATTTGAAGGTTAGTAACGCTAAACAATCTTTTGTTGTTACGGGCAATCATACATGTGTCTTATGTAAGGCAGCTCACCCATTGTGCTTTTGTCCAACATTTTTAGAACATTCTGAGCGGGAAAGGTTCAATAAAGCAAACGAACTTAAAGTTTGCAAAAATTGTTTGAGTCACAATACAAAAGTGAGATGTCACTCAAAATCAAAATGTAAGTTTTGCCAAGGCACCCACAATAGTCTTTTATGTTTTGCTAGTAGAGCCAAACCGGAAATCGACGTTAAGCCAAATGTACCAGTCAATACCCAAACGGAAGTTGATGCTTCTTGTAGCAATGTTTCCGAACAGATGTCACTTTCTTGTATCAATACTGATTTCAATCAAATATTGTTATCGACTGCTGTTATAAAAGTCAAGGCCAGTGATAACACTTGGCACACTGCAAGATGTCTCCTTGATTCAGCTAGTCAATCCAGTTTTGTTTCCGAAGCACTTTGCACTCGTATCAAGTGCAAACCAGTTCCAACAAATGCCCTAGTTTTTGGCATAACTTCAAATTCGGCTAGATCGTATGGTCTAACTAAATTCACAATTGCTTCGTTATACGAAGATTTCCAAACTAACCTAACCTGCTTGGTCGTTCCAAAGATCACCCAAGATCTTCCACTAATAACATTTAACAAATCTGATCTCATTATTCCCAATAACATCAAATTAGCTGACAATAATTTCAATTTATCAGCACCTATCGACATTCTGATTGGAGCGTCACTCTTTTATGATCTGTTATCCACAGGTCAAATTTCCTTAGGTAAAGGAAAACCAACCCTGCAAAATACCCTACTTGGTTGGGTGATATCGGGTAATTTTGTAAAACACCAAAAAGGAGCGAGTACTGCAGTTGTAAGCGCTACATGCATTAATTCTTTGGTGTCAAATGATGAGCTGAATAATTCATTGGCCAGCTTTTGGCAACTTGACCTTACTGTGCCTTCAAGTAACAGGTCATTGTTGTCTCCAGAAGAGAGGTTCTGCGAAGAACACTTCTCAAAAACAACATCCCGTCATTCCAACGGGAAACTTATTGTTTCCATTCCATTCAATTCTAAACTGGCCCAGCTAGGCAATTCCAAAAAACATGCCTTAGACAGATTTTATAACCTTGAGAAAAGGTTCTCAAGAAATTCCCAACTTTATGCTGATTATTCGAAGTTCATTCAGGAATACATAGCTTTAGGCCACATGACCAAGGTTGATATTCAACATTCCGATTCACTATATCATTCCAAAACCATTTCAACGTTAGGCGCGGATATATTTCTTGACAACGTACCAGACTATTACCTGCCCCACCATGCCGTCATCAAAACTAACTCATTAACCACCAAATTACGAGTCGTTTTTGATGGTAGCGCTAAAACAGATTCCAACGTATCCATTAACGAAGTCCAATGTGTAGGCCCCGTCATACAGGATGACCTTTTTTGAAATTCTTTTACGATTTAGACAACACAAAGTAGCCCTTACGGCTGATTTAGAGAAAATGTATCGCATGATACTTATTGATCCAGCTGAGCGCAAATTTCAGCGTATATTTTGGCGAAATTCTCCAAAGGATCCAATTGACATTTACGAGTTAAATACCGTAACATACGGCACAGCTTCTGCAAGCTATTTAGCCACACGAAGTTTACATTATTTAGCCGATTTAAAAGGCGATCAGTTTCCAAAGGGCAGTGGCGTTCTCAAATCCAGTTTTTACATGGACGATCTCCTTTTCACGGCAGACACCGTTGATGAAGTTCTTCAAGTAAAGCAAGAGTTGATTGCTGTTTTAGCATCGGCAGGTTTTTCTATACGAAAATTTTTGTCTAACGATCCAAATGTTATGTCCGAATCCACAAATTGCGACACGTCGCTCTTTAACGTTCCGTTGGGCGAGCGGCCCAATGCCAAGGCTCTCGGTCTTGCATGGAATTCCTTGCAGGATGTTATCCATTACGATGTCAAACTAAATATTCGCGCTTCTGTGAAAACCAAGCGTTCAATCCTTTCTACAATATCTCACTTATTCGACCCTCTTGGTCTTTTAGCACCAGTGTTAATTAGAGGTAAAATATTTATTCAAAGGCTGTGGGAACTTAAAATCCCCTGGGATGAACCAGTTCCAGAACTATTACAAAGTGAATGGCGGGAGTTTGAAGACAAATTAGTCTCTTTGAATTCACTGCAAATTCCTAGATGTGTCTTATCAGAGTCAGCTTGCATTATAGAATTTCATGGTTTCGCTGATAGTAGCTCAGTAGCCTATGGCGCATGCATCTATGTAAGATGTACCAATCCACCCAATGACGTTTTCTCTACTAGATTATTGTGCTCTAAGTCACGTGTCGCACCCTTACGTACAGTATCAATTCCGCGTTTGGAACTGTGTGCCGCTGTATTGCTAAGTCAGTTAATGCAAAAGGTTAAAAATTCCTTGACTATAAATCGTAGTCGCATTTACCTTTGGACCGATTCCATGGTGGTTTTAAACTGGATTAATTCCTCCCCCAACAAGTACAAGGTATTCGTAGCCAACCGCATAGCCTCTATTCAAGAGCAGTTTGATGTTAGCTTTTGGCACCACATTCCATCGCCGATGAATCCAGCAGATCTTATATCACGTGGTATCACTGTTTCTGAGATTTTAGACAATAAACTTTGGTGGAATGGACCAAACTTCTTGTCTGAAGGCTATGAATTTAGCTCACCTTCGAGCAATAATTCTAACCACGTTGAACTGTTGGAAATGAAATCAAGTTGTTGTGTTTCAACAAACCAAATCAAACCTGCAACGTTATTTGCAAAATTTTCTTCCTTAACAAGGTTGAAGAAGGTTATCGCATGGGCTCTTCGATTTATCTCTAATTGTAAAAACCCCAAACAAAAGAAAACAGGTTCTCTTTCGCTTAGCGAACTAGATAAGTCTTTAAAGTCACTAATAAAATTATGCCAGCACGAATCATTTCTCAATGAGATTAAAACGTTAGATGTAGGACATAATTTGAACCCAAATTGTAATATTCTACCATTAAACCCTTTCTTGGATCAAGATAAACTGCTGCGCGTAGGTGGTCGTATCAAAAATTCACAATTTTCTTATGAAAAGAAGCACCCGTTGCTACTTCCAAAAAATCACCTACTTGTTGATTTAATAATGAAACATTATCACCATAATTTATTGCATTGCGGCGCTCAACAGCTATTAGCTAGCGTTCGTGAAGCTTATTGGCCCTTGTCAGGCAAAAATGCTGCTAAATTTTGTGTTAGAAAATGTGTTCAATGCTTTAGAGCTAATCCAGTTTCTAAAGCCCCCCTTATGGGAAATTTGCCGCTCAAACGCCTTCAAATTAACACTCCGGCATTTTATAACAGCGGTTTGGACTATGCAGGTCCTATTCTTATACGTGATAGGAAGACCAGAGGATTTAAACTCACGAAGGCTTACATTTGTATTTTTGTTTGCCTAGTTACACGAGCTGTCCACTTGGACCTCGTCACTGATTTATCAACTCAGTCATTTATCAATGTGCTAAAAAGATTCATAGCTCGACGCGGTAAACCGCATACGATATCAAGCGACAATGCTAAGAACTTCATTGGTGCTTATCACCATGTAAAAGATTTGTACAAATTTCTAAGATTGGAACGTAGCCAAAATGAGATCTCAAATTATTTGAAGAGCAATTCCATTAAATGGGAATTTATCATTCCCCGTGCCCCCCATCAAGGCGGCATTTGGGAGAGTGGAGTTAAGGCTATTAAGAGTCATTTAAAAAGAGTATTGGGAAACTTACATTTAGCTTACGAAGACTTCCAAACTGTTTTAGTTCAGATTGAGTCTGTCTTGAATTCCAGACCTCTTTCTTGTTTATCCTCTGACCCCGAAGACCTTAATCCTTTGACTCCAGGACACTTTTTAATAGGCCGACCATTGTCAGCTCTTCCTGAGCAAAATTGGCTCACAACCAATGAAAACCGTCTCACATTATATCAGAGATTGAGCCGTATTATCCAAGACTTTTGGAAAAGGTGGAGCGTCGAAGTAGTTCCCGAACTGCAACGAAGGACCAAATGGTTTCTCATCTTCCGGACTTGATGCATGAGGGATCAGTGGTTCTCCTTCGAGAAGATAACCAGCCCCGCTTACTTGGCCAATGGGTCGAGTTTTAGAATTGCATCGAGCACCAGATGGCGTCATCCGTTCGGTCACCGTCAAGGTTGCCAATGGAAGCACGCTTAAGCGTGCCGTTCACCGGTTATGTGTATTGCCAGTGTAACATGTTCATTTAAGTTGATGTGTGTTGCGCCTTATTCAAAATGAACTTTAGTATAAAAAGGTTCTTTTTTTATTGTTGTATTTTTTGTTACCTTAATTGGTGTTTTTTCATTTTATGTTTAGTTTCAGATATAAACTTAAATATTTTGTATATTCCTTTTGAAATCCACCGTATTTCAAGGTGGCCGCTTATGTTAAGGTTTCTAGGATTTTTTGTAAATCTGTGATTATGTATCCTACTCTCACGTTAGTATGAAATTGAATGTACTGAGCGGATCATGCGCGAGCAAAATTATCGATCCGTTTCAATAGATTGAAGGTGGGATATATCACACAACAAAACTAACTATTGTGAATAATGCAAGCAAATTAAAAACTGTAAAATAGTGCGTAATAAACACATTAATGAAATTTATTACAGTCCACTCAATTATTTACAATATAAATCACAACACCGTCCTTCCGAAGGTATCTTATGTCCCGTATTTTTATAACATACCATTGTTGGTCGTGCACCACGCGAAACTATAAGGATATTGTCGCTGTACTTCTCTAACCCACCAACCCACCAACGATATTAAGGAGACGTTGATGGGGGTAGAGGAAATGGGAGGGAGGATGATGTATTCGGTGTTAAAGTATCACTGCTAGTGTATTTGGGTTAATATTCATCATTTGAAAAATAAACGTACTTTTATACATCTAAAAAATGCGCTCTAAGACAAAACTTAATTTTTTTCGAATCTGAGAAGCTATATCTCTGTAAATATTGATCGGACAAAAAATAGTTAAGAGCTAAATTGTATACAATTTTAGAAGGAATAATTTTGAGTAGAAGTATTTTTCCAATGAAACGCACGGTAAGGAAGATATGACTAATTATGTAATTTCATGGACCATTTTTCCAAGATGGCGTCGCGACGCGTGTTCGCAAAAACAGGTGGTCATTAAGGACGCCAAGAACTAGGTATGTCCCAAGTTTTAAAACTTCCCGACCTTTTGCAAACAAACCCAGTTTTTATGTGTTCATTGACTGGGCTATAAAAAGAATAAAATAATTTTTTTATCTACCCAGTAACATCAAAAATTTCTGTCACTAAAAAGACAAGTGTGGGGCATACCTGATATCTTATACTTATAACAAAGCCTATCAATACCTACATTAAAAACAATGAAGTGCAAGGCACTACCAAGAGCGCCTCACACTTTTATTTTTATTCACATTTTTGATGTTACTGGGTAGATAAAAAAATTATTTTATTCTTTTCAGTACATTTGGAAATAAAAGCGTTTTTAATTTTTTTTTGTTTTTCTTATTCTACTAGCATTCCTGGGCAGGCTGAGATTTTCTTAACGTGCTAAAGCACTCAGGAACACTGGGAGGGGGTTAAGGATATTGTCAGGCTGCCAAGAAATGAAACAAACGGCTACCTTAGATTCAGTTAAATCAAACCTTGGAGGAAGGCAGGAACTAGGTAGTGCATTCCACAATTTAATGGTCGTGTGGAAAAATGTAGATTGCGCCCGTTTAATGTGACAAGATGGAATTTTGAGTGCGTAATTATGGGGTAAATGGGAAAAGCGATTGTTCGTAGCGAAGATGGCCTGCGAAGGTGTTAAGTGCATTTCGAAGACACACTTGCCATTGTAATCGCGATAGAACAAGGAAAGAACAGAAACTGTTCTTCGGTGCGCAAGAGACTATGCGATTTATAGTCTCGTAGGTCTTTTTTGGATACGGTTCAGCATATCAAGGGCATATTGGGGAACACTTAAATTGAATTCAAAAGAGGTCAAATTTGAGCCTTATACAGTGAAATAAAGTACTGTTAAGATCTGTATAGAAAGCCCAGTTCACGGGCAGTTATTTTGCTGACAAAAGGTGGTTAACCCATGAAAGTTTCGATGATACGAACATACCTAGCGTAGAAATAGAGTTTGAAAACTTTAGATCTAAGCCATTCATATTGACAACAGGGAATAATCGATCTTTCTTGGCGGACACTAGACAATACTGGGTTTTGTCTACGTTGAACGTGAGTAAATTATTCCTTCCTCGTTCAAGGACACGTTCTAAGTCTCTTTTGATTAAAGCTTCCATTATCACTTTAACGTCCTGGCTAGTCTTAATGTTGTAGGAAAACTGGGAAGAAGTACAATGTAGTGCTGTCGTCTGAAAAGCAATGGATCCCGTTAGTTGTTGAGAAAATGAGGTCATTTATGTATAGCAGGAGAAGTGTGGGAGCTATCTCTGATCCTTGGGGTATGCCCGCGGGAATATTAATTTCTTTTGAAAAGATGCCATCGACGACAACACGTATACGTCTTTTGTCAAGAAAGCTGGAGGTCCGATTGATGAGTGTATCGAATAATCCGAACGAGGTGAGCTTGGCAAATCGTAAACTGCTGCCAAACCTTGTCAAAAGCATTCGAAAGATTTAAAGTTATTACGACTGTTCCACCAGACCTTTCTAATGTGTTATTCCAAAGTTGGGTGACATACGGAAGATCACCCGTTGAACGACGGTTGATGGCTTTTTCCATGATTTTTGGACTGAATGGAAGTGATAGCTATTGATTAATAATTTGAGGGGTCGGTTTTATCGCCATTTTTAGGAATAGGTTGCCAACTTCCACAATGGGGGAAACTCTCCAGATAACATGAAGATAGAAGAGGGTTTGGACAGTACGAGTACTAGCTCGGAGGAGCATTTTTTAAGGACGATAGTATGACGTTCCAATTGTTGTCTATAGTTACCTTAATTTAAATTTCGAATTTGTGTTATTATTGGTAAATATATTTACATTACATTAGTATTTTTAAGCATTCCTTTTTTCTTTCAGTACTTAAATTTTAGTATATATCGATGTTTTCTCTTTAGTTTATATAATTACGAGTACTTCTGTATATATCGTTACTGTCTAGAAGTGCTATTTTAGCCACATCAATTTTGTTGTTCTGTGCGCAAATGCGATCTGAACACGCTTAATTCATTTCCGTTACTTCTACCGCTCCGTTTAGTATGTTACGTTTTTAAGTTTGGCTTCCCTTGTGTATTGTATGTAAGGATTTTAATTACATTTTTGTATATATTATGTTTTATAGGGAACAAGGGTACGCTCTTATGATAATGAATTTCGTGTCGTTGCAAAGGCGTGGTGGATGACGTCACGATGTTAACATACATAAAATGGCGTGGGTTATAATGCAATTTCATCTTCAAGAATTATAAATGGAGACACCTTTGTTTTGAATCAATAACGCATGCTGTTTATCTACCTGATTTCGTTGTTTTATTTGTATGTGGAAGACAAACGAAAATTATCTTACCTTGCCGTATATTTATAATATTGATCGAAATGAACTTCTCAATCCGCAGTTCGTTTTAAGACGAAGTTATTATATTTATTTTGAGTACAAGAAAATTAAGTAGGTATCCTTTTAATACAAAACACGTTTAAGGAAATAAAAATCAGTATAGTGGTGCTTTAAAATGGTAATAATAAAACCAGAAACAGCTGACTTCTGTTTCTAAGATTAAAACCTTTGAGTGCATAGCCTAGTGTCTGTAATATTTGTTGAAATAGGTCAGGTATACATTTTAGTATTAAATACAGTGTTGACCATATTCCATTTCGAATTTTAAGTAAAGATAGATTATAGGCTTATATAGTTGTGTTGATTTAGTAATTATTTAAAATTGTAAAGCTTTATGAGAAATATCGTTTTAGTTATTTTATGCTGAAATTAATCAGACATTCTGTTTTCATAAATATACATGTAAATACAGCTATTTAGTGTTCTTCAGATTACCTGTGGTATTAATGTACAACTTTCTCAATTTTTCTTGTATTTTAATTATTGAACCTATAAAATTTAGTGGCGTTCAACAAGAAAAAGCAAACAAATGTATTACTGGTGATATCTATAGACATATCTCTGCGTCCCTCACAACCTAACAAAAAGAGTTCTCAACTATAGTAAGTTTCGTAAGTATTGTGCCTCGCTGAGCTAGACCATGGTGCAATTTACTCTTTTAATATTCCAATCACACATCTTCAATTTTTATTTGTTATAATAGCTGGAATACCGTCTCGGCCAGTTGCCTAGTTTGAATCTAGTTTATTGCTAATTGATTCTAGGAGGTTGTACCGAAACTGGATTGGTTTCAAAGCGAATAGGGTAGAGTTGAGCGGCGGCAGAATTTTACCAGAATCATTGAGCCATGAATATGATCCAAAGTAATCGACTTAGAGTTTGGTTTTGTTAGCAGGATGAGCTACTAGAGATCCGTCACGAAAGGGGGAAAGGAAGGTGTGCTAAAATTTTACTGATGGCCTTAGCTAATGACCAAAATTTACTACTTCCCAAAGGACATGAGATTGATTCTTTGCATTTGCGTTCTTCTAGCATTTTTGGCCATGTTGATGACCCTTTTGCAACTATTCCTTGCGGCAATATGGCCGGCGTAATTTGCGACAGATTTATTTGATTTCCATTTGCTGTACAGTTCATCCTTTTTGCGATAATGCATCAGCACAAGATCTATTAAACCATAGTTAGGAACAAGAATGACTTACGTGATAATGTTTTTTGGGAATGTAACTCCATTCCCATCAAGATAACTTGTTACACTTCGTTTTAACTATTAAATGCCATTGTACATATCTCTTAATTTTATTCTTGGTTTTCAGTATATTTTGGTTATATTTTGAAGTATTTAAGAAATGGCAATTTATTTCTCCAACGGTATTTTTCTGTAATGGAAAGCTTAAGTCTGAGTTGCGTACGATTTCACGTTGTCAAAGCTTAATTTCAATTGCGTTTCGTATGAGCTGGAAAATGGTGTTCGAATGAATGAAAGGATGAAGCTTTGAATTTTCCTAGTTTTCTAACTACATCGCTTAATGCGGATTTTGTCAAAGCTTAATTAATTAGTGTAAGTTGCTTTATCTTTTTACTCTATTAATGCGTTTCTACGGATATATATCTTGAATTCACATTCACCAGGTAGGGCATGCTAACCTCTAACATTCCTAAAAATTGTACTTTAATGGCAATCATTAAAATTGGTGAAGTGATTTCGAAAAACAAGATCTTCGTATTAGTTTATACTCGTGTGAATGCTAACCAACCATTTTTATTCCTACATGCTCATATGTACATACTGATAATCAAATCACACTTATTTCTTTTCTCTACAACCTGATCAGTCAGGGTAAGTTTTAGAACACAACGGTGTTATTTCGATTACTTTCATTAATTTCTTTTAGATCATCGTGGATTTCGAAAACCAATATATTCCTATTTCTCTTCACGCGAATGTTAACCAATAAATTCGTACTTCTACATCATTTTATACGATTATTAATAAGCACTTTATAGTGTATTTCTTTTCTGCACAACCTGATTAAAACCTGGGTAGGTTAAAATAAAACTATGTTAATGCAATTACTTTAAATAATTTCTTTTAGACCTTCGTGGGGGAATATTTACCCACATATTACCTTCGTGGGAGTGTATTCCACCCACATATTACCTTTGGGGTATAGTCCACTCACATGTTTACTATCGTTTGAGCAGACTCTTCGACTACACACACCTGCGGAAGCTAATTTAAGCTAAGTGCCAAAATTTCTTTATTTAAGTATTATTAAGAGCATTGTAAAGAGCTCAAGTCATAAATAGTAAAATACCTTAAAATTACATCCATATTAATACTTAATGCTTTTACTTTTAGTACATGTAACTGTGTTACATTCAAAATTTCCTGTGGCTTTAATCTTAATTTCTATTTAAAGCTTTGGTTTGGTTAATTAAATTTTAGAGTCTGCTTACTGATAAAGATTCAGCGTAACTATATGTAAATTTTTATGTACAGATCATAACGGTAGGGCGAATGGCATACCATTATTTAATTCAGGTATTTTACTGACACTTATAATTTTGTCTTTTGCAAATTCCTTACTGGAAGTTCTTTTAATTTTTTTTAGGGAAAAAGTAAGTTCTATACCTTATCTTATAAATGGTGCTGTGAATACACTATATTTATAATCAATAACATAATTTGCTACTGCAGCTGCTGAACCTTCAGTTTACACGTATATTTTAAAGTTCAATAAATATTCATTTATATCGCGGTTAGCTAACTATTTGAGTTTATTTAATATTATAATAACGTTAAGTTTTAATAATAATGTAAGAATTGATATTGAGGTAAAATATGTAATGAATGATGCTTTTCACTTTCTTCTTTTCTTGGGGTCTTTTAACGAGATTACTGCCTAAGTTAGTTACTAACTACTGAGTTTTTTTGGTCACATTGTGCTTTGCTAATAAATATATCTCTTGGTTTGACCGGCACTGTACTTTACTTGTTTATTGTGTTTACTTACTTGTGTTCTCTTGCAGCTTTATTTCCCCCTTTCCTAGTTTAGGGACTGTCTTTTCTTAAATTAAGTGGCACCTTAAGTATTTTTTTTACTATTCGGTCACACCACCCACGCATCCAATGCCTACCGCTTTAGTAATCTAAAAATCAGCTGAACTAGACCCATCTCTCTCATTACATTCTATCTGTCGCGTAAGTTCAAAAATCATTTTGAACACGTTACAAACTTCCGTTATTGAAAGAGCAATGTTTGAGGAGGACCTTTTAAAGCAATACTCACGCCAGGGGAAGCCTTCAAAGAAATCTCACAGTTCGCTCTATTTATCTAATTTAAAACACCACATAGTTCTATCTGTTTTTCGAATAACAGTGGGATTAGGTACATAAGAAATTATTTCGGTGATGCAGTGGTCGGATTGACCAAGTGGGGAAATGACTTGTTTTATAGACAAGAGAGTTTGATGTAAGGAATAAGGAATAGCTCCAAGAGATGCGGAGTATGGTTAGGGTTGTCAAGATTTCTGATGGGTTCGGAAATCATTTGTGTGAGATCACATGATACAGCAAATGATTCTGCACTATGACCTGAGGGATTAGTGGTAGATGAAAATTGAAACCAATTGGAGTTGTGGACATTAAAATCTCCCAGAATTGATGTACAGCAAGATGGAAACTGTGATAAAAGGGTAGTCTATTTTCAGACAATGGTAATGAAAAAGATCTTGGAAGTTATCGTTGGGAAACCTATACAAACAATAGTAGAATTTCACGAATTGGGACCCAGAATGTTTGAACCAAATAGCGTAGAATTTCTTGTTTTCCGAAGTGGGCATCCTCTTACAACCTACGTTGTTCTAGGTGTAGGCACATACACCGTCTTTTAGGCAAAATTTGGAGTGGAGGTTGTGTCTGGGAAATTGGAGATCAAGCGAATATGTGCTTCCATGGAGACGTGGTTTTTATAAAAACAGAATGTCCGGTCGCACTTGTTCTAGGTGTAGGTGAACAGCACTAATGTACAGGTGACGTCGCACTACTGGGTGTAACGTGCAATGTAGAAAAAACAATATTATTTACTGCAAGTCTGTTTAACAGGGCTAACGCATAGTATTATGCCAATCAATTTGATGTGAACATGCCCAAAACTGAAAATACGGTCTTATCTTTAAAGCCCATTTCTTTAGTAAACCTCTCTCATGTCAAATTGTTGGAGTGCTTATCGATCTAAAGTTAACCCTTGACGTTAATGGTGAATTCATTGCGATTTCACTGTTCTTTACTTCACGAGTGTAAGTACTTCATTTTGGTGCAGTACGTATAAAGAAAAATATATGCAATCGGTTTAAACTTCAAAACACTTTTTTTCACAATTCTCGACGTTTTGTGGCTTTAACAATACGAAAAACACATTTTTAGAAAATCAAAATCTCCTACCTGATTGTGTGTCTATGTGTGAGTGTGCGCGATATCGTTTGAAACATTAAGGCTATCGATAAACAACTAGTTTTTACAAAAAAAATTCTTGTCTGTGTGTGTGTGTGTGTGCGTGTGCGTGTGCGTGCGCGTGTGCGTGTGCGTGTGTGTGTGTGTGTGTGTGTGGGTGCGTGCGTGCGTGCGTGGGTGCGTGCGTGCGTTCGTTCGTGCGTGCGCGTGCGTGCGTGCGTGTGCGTGTGCGTGTGTGTGTGTGTGGGTGTGCGCGCATGTGTGTGTGCGCTTTACCATAAAATGTAGGTCAAGCCGTTAATGAGCAAAATCCCACCAGTGGCAGGGCATTTTTTGGAAATTAGAAGATTAAAGAAATTTATTGCTTCAAATTTTAAATGTTGCAAAACTAATAAAACAAACTTATACTTTTTTATTTTATTTCAAAATAAAAAAATATAATATTCAGTAGCGCGCCGTTTTTAGGGCACAAAATTGTACATTTTTTAATTTATCAACTGATTTTTTTGAAAATCGGGTATTGGTGGTTTTTAAGATCGCTAAGCATAAATCATTTGTCAAAATTAGAAAATTCAAAATAGCGGATCAAAAATGGAGAATTATCGTGCTTAAGAACCGATATGACACAAATTCAGGTATTCTGGGCTTTGAAGCTATTTATTTACACATATGAGAAAGCATTATGGCAGACAATCTGGCAGCGATTTATTATTATTAATCTATCCGAATGTCGGTACTTTCGATGACCGAGGTCGCTTTTGTCCTACCATCCCGAGTATCCGAATTGGGCAGGATTGTACTTCCTGCAGAACTTGCTGTTCTTGGTCATGATTTTGCCATTGACGAGTTTTGCCCCCCCCCCTAATCCTTGGGACGGATCGACGAATCGATGTGAGGTTTTGGGCGTCTCGCCATATCATCTGGGGTATAGCGTATGTTTTAGAACTCGTAATTTTAAGGATTTAACCGTTAAATCGCTACGCTTGGCTAGTGCGTCTTGGCTAGTACACAAGGAATACAGGAGATAGTGACCATGAGGCCTTGCCGATCTCAGAAAATCGGAGCACCAGTATTAAGGAGCCCATGGTGAAGTATTGCACTGGGAGCATGGGGTAAAATATTAAAGCTGATAAGGAAACATTTAATTTAAACTGCATCAAGCAAAAAAAATGTTTGTACGATTGTAGAGTAAAAGTAACGGCACTGAAAACTAAACTGAATATATATTAACGTAATTAAAAAAGATCGTGCGTAGGTTATATAGTACCCCAATCTATTTAATATATTTAATAGGTTAGGATGTCTGTAGTTTGCGTATGATGCATAGTATTTTCCTTTCGCACGAGGCTAAGGAGTGCAATTGATTGGTTTTAAGGGTTGCATACAGTGGAGTGCGGTAGTCGAGTAAGTTTTCTACGTGACAACCTCTGACGTTGCTAGCGTCAGGTTACCAGTGTAAGGTTCGAAAGAACGTGATGCCTAGGTACATGATAGTATCTGGTAAATGTTTATGTTGTCAGAGGTTTGTCTAGTGTAGTTGGATAGTTCAGGATGCCTAATCTGTTTGCCCCATAATTTCTCCTACTGTCGTCCAGAGAGCATTGTCTTCGGTAAATTTGGTTATAGTTATTTTCGGGTTGGTGCTTTCGGGAATATCGTTGGAATAAAATATGTGCTAGCGACGATCCTTGCGGTACATCGGCGGTCGTATGAAATGTCGGGAAAGTAGAAAAACCTACTCGTACCTTCACACATCTGCCTGTCACATTTGAGAGAAGGAATCGGACGAATTCTCTCTGTAGCGCGTCTGGTGGTTTTATGGAAAACTGCGGATGTCGGGGAGGGCTACTGGTAGTGGCATTAGTTTATAGATTGGTGGTCGCGTAAGTTGGGAGACTGGAACTGTAACTTAGAAAATTCTTACTATTTTCGGAACGACGTCGAAGGGGATAAAATTTGTTTGAATTTCTGCAATTGTTAACAAAATTGATTAATTAGCGATTAATTAATTAAAAAAATAGGTAAAAGGTTTCGGGTCTTTACAGTGGTTTGTTGAAATAAAGGTCACATTTTGCTGATCCATCAGTATCAGTACTAACAAAACAAAACTTAGTAAAGGCAAAAAGAATTTATTAATTATTCGGTCACATGAGATGGGTAATAAGCTATATATTTTACTAAGGCGAAATATGCGCGTATTAGAGTGATATCCTACAACCTAAGTATTTTTCTCACTTTCCTTAATAAGGTCAGTAGAATTATGTTGCAACTCATCATATTTTTCATACTGCAGACTACCATATTTAGTGGCCAATTTGATTAAGTAACATATCTGTAAAGAATCAAATAAGATGTATTTTTAAAATTGAAAAACGAACCAAAGTTATAATAATTAACGCTGCAGAAAGAATTGTTAATACAAGTAAGGGATGTAAATTTTCCAGAAAGTGACAAATTGGTGAAAGTGTAGATTCACCGCACAGTTGAAAATTGTCCTTCTCTAACAGAAACTCTAAAACTTTTACTATTTGATTTAGGTTTCGATCATACATTGATACTTACCAAATTGAGAGAAATTGATACATCCCGAAAAATCCTTCACTTTTGACTTACGGCAAAGGAACAGGAACATTGTAGTCATGAATGTAACAATTGCCAGCAAACAAAATACTACAATCCATAATATATGTAGTATACTTACTATCGGCATTAACTAAAAAAAAAGAGAGACAAGCTTTAGTAGTTTGCGAACCTTCACAATACAAATATAAAGTATACGATTTACTGACTACCTTTAGCTAACATTTTAAAGGCTTAAAATATTTCCTGCTATACTAACTTATTCAATTCTTTAGTGAAAGCCATGATATTAATTAGTTAAGTTAGAAAGATCATGCACGTAGAAGACCATCCACACTCCTAGTTCATATCTTTGTGCACGAGTGAGTTACTCACAACACGACCAGCGATTTGCAAGACTGCTAATTTTTGGTATTTTAAAGGGATTATAACTAGCTCTCCTCAAGTTCTCATTTGATTAGTCAAATGATTTTTTAAATTAAATTCATAAAAAGATGGTAAGAATTTATTGTATTTTTTGGAATGGCACCTTATGTAAAACTTACTATTAAGAAAACAGTTCGTCCTCCAAACCTATTTTTCCAATCACTTTTTCCTTTAGCATCCCTATTTGCCAAATATTCGACTGCAAAGATTATACAGCTTACAGCTGCCGTAAAAAATCCTAAAATAATAAATGTTGTTTTCATTGTATTAATCCTAAAAATTCAAAAAAAGTTACATTATATATTCATTTATAACGGATGCAACAGACTGTAAAATTTTAACCATCATTTTCTTAAAACGCGTTTTCTGGCAAGGCTTGTACACAGATACAATTTCAGTTTTAAATAATATTGCTACTGATATTAATAAAGCAATTTTTTTCTTGAAACGGATTAGGGTTCAATTATTTAAAACATGAAATTTAAAATTATTAATTCGCTAATAGAAAATTGCATTTCAGCAAAAATAATTAGTCAAATGTGTTTTGAAAAACAGGCAAGATCTCTTGTTATCTCATTTCTAAATCAGAATTTTCTAACGAATTCGAAAATGTTTGTTGTCAGTACTAATTAGCCACGTTCCCAAGTGTGTCACCAAATCATGCGCGTATCAAGGATTAGTAAACGAAAGCAAAAAAAAACAATAAAAATTTATAGAAATGTAGAGAATTTTTAGGATTAACTATTTTTAGGTTAAACAATTAAATCGTTAATCAGTAGTAAAATTAATGAAATAAAGAATCCAAAGAGAGTAATAATACAAGGTTTAAGAAAAGAGTGTAATCACGCAAATAATTATGTGGCAAGAAAGCAGAAAAGCCAGAGAGATCATGCCTTAATCCTTAAACCGAAACACCGGTCTCTAAAACCTGCTTTGTTAGATTAGGCTAAAGTGTGGCATCCCTGTTTGATCTGCGGCTCTCTCCTCCCGAGTATGCTTTAACCAACCCGTTAGCCAGGCAACGCGCCTACTTTGGAAGCAAAACTTTTGAAAAAAAGATTATGGAGTGGTATTTGGAGAGCGATGAGGATTGCAACCAAGAGATGGACGACTCAGATATAGGTCAAGACTACGTTCTAAGTGATGTGGAGCATCAGTTGACACAAGAAGAAATGGAAATAGGTAAATAAAGTGAAAGTAGTAAAACAGAAGATGATCTTGCCCACCTTGTAAAGAGAGAAAAACGTCCTATAAATCATAAAATGTGGCAACACAATTTGTTTGCAATGCAGTAGAAAGATCTGCGCCAATTGTGCCATAGTAGAAGTCGAACTATATTTTTAATCGTTTAGTTATTAATTTGTCAATTTTAGAACCGACAAAAAGTTTGGTTGGCTAGACAAAATCTTCGATATTTCAGTCCATAAAAAAGATTTATCTTTTAAAATACAAAGATTGTATAACAACGACGATCGCCTCCAGTAAATTGTGCACAAGTAAGGTATAGAAGAAGAAAACGGTTAAATACCCCTATTCAGTTATAGACTACAACAAATATATTGAAAGGGACGAAAGATTCAATATGTACATGGTTGCGTACAAGATTACATAGAAAATCACATTGTGATGGATAAAGCTGATGTACTACATTGCATTTTGTAACTTAGGAATAAGTACGAATTTTAAGGTAACACTTACTGCATGCGTGCCGAACACTTGAAAGCGGGCCTGTGTGGGTAAGTGAAACTGAGTGTTATGGAAAGTAACTTAATTGTGCTCAAAAAGAAATGCTAGGATAAGAAAGCATTGCTACCTTCTTTGTAAGGTTTTGGACCAATAGCACAACATTGTATCTCAATTAGATTGAAAAGTACAAAAAGTTGTTAATTTATATGAAATTAGTAGATCTGTATACAATCTGTATAACATCAATACGTACTAAATTTATTGGATGTAGGAAAAATGTAAAATTTTCCTAATTCTCTACGAAATCTTGACCTGTAATCATTGGGAACGGAGTAATTAACTAAACGTGGGATGTGATTTTGGGACGCACTGAATTTAGTTACATTATACCGGGGTACTTGAAGATATCGTGGGGAAACTTTCCCTTTCACCTAGTTTGAGTTTTAAACAGAATTCAATCATCCCGGGGACTTTTATGTTGCGTTTAGATAGAAGTGAAAGTTTTGCGTGCATTGAAGAGAGTTAGTGTTTAAGTTTAATGCTATTTCCTCATATTTGGGTTAAATTCCGCTTTTTCGGATTCTTATATCGCTCCCTTACTGGGAGCCGTATCAGGTAAATTCAAGAATGTTGGTATCCACCGATCAATTACCAAAAGGTTCAATTACGCGACAAATACCTATACCGCTGTGCAAAGGAAAGGAGAAAATGCAGAGTGATCATTTTGTGCGAATTAAGGTAATTGCTTTCCTACGTTTATTTTGGGTTTTTGTTGGTGATTTGAATAAAGTTGTTTCATTTGTATTTGTTATGCGGATGAATGCGCTTTAATTTGTGTATAGTTTTGCATAAAAGCCGTTCGGGCGATTATGATAATCCCACAAAATTGTATCCACCCGTGTATCGTACCATTACATACTGTGTGTTATTTTTATTGTATTCTGAATGCTGTAAGCTAAGTATAAATTCATACTACGAAAATTTGTCTAATTAATGTTTTCGATGTTACTATTATTCCTTTAAAGTGTTAATTAGAATTAAGAAACTTAAAATGTATGACTGGGAATTTGAACGTTACAAGAGTCATGCCGATTTAACTATTAGATTTACGTAAGAAAGATTGCGTTTTACTCCCTCCAGGAAGTAAATTTAATGTATTTTGACAACTTTATCAATACTCTGATTGTTTAATCTATTTTTTTTATTATCATAATATACGTATAGCGTGAATGAATTTGAGTGTATTATTTCGTTACTGAGTGTAATATTACACATGATTTCATTCCTTGGTCACCGCTTTATTGTTATTTACGTGGTAGCAAAATTTAAAAGATAAGATATTTTGATTACGTTCAAGGTGCTGAATGGTTTATTTGATTTTACGGAAATTTTTGATTTACGCAACTTTTAGCGGCAACGTTAAATTTTTCTTTTTTTTGAAAAAAGCTTTAACTTAACAATTTGTGAGAGTTTTCTCTATTAGATTATTTGCTATTTTGTTGATCTTATATATATATATATATATATATATATATATATATATATATATATATATATATATATATTACTTTAAGAGATGAAGTTTCATAAGATCTAAGGTAATATAAGGTACATAAGGTTGATGACCGATTAGCTGGTCTACTAGCACGTTTCATTGATAAAAGATGAATACGTGTCGTAGTTGATGGCTTTTTTTCAAAAGAAGTTAGCATTAACGCGGGAGTACCACAGGGATCCGTTATAGCGCCTACACTTTTTCTGCTGTACATAAATAACCTTATTTCTTCAACAACTAACCCTACCATTGCTTAGCTGACGATATCACTCTTCACTGCCGTTCATCTCAGTCTACTCATAGTGATAATCCACCTTCTATGTCAAATCAAGAAATTAAAGCTGAAATGGCAAATGCAATCAACAAAGACCTTCAACGTATTCTCGAATGGGGAAGCAATAATCTAGTTAAATTTAATGCTAACAAAACTCAGTTTTGCCTTGTGTCCGCCAAAAAAGATCGACCATTTCCTGTTGTAAGTATGAATGGCTCAGTTCTAAAGTTTTCAGACTCTATTACTCTGTTGGGTATGACTATATCTTGAAATCTCTCATGTGTTGACCATCTTCTGTCAGCTACCAGAACAGCTGCTCGCAAAATAGGCTTTTTGTACAGATCTAATCAGTACTTTACCTGTCGACTGGAATATAATTCTCAACCTGGGTTAGTGCTCTCCAATACGCTCTCGATATCGTCCTTAACTTCTCACATACAGTCCCTTGAGCATAGAAGGATGGTTTCAGTTCTTTCTTTGTATTATCGTTATTTACAACGGCTATTGTGCTGCTGAATTATATTCTGTGGTACCATCTCGGGCTATCTTTGCGAGAAACACTTGGTTCGCTCATTCACATCATCAGTATGCAGTAGAAATCTCCACTTGGCGTAATTCATTATCCCTCAATCCATCCTCCTAAGTGTTCCTGAGTGCTTTAACACGATAGGCCAAATTTAGCCTGTTCAGGTCCACAATCATAAAAAAACGTGATTTTATTGCGTTCACGTGCAAACATTTTGAAGTTTCACAGGAAACGACTGAACAAGGTTTTTAATTTACTAATTCACCTGGGTTTTATGCGACGTGAGGGTAAGCAATTTTTTGTTTGTTTTAAACTTAGCCGTGGAATAGTCGCATTTAGGTATTTAGACACCTATATTGACGTTTATAAACAATCTAGTGCTCATATGACTTATGACTTACTCCTATTGTCTTACGAGCTATCCTAAGCATTTCATAACTTTCACTATCACTACTACCACCCGCAACCCTTCGTAACACATCTTTAGAACATTTTTGAAATTTACTCCTCGTATTTATGAAACGCACTTTAGCAACTTGTAAGGAGTATAATTAAAAATTATTATTAATTTTATTTTATTTTAGAATTTACAGCAGTTCTACATACATAAAGACAAAGTTTGCATCGATTGGGGCTTGAATCTCGATAGCGCAGATAGTAAGCGCGGTACTCTAGCAAAGTACAGGTCGTAGGTTCAAATCCTACTCGAGGTAAACTTTTTATTTATGGATTTAATAAAATTAATAATAATTTTTAATTATATATTTACCTTTGAACTTATTCGTTCATAACAAAACTTATAATAAATGTAAGGAGTTAACTGTATGTGTCAAGTTTAAATATTTAGATTAAAGGTTTATACTCAATTTTATGCTATACTTTAGAATAACTGATGTGGAACAACACACGATCTTCAAACGTGCAAAATGGAAATCAAAAGAAATGAAATAATATCAATAACAACTTTTTTAGGATAATTATGCAAGCTCTTTTATAGTTTTATTTAAAAAAAGGCGACATTGTAAAAACAAAAACAATAATCTATGTCGTCTAAAATTTCATGTCAGATAAAGGTTAATAGACCTCTAGATGCAAACCAAAGTCGCCCGCTTCTATAAAAATATCGATAATACAGTTTAAAATCTACGTAAAATTAAATTTTCTTAAAAAAATATATCTATACACTTTCTTATAAAATTAATCATTATTCAGATAATGAAACAAATTGAACTAGTACTTAAATTCAACCTTAGAATTTTTTTTGTCGCTAAATTATCCGTCGTATCAAAAAATAATAATCTATATGATTAATCTGTTTTAGAAATATATGATGAAAATCAAAAACAGCTCCTAATAAACCACTCTTGTCACAGCTGTATTCCTTCCAAAATCTACTCGGCTCCATCAGAAATGAAAACTAGCTTAAATACAAACTTTTAAGTAAGTACGTGTTATTGTTCTGGAGTTATCGTGGGCACCAACGTACATCCACACACCACACACACGCACTCACGCACGCGCACTCACGCACGCGCTTACATCCATATGCAAGAACGCACGCACACGAACACACATACATACACATCCCACGTGCCACACGCATCATATGCACCATTCGTACCTCAAGAACCACGTGCACCACACGCATCACACACCACATGCACCCGCACACGCGTGCACCCACACACACATACTCACGCACACACACACATACGCAGACGCACACACGCACACACATGCGCACACACACGCGCACACACACAAGCACACACGTAAACACACACGCACACGCACACGAAGACGCACCACAGGCACACGCATAGGCACACTCGCAAGCACACGCACATGCACACGCATACGCACGCGTACAAGCACGCACACACGCACACACGTACTCACTGTACACACACGCACATGCACACGCATACGCACACACACACACACACACACACACACACACACACACACACACACACACACACACACACACTCATATTTATATATATATATATATATATATATATATATATATATATATATATATATATATATATATATATATATATATATATATATATATATATATATATATATATATATATATATATATATATATATATATATATAATATATATATATATATATATATACAGGGTGAGTCAAGAGGAACTGTACATACTCCTACCACGTATGAAGGCCTCTAAAGGGAACATAAAATGAGCATTTAAAAATGTCTACTCCTCTTGCTTAATAATCTACATCATGATTTATGCGTTTTGACGAAAACTGCTCTACGCCACAACTTTGGTAATGTTGATTTTATTAATTTCATATTTTGGTGCGAAGTTATGTTATGAAAATATAGAGGTAGGTGATACAACTAACGTAGTTCACATTTCGCCAAACGATCATTCTGTTTTTAATCAAAAAAATCAAATTCAGTAAAATTTTAAAGTTTGGCAAAATACGAGTATGTGAAATTATTCCATAAACCTTAAATAACAAACATTTAATCTAAAAAAATTACTCAAGATAAGTAGTAAATATGTTTCCATTTTTATAATAATCGTTTTATTCAATTTCCGGGGCCGGTTTGCAAAATGTGACCAACGTATGTGGCAATTAGGATAAGATCACCCTGTATATAAATGCAGCACATAATGTTTTTCATCTAATTCCAAGAACTGTTTGAATTAATTTTTACTTCTACAAGAAAAAAAGTTGATGCTGAAACGATTTTAATAGTTGATTTTTTTTTACAAAATTTAACTAACACAAAATAACTACAAAATCACTACTGTTTCAAAATAATTTTAAAAATTCCCTGTAAACTTAGATGTGTTGATGTCAGTCATCTAGTAGGCTGGTTATTAACTTGTTTTAAAATATTTTGACGTTTAATTGACATTAATGGTGCATATTATTGTCTCTCGCGCATTTTATCAAAAACAATTCATTACAGATTTTAAGAATTCTGTTCATTATAGTGAATTAAGATCGAAATTAAGTTATTGTAGTGTAATTAACTAAATATTAGTGAATAGTGTTTATGCTTTTCTCTATTGAAAACATCCGTATGCCACCAGTTAGACACTACAATGAAGCTGAAGCGGTACAGATTGTAACGGTCTATAAGGAAGGATATAAACAAAAATATATCTCACGACGTCTCAGGAGAGGTCAATCTACAGTATCGAATGTTTTAAAAAGGTATCAAGAGACTGGAAATTTCTTACGTAGACCCGGTCAAGGGCGTAAGGGGTGATCGATTTTTGATACTTAATTCTACACGAAATCGCACATCAGCTCCAACGCATCTCAAAAATGACCTACTAAATGTAAGACAAATTAATATGAGTGCAAAACAGTTAGGAAAAGATTAAAAGAAGTCGGTTTAAAACCAAAACCGCCCGCTAAAGTTCCACGTCTTCTCCAAAACCACAAAACTGGTCGATTAGAATTTGCCAGAATATATATTCAATGGGATATCGAGAATTGGAAAAATGTTCTCTTCACGTATGAGACTAGAATTCAGCTATGGAAGCCAGATGGACGAAATTACGTCTACAGAAGAGTTGGGGAAAGGTACGCCATCTGCAATCCCATAGAGACCGTTAGTTTTGGAGGTGACCGTATAATGCTCTGGGGAGGTATTAGTTGCTAGGAACGCACCGAACTCGTGAAGTGATTGTACGAATGATTAATGACTCTTATATCGAAAACATCCTGGAAGATGTTAATTGGGTTAGTCGGCCTAGTTCCACCGTTTTGTTCGCTTTTTAACGCGACGTTTCAGAAGCGGACTTTGCTTCCGTCATCAGGCTGTCCTGCGAAGGACTATTTTTCCGCACTTGGGTCGGATTTTTTTTTCTCAAGTACTTGACTACTCTCAGATTCGAACTTGGTACCTTTGAGTTGTGAATCTGACACCTTTACCGCTGAGCCACTGAGTAATCCAATATATATTTTTTAGAACTTATACATGTATTAAACTTTTTCGTGGTTGCGCAATAGTTTACTGCGCATGTTGCGCCGTAACCTATTGCGCCGATGTGTTGCGCTTAAGCTCTTCGCGTCTTTGGTGATTCCTGGTGTCCTTGCGATAGTTGTTCTTATGCTCCTGAGTTCTCACTTTGAGTGGTCTGCTGCTCTCTACTATGTATCCTCTGTCGCACTTGCATGGGGCAGAGTAAGTTTAGGTGGTTCTCCTCTAGTGTTAGCTTGTTTATAGATGTTTCAAGCTATTTTGAAAAGTATTTATAATTCGGAGCCTTACCAAGTTACTAATTCTGTATTGTAAGTGTTTTTGTAATTGTGTTAATTGGGTTAGTCGGCCTATTTCCACAGTTTTGTTCGCTTTTTTAACGTGACGTTTCGGAAGCGGACTCTGTTCCCCTCGTCAGGCTGTCCTGCGAAGGACTGTTTTTCCGCACTTGAGTCGGATTTTTTTTTCTCAAGCACTCAAGTGCGGAAAAACAGTCCTTCGCAGGACAGCCTGATGAGGGGAGCAGAGTCCGCTTCCGAAACGTCGCGTTAAAAAGCAAGCAAAACTGTAGAAATAGGCCGACTAACCCAATTAACATATAAATCACAGTTAAAAAAACACCTACAATACAGAATCCTGGAAGATCTTTTTTTATGTCGGCCATATTGGATACGAAAATTCATATTAATGCACGATAATGTTCGACCGCATGCAGCTGGCATAGTGACTAATTACCTGGATGCGGCCCCTATTCAAAGATTAGATTGGTCACCATATAGCCCCGACTTAAATCCAATAGAACATATGTGGGATTACCTTAAACGACGCATACGACAAAGAAATCACAAGATGAGTGGAACGCAATTCCTCAAGAATATATCCAAACTCTACTTAGTAGCATGTCGAGAAGAATGCAAGCAGTAATTAGAGCTCGAAGGGGTAATACTGGTTACTAACTAAAATAAATACTAATTTTCATAAAACTTAGCATTATTTTTTTTTAAGATCTTTGTTCTGACAAAAACTTAAGATTGCGCACTGAAATATTTTAAAATAAACTGTTTTTTCGTAATTCATAGTATTTAAATGACTTGATTCATCATTATTTTTGCAAAAAGAAATTATGAAGATTTAAAAATATTCGATGATTTTGTCCATGAGTATTAATAATTTAAGCAACAAAACGAAAAATTACTGACTGCAGGATATTTTCAAAAACAAAACCACCTGCTTCAATACACTTGCTCTGTCGTTAGCAAAGTTATGGCGTAGAGTAGTTTTAGTCAAAACTCATGAATCACCCCGTAGATTATTAATCAAGACCAGTAGGCAGTTTTAAATGCTCATTTTAAGTTCCCTTTAGAGGCCTCCATACGTGGTAGGAGTACGTATAGTTTTCTCACGACACCCTGTATACAGGGTGATACATCTGAGCTCCGTCGGTTTGTATACGAAAAATGGTAAAATATTTTTGAAATCTTTTTTTTATTATCGTGTAGGTTCATTAGGAGCATGTTTTAAAATTATTTTCGAATATGCAGGGTGGTCCATAAAAAGTTTACGCATCAAAGTTATGAAAATTTAAATGGACCACCCTATATATGATTGCATATTTCGATTCTGTGGCCTAAATAAAGGTCACTTACTGTTATAGTCCCTACACCTAACTTCACCTGTTGCCGAGATATTTCATTATTTGTGAGAATATAGATCGAAATTCAAAAAACTTTCTGTTTTACGTACTCGAGGAATTTTTTTCAAATGTTTTTCATTGTTTACTGAAAGCATCAAACTTCAAAATCCACCGAAGTTATTATCACAAATTTATACTGGGTGTATAAAATTCAGTTACTATTTTTACCAACATTAAAGCCAATTAACTTCCTTATTTTAAATCGAACACCCCATATTTATCACCATATTTTTATTCTAATTTTAATTCCCTACAAAACTGTATTGGGGTTCCCTATGCCTATCTCTTACAGATTTTTTGTAATTTAGGATTTTGTATTCCAATAATAATTTCATGTAATTCGTTCTTGAAAAGCAGGCTTTGACGGCCTTACTGTCACATAAAATAAACGAATTTATTGAAAAGTCATAGTTCGTGTTAAAGTTAAATCATTTTAGCTAATCAACTTTGAGAATAAGTTTTATTAGGTGGGTACTAGTGTTGGGTAGGATCTAGATCAAAGTGATCTAGATCCAGAATCTAGATCCACTAAACGGATCTATGATCTGGATCTAGATACTTTGCTCTGCTAGGATCTAGTATCTGGATCTAGATCACATTTTAACAGATCTTTAGTACTTGAATCCAAAGATCCATTAGAATATTTTAAAATGTATTTTAAGGATATCTTGTGAAATTTTTAACTGGCTTGAGGCAACAGAGCTTTATATTTAAAAAATACATTATGCTCCGTTACGACCGTTACATCCCTACCCCACAGAGATACATACACATTTACACAATTACCAATAACAAATAACCAATAATAGAACTATTCATTTCCTTTGTTAATATTTCCGTCGGTTGTTTTTGTTTCCCAAAGCTACAAAGGCAGGTAATGCAGCTAAGTGCTAATATAATGACTTAATGAGTAATGACAATGGGGTCATCCATCCATTAAAGTGGGTACTTAAGTGGAACTGGAATTCCCTGTTGCTAATTTAATCGAACAAAAGGAGGTATAGAAAAACAATAATCTTGTCTTCAGTTCTTAAGAATACGACTTTAAGTAAAGCACATTTGTTAATTGTTAGTTAGATCAACAATGAGTGACGAAACTGAATTAATGGAAGTTCCGCCAATCTTAAGCGGTAAATTTTATAAAATTTTATCAAAATGTGACAACAAGATAGTGACCCAGTGTCTAAATTGTCCCGCACAAATACAAGGTCATGTGACTTCAACAGGAAATTTTATTCGGCTTATGAAGGTATGTATTAATATAGTTTTTGGCAGAATTTTAGTATCATTTATTGGATTGTTACGAAATACATCATCTGATATATCAAAACGTGATTTGTAGACTTAATTTTTCTTATTAAATTCTATATGAATTACGTAAAGTATTTTTTGTTGCAAAATACTTAGTTTCTCGTGTGTAAAAGAACGTTTACAAAAGGTTGAGATTTATTTCTTAAAGTCCCTAATGCATCAAAAAACTTTTTTAAATGTTTATGATACCTGTATTCATAAAAAGATGGGATTCAGTCGCTTTCAAAATTGGTGTTATCTAAATTTTGACTGAAACTTCAATCTGAATTTTATAAATTAACATACACTTTCTCCTTTTTTTCTAGAGAAAACATCCAGTAACATTTAGCAAATTCGATGCAGAAAAGACAACAAAAAAAAGTAAAACCGAAATTTTATCAATGAAGAATTTCAACAAGACTAACATTTTTCAACGATCTACCAGTTCTACCACAAAGAACTCGGTTAACAAACTCGTCTTAGATTACATAATTGAAGAGATGAGGCCTGTTTGTACAGTCGAAAAACCCGCATTTATTAGGTTAGTAGAAGGACTTTCTGGCAAAAACCTTGTGACCGAAAAACGCTCAAGAGTAAATTAGAAGAAGAGACATCAGCAGTTATTGGTGCTGTAATAGAAGAATTAAATAAAACCAAATACGTCTGTACAACTGTAGATGTTTGGAGCACCAATAACAAAAGTTATCTTGGTATGACTGCACACTTTATCGATAGTAATAGCTTCCAACGTAAATCTTTTGCATTAAGCTGTGGGCGATTTAAATTTGCACACACATTTGACAGAATTGCGGAATTAATAAGTGAAATTCATAACGAATACAAATTAAATCTCGGTAAAATTTCAGGAACGGTAACAGATAACGCAAGCAACTTTAATAAAGCTTTTAACGTATTTACTGCTTCTATATGTAATAAGAGCAGCGATAGCGAATTAACAGAGTTGCAAAATCAAAATGATGTAGATGTTGAATCATTACCTGCTTTTGATACTGACAGTACTTACGTGCTTTTGCCCGAACATTTTAAGTGTTGTTCGCATACACTCAGCCTTGTAATTACGATAGATGCAGCTAAAGCATTTGAAAACATAAGGTATAAAAAAATGTACGATACTGTTTTTGGGAAAGCTTATTCTTTATGGAATTTAGTGAGTAGGTCAACTAAGGCGTCGGATCAGTTAGAAAATGTTTGCGGTGTCAAATTGAAAGTTCCTTGTCCTACTCGTTGGAATTCCATGTATGACGCATGTGTTAAACTAATTAATATTGAAGCAAAATTAAATGATGTTTGTAAGTTATTAAAATTAGACGTGTTCCAACTGTCAGATTTTGTGTTTTTAAACGAATATATTTCTGTTACAAAACCTATAGCCGTTACAATAGATATTTTACAAGATGAAAAAACTTGTCAGTTAGGTACTGTTTTGCCAACACTTTTCAAAATTAAAGCTAGCTTAGAAGCAATGACAAAACTGACATTTTGTTCTAAATTAAGAGAATGTTTATTGAACGGCTTTACAAGACGTTTCTCTAATATAATGGATATTAAACATTCTAGTAGTCGACCATACCTGTTATCCACAATTTCTAACCCAAAATTTAAATTATGGTGGTTAAAAATTACCCCCTTTAAAAATGAAACAGCATTCTGTCAAACGCAATTATTGTGTGAACTTAACAATTCCGGATTTCAAAAAAGTCCTAATAATTCAGAATCAGAAATTCAGTTCACACTTACTGAAAAAAAATCCTCTGCCACGGACGAATTCTTTGATTTTTTAAAAATAAATACTCAATCGCAAACAACATTTGATTCAGAATGCACAAATTATTTTAAAGGCACAAGCACTAACTATGAGCAATTATGTACCCTGCTATAAAAGAAATCTTTTTAAAATATAATTCTATACTTCCTTCATCTGCCCCTGTTGAAAGGATATTTAGTATGGGTGGACTAATTTCAACTCCTCGTAGGAATAGATTAGGTGATGATATATTTGAGATGCTATTAATTTTAAAACAAAATAAAATAAAATTAGATAATAAAATGTAATTATGTAATGTATACTTATAATAATTTAGATAAATGTCCTTATCCTTATAATTGTATAACAACTATGTGTTAAGTTAAATTAACAATTAACATTGCAACTTGCAAGTGTAAATGTGTACCTAATACTAATTTTGTAATTTGTAGTGCGTTAAATAATTAATGTCAGTTTTCAATAAAAACCTATAAAAATTATATTTGTATATTATTTTTCTTAATAATTTAACCTTACGGACTAATATTTGTATTACATGAAAAATGATCATGGGAATGGGAGTACTACTCATCAGTAGCAATACTAGCAATTAAAGATAATATTAAATATTAGAAAAATCTCGAAACAATTTTAGGAATGTCGGATCCTTATAAAAGATCTAGATCCCATTTCAAGGATCTTTGATCTTTATCTAGATCCATTTTTACGTACGGATCTTGGATCTTTATCTAGATCAGTTTTTAAAAATCTGTTTGGATCTGTATCTAGATCCTAAATAAATGGATCTTACTCAACACTGGTGGGTACCTACTATTGAAAATGGCTTGCTATTCTTGAATTGAAAAGTGTGACATGATCTTAGTAATTGGGAAAGGCAATGAAAATTGCTTGCTAGCATCTAGGGTTTACGCACAAATGTATCCTGATAGGCGTCATCCCGACAGGCGTTCATTAGAAAAATTATTGCAAGTTTTTCGAAGCACTGGAAGTGTATCATGCAAGACACGACAAAAGCAAAGCCAGTTACGTGGATTAACGAAGGTTAATTTTGCCGTTATGGAATATCTGGTAGAAAATCACATACTAGTCATTTCGGAGAATAAGTGAAGAATTTGATATGTCAGGAGCTTGGAAGGATAATAAAGAAGAATAAGTTTTATCCATATCACATTCAATTACACCAAGAATGTTTAGAAGTGGATTACGATCGAAGGTTTGCATTTTGTTTACGAGTTTTAGAAAAATTTGGTGATAATGAAACATGTTGATTTGGAAGTTGTGCTTTCGGACGAATCAACGTTCCACAATAACGGAAATTTAGTAATGATAAGACAATAACTATGGCGCAAGATTATTTAATAGTCCTGATTTTCTTGTAGATAATCAAATTTTTAGAACTCCGATAGCAGACAACATGATAGGTCCGAAATTGACAGCTGTATAATCAACACATAAGCATGTTGAGAGTGTTCATTTTATGGAAATTTGAACGGAATCATTTTGCAAATTTTTAAAGTTGAATTTGCTCCTTTATACACATGGCTTGATATTCGTCAAAAAACAATGTTTTTGCTACATTACCAGTTATTAACGCATTTTAGTCATTGCTAATGTTGGGACAATATGACAATGTTTGAAATTTACCGAACAGTTATTAACGTCTCAGTCATTGCTAAATTGGTCAAAAAACAAGTTTTTATTTACCCAGTTATTAACTGTCCTTGTCATTTCTGTGTTTGTTCAATACAAACAATGTTTGTTATTACCCAGTTATTAACGTCATTTAGTCATGAAGTGGTTGTTCAATAAACAATGTTTTTTATTTACCCAGTATATTAACGTCTTTAGTCATTGTAAGCTGGATTTGTTCAATAAAACAATTTGTTGATTACAGTTATTAACGTTTCATTATCAAGGCTGTGTTTGTTCAATAAAACAATGTTTTTGTTACTTACCCAGTTATTAACGTCTTTCAGTCATTGCTAAGCTGTGTTTGTTCAATAAAACAATGTTTTTGCTATTTACACAGTTATTCACGTCTTTCAGTCATTGTTAAGGAAAGCCTAGTCAAACGGTCGGATTATCTCGAGCAATAAAACCCTTTCATCAAAACCTGCTCATAAAAAATCGAGTAAAAAATGAGATAAAATTAATGATTAAATTATAAAATCTTAAATTACAATAAATCTGTAAGAGATAGGTATAGGGAACCCTAATACAGTTTTGTAGGGAATTAAAATTAGAATAAAAATATGGTGATAAATACGGGGTGTTCCATTTAAAATAAGGAAGTTAATTCGCTTTAATGTTGGTCAAAATAGTAACTGAGTTTTTATACACCCAGTATAAATGTGTGATAATAACTTCGGTGGATTTTAAAGTTTGATGCTTTCAGTACACAATGAAAAACATTTGAAAAAATCCTCGAGTACCTAAAACAGAAAGTTCTTTTGAATTTCGATCTACATTCTCACAAATAATGAAATATCTCGACAACAGGTGGAGTTAGGTATAGGGACTATAACAGTAAGTGACCTTTATTTAGTCCACAGAATCGAAATATGCCATCATATATAAGGTGTTCCATTTAAATTTTCATAACTTTGATGCGTAAAATTTTTATGGACCACCCTGCATATTCGAAAATAATTTTAAAACATGCACCTAATTAAAAAAAAAGATTTCAAAAATATTTTACCATTTTTCGTATGCAAACCGACGGAGCTTAGATGCCTCACCCTGTATATGTATACACATATCTGGACAAAACTTTATCAAATGTGGTATAATAAGCTAATAGGTCGATTGTGCGATAGTGAAAAAATGTAATGACCTTGTATGCCTTCATGCGTGGATGTATGTTAGACGACAGTTTTTTTTAATATAAGTTATTCGTAGAGCAGTAGTAACTAAATGAAATTATTATGAAAATGGTACGATGGGCACATAACTGCCACAAATAATGGAAACAAAGCATTAAATTTGTCAAATATAGTAAAATTCTCCTTTGTAAATAATTAAGTTTATCTAAGATTGAATTTCGATTTTACGTTTGCAGAGATTGTATAAGGAAACAAAGGCTATTAAAACATTGATAATTATACTAAAATAATCATACTGAATATTAATTAAATAAGAAATATTTTTGTAGTATAGCAAGCTATTTTCCTGTTATGGGGTGAACTACGACATCCATAACAACACCTTCATGAATAATAGCTGTCATTATACACTATTAATTAAAATAATACAAATTGTTGCACCCGCTTTATAAATACAAATGAACGTTACCTGTGAATATTCATATTGAATTTTTCCGCAAAATAAAGAATGGACGATGTGGCTCCTTGATGAACTGTTGAACAAAATACAATTACTGCCAATATGCCAATAAGGGTTGCGATAAACACTGCATACGGAAACCGAGTAGAATGTGGATGGTAGATCCCTAAAACATTAAAATTCCTTTGTTAAAAATTGAATATTGGGCAAACTACTTAGCTATTTTATACATTTCATAAAGAAAGCTCCACATCTTAAACAGGGGATTAATATTTTGTAATGTTTAATTATCACAGCTGTAATTGTTAGCAATAAAGATATTAAATACCAAAATTTTATTAATTTATTCAAATTGTGGAATGTAGACAAGTATAAAAACATAGGTACATACCCATTTTTCCTAGTTAGTTTCAATAATTTGTAAGAGTTCCGGAATAAAACTAATGACAACTATGAATGTGTACAGTCATTTATATCTACCATGACAATAAACAAAGGTCCTGATTATACGGAAGTATTGACCAAAATTTATCTATTTCGTTTTCCGTCTTTTATCATAATGCATATTTTTAACTCTTCTTGATTATAATAATTAATTGCTGGGAAGAACCTTAGGCACATGTTTTGCAATATTGGTTTCTAGATGAGTAATTTCACAAGAGTTGCAAGAAAAATTTCGCTACTATAGTCCAGTCAAATTTGTTTTTAGTTAGGTCCGTTCTTGAAAGATTATAGTAAGACATCAGTGAGAAGTATCAAATACTAGGAGAGAACGTCATTTTTTCTACCAGAAGACGGTGCAGTCCCCGGCTTTAATGGCATGGAATTTCCTCTCGGGATGTATAGGTCATTAACGTAGTTATAATAACCTAGAACTTCGAAGGTTACAAAAAAAACAGCTCTCAGCTGTAATAATGTATGTATATTAAACAAGTTTCGCTAGAATCTATGTATATTAGATTAACCGAACATTTTTTATATTGAATCATTCTTTACAGTACATTTTAATTAAACATGCAATATTAAGGAGGTTGATCAAACAAGGAATAATGAAAAAAAAATTCGTATTAAGGATACGTGAATAGCAAACGTTTCACAGTATTTGTAAATAAGTGGCTGTTAGATTGATTTCCTACAGTAAAGTGCATTTCGAGTAGTCATAAATCAACGTTATTTTGTAACTGTAAATTTTTTTTTTTGTTAGCAAAGGAAAAAAATTTTATAGGGTTAAAAGAGGTAGATGAACTAAGTAGCTAAATGTTTATTCATAGCAATTGTGACACGTTTTACGCAGAAAAATCTAAAAAACTTCAGAAAAACAGAATATGTAAAACCTTTTCAATTGCACGTGATCAAACTTCACGACATAAAATTTAAACAGTGATGTCAAATTAATGTTTGTTTACATTTCAATATTCAATAGAAAGGTTAAGTTGTTAAAATTCTTAATGTTTTTTCCTAACTTATGTTGATAAATTTCACAATCAAAGCGAAAAGACACTAATTATTTTGTACCAAGATTCTAATAAATGCCCCAGACTTATGAAAATCGACCTTCCGAATATACATTGATCGTAGGCGAAAGTTCGATTTCTGTCCCCCTATGATTTTTTTTTTTTACTTATGGTATTCCCGAACAGGCTAAGATTTGCCTAACGTGATAAAACACTCAGGAACACTGGGAGGGTTTAGGAATATTGTTAGGCTGCCAAGAAATGTTTATGAATGGCTACCTTAAATTGACTTAAGTCAAAGTTTGGAGGAAAACAGGAACTGGGTAGTGCATTCCACAAGTTGGTCGCCGTGTGGAAAAATGTAGATCGTGCCCGTTAAGTGTGACACGATGGCATCTTGAGTGCGTAATTATGGTGTGAATGGGCAAACCGAGTATTCCTTGCGAAGATGGCCTGCGAAGGTGTTAAGGAGTGAATTTCGGAGGCACACTTTCCATGGTAGCAGCGATAGAACAAGGAAAGAACCGAAACTATTCTTCTATGCTCTGGAGGCTGTAGATCAGAATCCAGAGATGGGTCACTTGTAAGCCTGATAGCTGTTTTTTGGATGCCAAGGGCGTATTGGGGAGCACTGACCCAAAGGTGGGAATTGTATTCCAGATGATGTCGAATTTGAGCCTTATACAGCAAAAGGAGTTGTTGCGATGCGAATTACAGTTAAGATCTGTATAGAAAGCCCAGTTTACGGGTAGCTGCTTTGCTGGCTGACAAAATGTGGTCAACCCATGAAAGGTTCGATGATACGGACATCCCTAATATATAAATAGAGTTTCAAAACTTAATTTCTAAGTCATTCATATTTACAGCAGAAAATTATCAGTCTTTTTTGGCGGACACAAGGCAGCACTGCGTTGTGTCGGCGTTGAACGTAAGTAGATTATTCCTTACCCATTCAAAGACACGTTCTAGGTCACTGTTGATTGAGGTTGCCATTTTCACCTTATCGTCCTATCTAGACTTATTGTTGTGGGAAAACTGAGAATAACTACAATGTAGAGTGATGTCATCTGCAAAGCAATGGTCGAGTTAGTTGTTGACGAAATGAGGTCATTTATGTACAGTGCATCCCATTTTGATTGAGACAGCCAGATATCTCGGTTGTTGTTGAAGATAGAACCTTGCGGTTTCCGCGGTCCTGTGCCACTTTTTTGTGAAACTCAAGATGGCCTAAACGGATTTTGCCTAACTTCTTCGTTTATAAATTACAGGGTGTTTTTGAAAATCCACACTTTTTGGATCCCCTCCATATCTAAGAAGCTTCTCAACGATAATGTCAAATTCAAAACTTGTCCCATAGAGATTTTTTTTTCGGGGTATCGTTATGTAGATAAGACTCAAACTTATGATTTTTTTAATGCAACACCCTGTATTTTATTATCCCATAAGTTACTTATTTTTTTTCCTTCGAAATGATATATAATATATAAACATGAAGTTTTCAAGAATGCTCCAAAATGACTAAAACGTTGAATTTTAATAGAGTGTCATGGATTTCAAAGTTTTACTACAGGGATTATTATTTGTGATTTTTTTATAGTAGGTCATGGATGCTACAAACATTGTTGTTGACTTTTGGAGCATTGTTTTATCAAGTTTCTGTGGAGAAATCAACACATCTGCTGTCATGATGATAAATTTTGATGTGTTTTATTGTGTTTGTGTTTGGCGATTTTGTTAATTTGTGAAATTTTATAATGGCTGAAAGATTTTTTCAGAACAACGAAAAGTATGATATCATACAATGTTTCAATCAATGCCATGAAAATGTTGACGAAGCATTAGAATTATATTTAAACAGGTAAACTAGTAATTTACAATAAGACATTATATAACATATTGTTTTTAAAACGTTAGATATCCAAAGAGGCGTCAACCTAGTCGAACACTATATTTCGATTAAAGAATAATCTAGTAAATTATGGTGCGTATCCTAAACCCCAACCCAAGACGTATAACAAGGAAAATAATGAAGTGGATGAAATAAATGTCTTATCCAGCGTCCGTGTCTCTCCTCCGACTTCTTGTACGAAGTTAGAAAATGACACTGGCGTTCCTCGATCGTAGGTACAAAGGATTTAAAAAAAACACAAATTGAAACCCTACAAAGCGAATATTGTCCAGCGTTTACACCCTGGTGATGTAGCGAGGCGTGTGAATTTTTGTAATTGGTTTTTGAACCAAACTCGAAGGAGCAATAATTTTGTGAGTAAAATCAGACGAAGCCCATATAAGCAGTGCCGGTTTATCTAACAGGCAAAATACAGGGCACTGGTATGATGAAAACCAACACCTAATTTTTGAGCAACAACAACAGGGTCGATTTGGTTTTAATGTAACCTGTTCCTTATTGAGGACATCAATAAAATACCACATTTTTGACGGGGCTCTCAACGCGAATAGGTACTTGGCAATTTTAGAAGAAGTAATACCAGAATTCCTGGAGAATGTTCCCCTCGCCTGCCTTAATGCCATTTACTTCCAACAAGACGGTGCCCCTGCCCTCAATTCGAGGTTGATTGTGCCGTTTTTAGAAGAAACTTTCCAGGACCATTGGATTGGAACAAATGGATCCATTAGGTGACCTGCGAGGTCACTTGATTTGTCAGTGTTGGACTTTTTTTGTGGGGTTTTTTGAAAAATAAAATATATGGTAAGTGGCACCATAATATTGAAGAACTTCGTGCAACAACAGAGGCAGTTTTCCAGAATTTCCAAAATCGGCCTTTCATAATTTTAAATGCATTACGACGTATTAATAAATTGTGTCAATTGTGTGTTAGGGAAAATGGACATCAATTTGAACAATTCAATGAATAAGTTACCGAATAATTTCGAAATGAAGTAGTATGAGTAAATATTTAATTAGTTGCTTATTCTATATTATGAACATTTTGTTACTATTTATTTGTTGCTATTAGTTACCTACGTTTTGTGTCTTGTTAGTGAATTAGTATTAGTATTGTTCTTGTTCCTTTCATGGAAAAATCCATAGCCTACTATTAAAAATCAATGTTTTAGTGATTTTTGAGCATTTTCGAAGAATTTATGTTTATATATATATATATATATATATATATATATATATATATCATTTTGAAGGAAAAAAAGGAATTTAATGAGGTGATAAAATACAGGGTGTTCCATTGAAAAAATCATAAGTTTGAGTCGTATCTCCATAAACATACCCCGAAAAAAAATGGAGTGCTCCACTTAATTCTACATAAAATTCTCTATGGGATAAGTTTTCAATTTGACATTATCGCTGAGAAACTTCGTAGATATGGAGAGGGTCCAAAAAGTGCGAATTTTCAAAAACGCCCTGTAATTTATGAACGAAGGAAGTTAGGTAGAATCAGTTCAGGACATCTTGAGTTTCACAAAAAAGTGGCACAGGAGCGCGAAAACCGCAAGGTTCTATCTTCAACAGCAACCTAAATACTGGCTGTCTCAACCAAAATGGGATGCACTGTACACCAAGAAAAGTGTGGGAGCTATCACTGATTCTTGGGGTACTCTCGCGTTAATAATAATTTGTTTCGAAAAGAAGCCATCGACAACAACGCGTATATGTCTTTTGTCAAGAAAGCTGGATTTCCAATTAATGAGCGATCGGATAAGACGAACGAAGTGAGCTTTGCAAGTAGACACTTGTGCCAAACCTGTCAAAAGGTTTTGAAATATCTAAAGCTACTACGACTGTTTCACCGGACCTCTCTAATGTGTTATTCCAAAGTTGGGTGACATGAAATAAGATCACCCGTTGAACGACTCTATCTGAACTCATACTGGTGGTGGTTTAGAAGTTTATTGGGCACGAGGAACGAAATCACTTGGTGGTTGATGTATTTCTCCATGATTTTCGACAGAATGGAAGTGATAGCTATTGGTTGATAGTTTGAGGGATCGGTTTTGTCGCCCTTTTTAGGAGTAGGCTTGGCTTTTGCCAACTTTTACGATAAGGGAAACTCTCCAAATGACATGGAGAACGAAAATAGTTTCGACAATACGGGTACTAGTTCGAAGTAGCATTTTTTAAGGACGATATCTGGAATTCCGTCAAGGCCGGTCGCCTTGTTTGACTCAAATTTATTGATTGATTCCAGGAGCTTGTAACGAAAGTGGATTGGTTTAATCTTATGCGGTAGATTTGAGCAACGGCACAGTTTTACCAGAATCATTGAGACATAAATTTGATGCAAAGTAGCCGACAAAGAGGTTGGCTTTTTCAGCAGCATCAGCTGCTATAGCTCCGTCGCGAGACGTCATGGAACGAAAGGAAGCTGTACTAAAGTTTTTACTGATAACTAATGACCAAAAGTTACGACCACCCAAAGGACATGAGACTGATTCTTTGCATTTACGTTCTTCAAACATCTTTTTGGCCTTGGTGATGATGCCTTTGCAACTATTCCTTGCGGCAATATAGTTGGCATTATTGTCGATAAATCATCAGTGCAAACCTTATTAAGCCAGGATTGGGAACGGGCATGACCTACACGATTATGTTTTTTGGGAATGTATAACTCCATACCCATCAGGATGTTTGAAGAGGAGGGCCATTTAAAGCAATACTCACGCCAGTAGAATTTCGCAGTTAGCTCCAGTTAGCTGATTTTATACACAAGTGAGTTAGTTGTAAAGAACAGTTCCATATGTAGAGTATGCTTAGGGTTGTCAGGGATTCTGATTGGTTCGGAAATGATTTGTGTGAGATCACAGGATACATCAAATGCTTCTACACTATGACCTTCAGAATTAGTAGTAGATGAAAATTGAAGCCAATTGCAACTGTGGGCATTAAAATCTCCCAAAATTGAAATATCGCAAGATGGAAACTGTGATAAGAGGTAGTCTATCTTCAGGTTAAAGTAATCAAAAGATCTTGGAAGTTGTTATCATTGAGAGACCTATACAAACAACAGTAGAATTTCACAAATTGGCGCCCAGAATGTTAGAACCAAATCGCCCCAAATTTGTTGTTTTCCAAAGGGGACATCCTCTTACAACCTACGTTGTCCTTGGTACACGCACATACTCCGCCTTCAAGGCGAAATTTATAGTAGAGGTTGTATCTGGGAAATTGCAGGTCAGGCGAATCAGTGCTTGCAGGGGAGACTTGTGTTTCTGATAGAAACAGAATGTCCGGTTGCACTTGCTCAAGGTGTTGATGAACAGTATTAAGATTCGACCGGATACCACGTAAGTTGCAGTAATGAATCCGGATGTTGGTACTTTCGATGACCGAGGTCGCTTGAGTGCTGCCCTCCCGGGCATCTGAATAGGGCAGAATTTTATTCCTGGCAGATCTTGCTCTTCTTAGTGGTATTGACGAATTTTTGTCCCCCCCCCCAACGAATCTTTGAGACGGCTCGACAAATCGATATAAGAAAATAAAATACTTATCTTTTTTGGGATTTTTTAATGGTGTACTTTAAATTATACAATCTAAACGTTTCGATAACACTTACAGTTATCTTCGTCAGTAGTAATGTTTGTTAAAAATTGTTAAAGATGTAGTAAACAATTTTGTCAAATTTGAAAAATTAAAACATAAACATAAGCCTGCTATTAGTATAACAGTTTGGGAAACATAAAGCCAACTATAAAATTTTTTTAGTAAAGAATAACTAGGTCATAAAATTAAATAATATTAAACTGCCTCAAAGATGACAAACCAGAACACTCTCTACGACGAAAGCTAACAATGAATATAAGAGTGTGGGAATCTCGCTCTACTCACCTGGGGTATAGCGTTTGTTTTATAACTCGCCATTTTAAGGGTTTAGCCGTTAAAACGCCATACTTGGCAAGTGCGTGTTGGCGAGTACATAAGGAATAACGGAGAAAGTGACCGGCAGGTGGTATTTCACCGGGCGGCATAGGGTATAAATGCCTTCCATCTATGAAGTTGTAGAATATCAGAGCTGAAAAGGAAGCGTTAATTGGTTTACATTGCATCTTACGAAAAAAAAATTTTTGTACGATTGCTGAATAAAGTAATTGCACTTAAAAAAGCAGGATATTCATTCACCTAATCTAATTAAAAGGATCGTGCATAAGTTGTATAGTACCACAATCTGTTTATGGTTAGTTTTGTAGGTGTTGGCAGCATTAAGATTAAAATAAATTGTTTACTTTGATTTATTATTTAGGTTCCAACTTGCATATTATTCCCATTTTAAACCAATCAAATCTGTTTATTATTGTCGTGAATCTTAACTTTTCTATTTTTTTTAACTTCCTTTTTATTTAATTGAAGGGTAATAATAAATAACGATACTGACCCTGTTAGCTCTTTCGTCTTTAATTACCTAGTCCTAGGGTCAATTAATTACAATTGAGATTAAATATAATAACAATGGTAAAAGATAGACTGCATTTCAAATTTGCTGTCAAAGAAAAATATAATATAAAATAATATGAAATACAACGTTATAATTAAACTCATAATTTAATATAGTACCAAATATAAAATAGCAATCATAGATATTATTTACGGGTTTTTTTATTTATTTAAGGAACCATTTCACATGTTACAAAAATTCTACTGTTTTGATTATTATTATTTTCGTTTATTATTTATATTCAAACCGACAAAAATCTGTTCAAAAGCTTCGTATTTCGTATTTAAATTAAATTAGATTGTTTCCTACGCGACTTGCTTTCATTTATTTGAGAAAAGAAAAAGTATTTAATTTAGAATTCCGATTACAAATTAGAGCTAGTTATTTGTTTATTTCATCTATTCATATGCTTTTCCTTTATACTTTGGATTGCGGATTCGATTCAGTTATTTATTTTTATCATTTAATTTAATAGAATGATTCTTACGACAATGCTTACGCCTGGGTATGTTATAGAAAGGGGTTTATTAGATACATCTGATCTATTTTTCCTACAGTTAGAGATATGTATTAATGACTGTTTCATACTCCTCGCTGGAGTGGGATAAAATAAGTTATTTTGTTCTATAACATTCATTGTTATTGCAAAAATGTTTACCTGTTTGAGTTTAAGACAAAAGGGTGGTATTTGCCCTTTAAGTTTACTTTACAATTCTACGAGTTTAACAATCACATCAGGTATGGGTTTAAATGATCCATAATTTTTAGTAAGAATACGAACCTTTAGCAATCCCAAATGTTATTTACGCGCCTTTTTTACACGTTACAAGAACTCTTCTAGTTAGATTATTATTGTCTTTATACATTATTAACATTCAAACCGCTGGGTGTAAAAATCTGTTCAAAAACTCACCCCTAGCGTACAGTAACTTTATTGATTTAGAAATTGACATTTTAATCACTAACCAAAGGTAGAGGCTAGAGCCACCCCAAACACGTCCTATCGCTTTTACGACCCGAACTGAACTTCTATTTTACATAAGACATTCTTTAAAAATATTAAAATGATAGGCATTCGTTTATAAATCATTTGTCAATGGTTACATTATAAAAGGTGTTTACAAAATCAAGATGTACCTAAAATAATGCCGCGTCCAGACTAAAATACTAAAATATTAATGTAATCAGAATAAGTTATAGACTAAGATGTGATGTTAAATTGTATTAAACTAAATGATCTTTAATTAATTACTTAATATTAAATATCAACTTCGCTTTCATAATCACTATCCTTATTTAAATCTATTATCATTGGTGCAATGTCGTCTTGTTCAAACACCACTTCGCGATCCCACCATCTATGTACTTTTCTAACAGCAGTTAAAGGTAAAAAGGACCACCATTATCACGTTACGCTTCGAAAAACGGAATTATATATGCAATCATCTCTTTTCCTCTACTACCAGGCCGCTTGCGAGGTATGTATATGATATAATATATATATATATATATATATATATATATATATATATATATATATATATATATATATATATATATATATTTACAGACTTCAAGACAAAATTAAAGTAGTTATCGTTTATGTTATTTTACTGTTTAATTACCTCATGTATCTGTGCCTAAGGTTTGAAATTGGTCGGCAGGCCTCGTTGCTGACGACAGTGCAAGGAAAGAACGGAGAGTTGGTACGTGGAGTGTTAGAGGTATGCATGGTAAACAATTTGAAATTACGACTGTAATGAATGAAAGGCAGGTTGTGTGTATCGGAGGCAAAGCGCTGTGTAGACGAAAGATGGCAGCCTAACACTACCATCAGGAGTTGAGGGTGAAATGCATGGCGCTGAAGGAATTGAGGTGACCGTGAGCGAAAGAGCGAAAAGATGTATTAAATAGTACTAATTAGTACCCCCGGGTAAGGTAAGTTATAATGAAAGTGAAATTTCGAAAAACGTTTTTTACTGCATGCTATGCATCTGTGAATGGAGATAGGCACCAAGTGTGCTAGAACTTTTGTAATGATGTAGAGAACGTGCTGAACGTAAGACAAACGAAATAATGGTGATATTGTGAGAAATAAATGGATGGCTTGGTTTACAGGGAGGATATAGTGATCGCGTCCTAGGATAGTTCACAGAACGAAGAATCAATGAGGACGATGAACGTTTGGTGTGGAGAGAAACTTGTTCGTATCTAATACGTGGTTTAAGCATAAAAATGTGCATATGTACACATGGCAAAGGGGTGAATCTAATAGCATGACTGACTTGATAGTGTATGATAAACGACTTAAAAGCCTGGTGAGAAATACAAAAGTAATGTGCGAATCAGAGTGTCGATCGGACCACTGCTTGGTTATATCAAGAGTGTGTCTAGGGCCAAAATAGGTCTAAGGAAGGAAAGCAAACGTAGTGCTAACGTCTAAGATTGGGGTAGACAATCTAGTAGATAACAGTGCGAGAATGAAATATGCAGATTCTGTTAGTAGAGAGAAGCAGTGTGGAACGAACAAATAAAAGAAAATGACGATGAAAGTGCGTCAGTAAGCTTGAAAAACTGTTGTCAATTGTGCAGTGCGGGTATGTGGAAAAGCGATTATAGACAGACAGAAATAATGTGCTTGGTAGAATGAATCGGTAAAAAGGTAGTATGTACGAAAAAGAAGCGTTTATGGCAATGAATGCTGCACAAAATGGGACTAAGAAAAAGCTGTGGTGTGGGTACACAGATTAAAAAACAAAGAAGCGAAAGAGGCAGTCAGAATAAGTAAAGAGGAAGTAATGGCTGCAGAAGGAGGGGAAAAAATAGTGATTTTGATGAAATCAGAAGGCTCTTATAAAAATGGGTCAAACATTCAAGGCGTGGCCGAAAACAAGACGTTGTAGGAGTGGTGAATACGAAAATAATACAAAAGAGTTAAATAAGGAGAACTTAAAAGGAAAAGTGAATGAAAATGAGGAGAATATTGGGTTAAATGTGATAGTAGGAAAGTTGAAAAACGGTAAAAGAGCAGGCATGTATGAAATCACTGGTAAAATGCTAAAATGTGGGGGAGCAAAGCTTACACAAAGATTGTGTGAATTATTCAACGCATGTCTTACGTGTCGAAAAGTGCCGAGTGATTGTAAGAACGCGATCATTCTACCACTGTATAAGGGTAAGGGAAACAAGATTGATTGCAAAAACTATCCAGGAATAATTCTACTCAGTGCAGCTCGTAAACTATTTGGAAGTGTACTGATTGATAGAGTATGTGAAACTACCCAAACTAAGATCTGGGATAACTTTATGTCAGGGCGAGGATGTGTTGATCAGATAGTTGCTCTTCAGCAGGTGATCGAAAGTGTTTAATTGTAAAAAGAACCTGTACAGTGCGTTTGTAGATCTGCGGAAAGTATATGATCAAGTAAATAAGAAGAAGCTGTGGGAAATATTAAATGAATCTGACGTAAGTAAAGGTCTAATAAACGGAATAAGGGCAGTATATAATGGTAGCCAGTCATATGTTAGGGTAAGAGAAGGTTCGAGTAAATACTATAATATTGAGCATGGATAAACGTATTAGAAAAACATGCACCTTTACAAATGATATAATGGTTGGTGAAGTAAACGTACAAGTTCTGGTGTATGCTGATGCCAGTCTTATTAAGCGAGAATGAGGATGGGCTACAAACAGCTCTGAGGAACTTTGATATGGCCTGTGAGAGCACGGACTTAAAGTTAACCATTAATAAAACAAAGACTGTTGTGTTCTGTCGAGAACGTGAAAAGGAGTGGGGTATTTACCCTGCATGATAAAATTGTGGAACAAGTGGACGAGTTGGTATATCTGGGTACAATGTTCACTGCAGATGGTACAATGGGTTGCGAGATTGGACGACGTGTCAGTTCTGGAAGGAAAAAAGGCTGGAAGTATATGGACGATAATGAAAGACGAAAGCATGATTGCAGCTGCGAAAGGAGCAATCTGTAATGGCATGTTAGTACCGTATGCGGGTAGTGAGACATGGGTATGTTAAGAAAGCACGAAAACATAATAAATTCTGTGAGCATAAGATTCCTGAGCAGTGCAAGTGGTGAAACAGAAGGGATAAGGTGAAGAATGAGTGTATAATGAAGGAGTGTGGCGAAGAAAAGACGACGATGGATAGGTATAAACGTAGTACACTACGTTGGTTTGGTCACGTCGAAGGAACGAGCAACAAAAGGGTAATAGAACATGTATGTGGGTGAAGTTAGAGGTAAGGACGCATCTGGTAGGCCGCGTAAAACTTGGCTGAATGCAATAGTGTGTATGATAAAAGAAAGGAAGGTAAGGAGTTTTCAAAATAAAAGAGCGTGTCAGAGACAATGCATGAATCTTGCGAAACCTAGGGAGTTATGCAAGGATAGGAAAGCCTACCCCCCATGGGAGTGGTGTGACTGGCATGTTATGTTAAGTTATGATAATATGCACTATTGGTAACAAACAAATCCTCACTGTATATATATATATATATATATATATATATATATATGTGAGACACAAATTGGTGATCTTTTAATATTTATTGAAAACTACAAAGTGCATATTTCGTGTTTACCCTCCAATCACTGTAGTGAAATGAAAGCAATCATGAAAAGTTAAAGTTTTATTAAAACATAGCATTAATGAAACAAATGAAAAGAAATTAATAGTCTTCAATATTTATAAATTTATTTCGTACTAATGTTAAAGGTAAGATAATTTCAAACATTACTGAATAAATTAAATAGTAAAATATCCTAAAATATTCATATGTAATTTTATTTTAAAAGTTGTAAAATTGTATATAAGCAAATTAATAGCCGGAAGGTACTAAACAAAGACAGGAAATGATTAATTTCTAAGATTTATTAAAATTTACAGAATATTTTGTTTAATGATAAGAGAGTTTTAACGATCTGTTTGAAATTTTAGGTATACATGAATGAGTCAATTACATAGTAAACGTAATGTAAACGATAGGTATTTACATTTATCTTAATTTTGAAGTTTATAATATTGTATGTATGCAAGCAATCTTTTAATGTTTATTGAAATCCACCTAAAATTCATATATTTTTATGTTTCCATTGATCATACTAAAATGAAAGTAAGTCATAATAAAAAGTAAAGGTTTTATTAATACTGATAACATTAATGAAACAAAAGTAAAGAAATGAATCACCTTTACTGCAATATTTACTTAATACTGTCGCTCAAGGTAAGATTATTTCAAATTTTAGGTATACTTTATTAAACAAATTAAAAAGTGAGATAACGTAAAAGATAACCATTCAAAAATAATTTTATCTTAAAAGCTGTAACATTGAACGCATGCAAATTAAAAAAGTGGTACACAAAAAAATAGGAAATCATTAACTTCTAACATTTATTGAAACTTAATTAATAATTTGGATAGTGATAAGATAATTTTGCCGCGATTAAATTAGTTAATTAAGTGTTAAAAATAACATAAACGATGTATATTTAAATTTAATTTTATTTTAAAGTCCTCAAATTGTATTCATGCAAATTGCAATTACCGGAAATTGAAAAGAATTTAAAAATTCGGTTCTTATGTTTACTACGATTTCAATAGTACACAAGTTATAATACAATGTAAAGGTTTTATTAAAACTGGTAACACAGGTAGGATAAATAAACGAAATTAATTGTTTCTGACATTTATTGAAATCTTCATATTTTACTTGATTGTAAACGTGTTTTGTTGATCAACATCGAATTTTAGGCTTCCACAAATAAGCTAATTAAATAGTAATATTAAAAACAGCGGTACGGATTAAAATATATTTTTTTAATACTTTAAATCGTAAGAAAAGTTGTCACATTTAATAAAATAACGCATTTATTTCCTCTCGTCTAAACTTTTGTCACAAAGTATGTAACGTACAAATTTTAAACATTTTTTCAAACGAAAGGTATTATTTCCAGTAATGAATACTAACAGTCGTAAAAGGGGAGACGTGAAATAAACAACTGGTTGACCTTGTAACGCACGTGGTTTTAAGTGTGTGGTGTGACAAGGTAAATGGTGCTACTATGACAAATCTCTTATACTTTTCGATGGAAGCACCGTCTTCAGATCTACAGCGTCAACTAAAATCACGATTTTATAGATATACGTTAGTTGTAGCACAATCGCCAAATTATGTATTTAAGTACATGTAGTATAGTAGTACACCCGACTGAAAAAGCCCACTCCCAAGGCGATCTAATTTAGACATTTTGGACACCTATTAAATATTAGCAATAACCAAGATCGTACTGAAATAGTTAGGTAAATGTTCCATTATATTACGGGCACGTCGATATTCTCTTAAACAACCAGTTAGTTAATAAACGAATTCTTATGAAAATACGTACTGCCTGGTTCGAAACTGACTTGAAAATCTGTTATATGAAAAGAACAATTATATTTTTTATATTTTTAATGAATTTCGATATGTGTGTATTTATAAAACCAAACAAATAATGTTATTTTTATTCCATTATAATGAAATTAGATAATAAATTTAAATATCATTACGGCTTAGTTTAAGGAATTTCAAACAGCTCCATTAACCTGAACGTAAATTTTAAGGAAACGTTATCTATCAACGGAAATGATCAGTGAGAATTATCTGCCACAACATAATCACATTTAGTAAATTAAGAATACCATCTATAATTTTACATTTAAGCTCCGATTTGTGGCTTCTTACTACCACCATAGTGTATAACTCGTCGTTGAGGGCTCATAAGTAAAACGCCGAAAATAAAACAAAGGTATATATATATATATATATATATATATATATATATATATATATATATATATATATATATATATATATTTTCGATATAAATAAATTAAAGTGTCATCTTCAGGGAGGAACTACAAAAATGATGTCAACAATAGTAAACTAAAATACTTAAAATACTTACAAATTATGCAATAATGGTCAAATTTAATTAAAATGTGCGTAAAAATATTTAAAACTATTGTACTTTAACGTCATGGTCACAATGAATGTATACAGGGTGGCCCATTAGTGTGCGGAAGTGCAATAACTTACTTAGGATCAAAAATACAAACACATGTTTTAAATAAAAGTTGTTATGTTTGCGCAGATACACATTTCCAAAATATTTTGAGATATACAAGGTGTTTAGCCAAAGCGAGATAACATGAAGTTTGCTTTTTTTAATAGAACACTCCGTATATTTGTTTACCATCGAATTTAGCGTAAAATTCTGCATCTAGCCCTATCTTTTCTTTTCCCATAAATTGCGACGTTGCCAAACTAGAGCGAAAAATATGAAGATTTGACGAAAATTGGTGCACCATAAATGTTGCCAAATAAACGGTATCAGTGATAAGCAACTAAACTTATTTGGTAGGTACGAAGGTAAAGGATGGCTGAAATGTCTGAACATAGTAGAAGTTTCGTTTCGGGTTCGGGGTGTTTTTTGGATAAGTTAATTCAGGTCAGGTCAATTAGCAAAAACTTCATTTTTTAAATGGAACACCCAGTATATTATTTTATCATCTTGTAAAACTATTTTATCCCTTCGAATTATGTCTGTATAATGTACTCTCTAAAATTGATTGTTTTTAAGAAAATTACATTTTAGTTTATGATTTAAAAATATTCATGTTTTTAACAAGCAAGCTCTGAATGTGACGTTTAGAATACTTCTACTTTCTATACTTTTTCTGACAAAATCAAACCAGTAATTTTCTATCTTTAAAAACTGTCATAAAATAAATAGGGTATCTACAAAACTTAATTAAGCAAAAGCAACCTTACCAACAAATGAAATGAAAATATCCATAGTTTTAACAAGTAACCTGTGAATTTGACGTTTGCGCAAGTCAGAGTGATTAATTATTATCTAGACGTGTTGTAAATGTGTAGCTATTAAGAACTAGAAAGCAATTAAGATCATGAATTTTCCGATAGATGAATCGACAGATATGATTTTTGTACTGCGTGCCAGTGATAAAAACTGTTTACTCACACAAAGGATTTATCAACAGATAGAAGACAGCCAAGAAAAAATAGATTGGAAAATGTACCTTAACGATTTATCAGAACTGGCAGTGTAACTTACGAAAAAAGCGAAAGGTTGAAGACTGTAATAACAGAGGACAACGATATGACCGTAATGTTAAAAGATACGGAATATCCTCATATCTCGACACGGGAAATAACAAAATAAACCGACATAAGTCGTACTGTCGTCCAAAAAATTCTGTCTAAGAACAAAATGCATCCTTACCATATACAGCGAATGCGGGAACTATTGGATGATGAAAAGCTGTTAACCTTTTGTGAGTGGGCTCAACAACAAATTGAGCAAAACAGAGATTTCTTCAATTTGGTATTATTTGCCGATGAAGCAAGTTTTCATAAAAATGAGTTTGTTAATAGACACAATTTCCATTATTATGCAACAGATCAACCGCATTGTATACGGACTATCAGTCAAACAAGGTGGTGATTAAGTGTATGGTGTGGAATAATTGGGAATCATGTCATAGGCCCATATTTCTTTGACGGAACTGTTAATGGGCAAGCTTATTTCAATTTCTTACAAGACGAATTACCACAATTACTTCAGCAATTACCTGCTCATGTTAGGCGGCGAATGTGGTACCTACATGACGGGGCACCAGTTCACCATACCCAACTGATCAATATACATTTAAATAATGAATTTCCCGGACGATGGATAGGCCCCATAAATGTCCACCTCGTTCACCAAAACTTACAAAAATGAATTTTTTTTACTGGGGTTATGTCATAGAATAAGTATACAAAACACCCGCGACTACTAAGGTAGATATGAAGAATAGAATTAGAGAGGTTTTCCAAACTGCTGATGTCGATATGTTACATCGTGCTAGTAGAGCTTTTGAAGATCGCATACATTATTGTATGGAAGTGAATCGTGGTCATTTTGAACATTTAATAAGATAGTTATCTAACGTTTTTAGTTCTTTCTTATTTGTTAGTTATTTTTTGTTTTATTTGTTTATTTTGAGTTTTGTAGATACTCCATTTACTTTATTACATTTTTTAAAAGTAAAAAATTACTGGTTTGATTTTGTAACAAAAAATTATCGAGAGTAGAAGTATTCTAAACGTCACAGCTTGCTTGTTAAAAACGAATATTTTCAAATCATAAACTAAAAATGCAATTTTCTTAAAAACAATCAATTTTAGAGAGTACATTATACACACACAATTCAAAGGCATTAAATAGTTTTACAAGATGGTAAAATAATATACTGGGTGTTTCATTTAAAAAAATGAAGTTTTTGCTAAATGAAATCTCCTGAACTAATGCTTATCCAAAAAAACACCCCGAACCCCAAAGGGAACTTCTACTACGTTCAGACATTTCAGCCTTCCTTTACCTTCGTACCTACCAAATAAGTTTAGTTGCCTATCACTGATAACGTTTATTTGGCAGCATTTATAGTGCACTAATTTTCGTCAAATTTTCATATTTTTCGCTCCAGCTTGGCAACGTGGAAATTTATGGGAAAAGAAAATATAGGGCTAGATGCAGAATTTTACGCTGAATTTTACGCTGAATTCGATGGTAAACAAATATACAGAGTGTCCTATTAAAAAAAAGTAAACTTCATGTTGTCTCGCTTAGGCTGAACACCCTGTATATCTCAAAATATTTTAGAAATGTGTATCTGCGCAAACATAACGACTTTTATTTAAAACATTTGTTTGCATTTGTGATCCTAAGTAAGTGATTGCACTTCCACAAACTAATGGGCCACCCTGTATATAAAATAACAAAGATAAGTAAAATATCGGAAAACCTATTAAGTAACAACAATTACAAGACTCTGACTATTAACAATTAAAATAAATCCAACAAAATTAACAATAGCGAACAGTTAGTATATATTATAAAAACAATTAGCAATATTCGGTACCACCGGTGGCTGACTAATTACTTCGTTAAGTAAATTAACATCTTTTTTGAGGAAAGTGTTAATGTAAAAGTTTTCTTTAAATTTTATGAGGTTTAAATCATTGCTGCTATTAGAGTTTAAAACCTCTATGTTATCTATATTAAAATCATGTCCCTCCGTTAGTATACGTTCCGCAAAATGCGAAAATTGGGTACCTTTGTTGTTATTTTTTATTTGTTTCAGATGTTTCTTAGCTCGAGTCAATATGTTACGTGTGGTCATACCCACGTATATAGATTCATAGTTTTCACAATTCAGCTTGTAGATACCAGGTAACTGGAATATGCCAGTTTTATCCTTTTTTGCATTTTTAGAGGTAGTAATGATGAACTGAAACTCTTTTTAATGACATCAACAGTTGGCACAGTAATATAAAATTTACGAAAGAGTTAGAAGTTAATAAGTCTCTGCCTTTTCTAGATGTTTTGATTACGAGGGATAGAAACCATCTAGAGTTTAGCATCTATCGCAAAAATACCCTAAGTAATTCACCTCTAAATTTCCGTTTAGCTGCTATACGTTTATACGTTTATAGACTATACAATTATGGTCTTAATAGTACCAACTATGATTTGGAGAAGAAAGTTATATATGACATAGCTGTCATTAACGGTTATGACAAAGAAGTAGTGGACAAAATAATAAAAACAGTTAACAAGAATAAAAAACTACGTCAGCTCACCACTCTGGAAAAGATTCAAGGCGACAAAAAATACTTTGTGCTTCCTTATTATGGCCCTGTATCGCAGACTATTGCTAATTGCTTGCGTGCCTGTAATATATAAATCTGTTTTAAAGTTCCCAATAGCATTGGAGCCAGTCTTTGTAATTTTAAGGACAAAAGTGACATACTCCTGTTACATGACACCTACAAGCTGAATTGTGAAAACTGTGAATCTATACGTGGGTGTGACCACACGTAACATATTGACTCGAGCTAAGGAATATTTGAAACAAATAAAAAATAACAACAAGGTATCCAGGTTTCGCATTTTGCGGAACATATACTAACAAAGGGACATGATTTTAAAATAGATGCTTTAAACTCTAATAGCAGCAATGACTTAAACCTCATAAAACTTAAAACAAAAGTTTACATTAACTCTTTCCTCAAAAAGATAATAATTTACTTAACGAAGTAATTAGTCAGCCACAGGTGATACCGAATATTGTTAATAGTTTTTATAATACATATTATGTTTGCTATTGTTAATTTTATTGGATTTATTTTAATTGTTAATAGTCAGAGTCTTGTAATTGTTGTTACTTAGTAGGTTTTCCCATATTTTATTTACCTTTGTTATTTGATATATACATTCAGTGTGACCATCACGTTAAAGTAGAATAGTTTTAAATATTTTTACGCATATTTTAATTAAATTTGACCATTATTGCATAATTTGTAAGTATTTTAAGTATTTTAGTTTACTATTGTTGACATCATTTTTGTAGTTCCTCCCTGAAGATATATATATATATATATATATATATATATATATATATATATATATATATATATATATATATATATATATATGAGCTATTCAGTTATTAAATATATTTTGGGAAAATTGGTTTTGAGCTACTTCAGAACTTAATTATGAGTGATAATCTTGAAATTTTGCTTTTCATGTCCCCTTTTAATAATTCAATAAGTTTCCTAGATAGTAATTCCGGGAGATGGTACATTTGAATTTTCGCGCCAACAGTTGAGCTTAGCAACGTTGCTGTCGTTCAACGGCAGTGTTGCATCAATCACACGCTGAAGATCTCGGTGTTGAATCAAACAAAAGGTGCGTTATGCACAAAAATAGGTTCCAGAGGTTCTGAAAATAATTGAGCAGCGTAAACAAGCCGAAATGTTTCTCACCCTACCTGCAATTTTTGTGGGTGTTTTAAGGTTAAGGTGGCCATGGGGATTGTTAAGGTTATAATCGGTTGGCGGAGTTGCCGAGTTTGTGTTCTATTTGAAAAATTACCTGTGCCTTCTCCCCCGTAATATTGAGAGAGAACATAGTAAATTTGTGGGAGAGATGGTTCATGTGCCACCTGTCTCGTAGAATATGTATGCTTGTAAAACTATAAGCCAGGTTATGATGTTTGGAACTGTTTTTAAAGCGAAATTTAGACTTAAGTGTAAGGAAAGCTGAAAGCGTTTTACCAGTAAGATGCCAGGAGATCAATAAAATACAAGTAAATCTTATTTCAATCTTTTGGAAGCTACATTGGAAGTAGTTTGAACAAATAATTTGCCCAGTCGTCATAGCTCAAAGATGATACTAAAATGTTGCTGCCATTACTTCAACTGAAAAAGGAGAAACGATTACCGTAATTGCATGTTGCAACGCGGAGGGTATCTTTATACCACTGGGCTGTGTATTTAAAGGGAGGTATAAAAAAACAGACTTTGGGGACAGTACGCCGCCTGGATCTGTTGTCTTCATGATTGCAAATTGTCCCAAACCCATTTCGTTCTACCAAGTGGGTGATTTTAATATTAGAGATGCTGGAGTATCCACAACAACATGACAGTATCCAGAACAATGAGACGTGGTCCTCTTATGCTTGCTAATCGATACTACACAGTTTCTCCAGCCGTTAGATAGATCATTTTTTGAGAGCTTGAAGAGCTACGCGTTTGAACGCTCTAATCCAAAAAAGAAAGCTGTACCCGGCTATGCTTTCCAAACCTCCGAGGCTGCTACAAGAAACGCAACCGTTACTGACACCCGTAGTTACACAACTCTAGCTGCTACCTTATCATCGATCCAGCAAGGCAAAGCCACTCTGAAACTAGCTGACGAGGTTCAAAGAGGAGGTACTAGTAACGTCCAAAAAGCAAATCAAGAAAATGATATCCAAGGACCGTGTTAGACAAATTTAGTCCAGTATCATGTACATCTTCCATAGGTAGTATTGAAAAATCGAACCAAGCAGGTGGCAGCCGCTGTACCATCACCGGAGCGTATAGAATCAAAACACGCGAGAACAAGACGAGGCTATGAAAACAATGACGAAGATTAAACCAAAGAAGAAGTTCATTGCAGTCAAGAAAGGGGTCTCAAATCAGTCATCAACAGATTTCGCATACAAGAATCTGCTGATAGTCTTTCTGAAAAGCATGAATGCTAGTACCAGGGGTGTAGTGGAAAATATAGTGGAACGTTGAAGCCTCCATTGTCAGCGATGGTATCATGAGAGTGGTTCAAAATATTTGAATATTTTTGATACGTGCAGAAAGGTTTTGAGTCACAAAAACCATTAAATGTTAGTCTTTGCCAACTCACCCAAGCATGTCTTAGGTGACGAGAATAGATTGTATATTTTTCTCAAGAATACCTTTATATTTTTGATATCCTCATGTGAGAGGTTATTTATGTTAGTGTTCTAATAACGAGATATTTTTGTACCTTGTTATCCCGTTTACTTCTAAATTTATATTAACTTGAGAATTACCCTATACTGAAAAATTACTCTTTTACACTAAACCTTTTATCTCCAAAAATAGCCGAGATATTGCTTACAACACAGATTATGGGACACCTAACATGGGCATCAACAACGGCACAAAACATAATAACTCAACCAACCGCAATTTAATTTTCAAACAAAGTAGTTTCGGTTATTCAAATTCCTGGGTTATAACATTCTAACGATAATTCAAATAATTAAACAGGAAAGTCCAATCTGATAACATTAATCACTAACCTAATTAAAATATTAAAATTATTTTCGGGGTATAATGTTTCTACCAGTGCTATTTTTTTTACATAACCTTCCAAAGTCTTGAAAACAACAATAATGATTTATGAGAGACACGTTTAGATGCTAAATTAAAAACAAAGAATTACAAATATGCTGATGTATTGTCAAAAATACTGTATTAGAGTTTACGCGTTTTAATTAATTCTTGAGGCTTATTTGGTTTTGTATTGAGAAATATTATAAGGAAAAGATAAGTAAAATTGAATTTTAAAAAAATATGCGAACATTTTGCACGGAAGTTAATCGATATTCCCATATTGAAGAAAATATTAAATCATATATATATATATATATATATATATATATATATATATATATATATATAAGTTTTAGTACTTTATCCATGTCGTTAGCAACTGCTTAATATTTGTTTTCACAACGCTTCACTGTTAAAATCAATAGGTAGTAATATATTCAGATTGTGTCCGTAATTATTAAACAAATTATCTAAATTGTATAATTGTTAACAATGGTAGAAATCTTCTGTATGAAATGTTTCTTTTTTGAGATTTTCTCTGTGTATTAAAGTGTGCTTATGAATCAACTAAACATTCTATTACTATAGACATTCAATAAGGTTACGTTGATTTTTACTAATCGTGCTAATACAGATATCAGTTTTTCATTAAACAATCATCATAGATGAATCTTTAGTGTCAAATTTTTTATATATACTTGAATACTTGAGTACATGTTTGTTCTATGGCTAGCAATGGTGTATTTAAATGAATAATAAATACATGAATTAGAATTGTATCACATATATGATGTAATCTTTATGTCAGGTTAAATTTTGCTATATATATAATACCTTAGTAATGTTTGTTTATGTAGAATTTATTCTGTTTTAAATCAACTAAATATCCATGAATTAGAATTTGTATCATCATATATGATGTAATTTTATAGTTTTAAATTTTTGTATATATATTGCAATATTGAGGATACATGTTTGTTCTATTGACATGGTGTATTCTGTTTTAAATAACAATAAATATAGCAATTAGAATTTGTATCATCATATATGATGTAATCTTTATATTCACTTAAATTTTTTCGCTTATATCTAGAATACCTTGAGGTACATGTTTGTTCTATGGCTAATGGTATTCTGTTTTAAATCGAATAATAAATATCCATGCGAATTAGAATCTTGGTATCATCATATATGATGTAATCTTTATGAGTGTCAGGCTTAAACCCTTTTTTCGCTATATATACTTGGCAAATACCTTGAGGCCCGTATATGTTTGTTCTATAGCGTAGCACATCCGGTGTATTCTGTTTTAAATCGAACAATAAATATCCATGCGAATTAGAATCTTGGTACGCAGCCTTTACAAATTTAGGGTTGTCAGGTGAAATCTACCTTGCTAAATGCTGTATCTGTGCCCTGTCACGTGGGTTTTTAACAAGATGTAATGAGCGTTGATAGAGATGTCTCGCTGTCCACGTCCTTGATGAAATATATTTTGAGTTAAGAAAAACACGCTTAGACTTCTATGATGACAACCCTTTGTAAAAATATCAACCACCGAACCGTTAGTCTCACCCGTTAGATCGTCAATTATTATTAAGATCGGTTTTCCACCGTCAAACTGTTCTATATCAGGTAATCATTTTTGAAATTCCACTGGGAGATTTTTGAATAGTGGTTGCCATTCACCGTAAAACCAGATAATTTTTTCGAAAGCTGTATTGCAGACAGTTTGGACATTTTTTAGAAAATTTCCCACACCCCGATGGTCCCGCCACTATTGCAGAAAAGGGATGCTTTAACTGACCTTCCACCTCGAAACGCTAATCAATACTAAAGAGTATTCTGTTATCTACACAACTTAAATACAATTTTTATGATAGGACCACTTATCAGGATACAACTTCCAATGTATAAATAAATTAGGTTACAATCTGTAGATGGGATTAAAATAAATATAATAATAATTTTAATAACAATTATGCAATCTCCTTTGATAAAAAAGGGCCTTAATAAATATTAATAAAGATTAAATAACACCTTTTTATTCTCAGGTGAAAAAATACGTGGGCATAGATAAAAAAATGGCGTCACAAAAAAAATGGCAGGCGGTGCCCCTCTTCTACTGCTAGTAGGCTATGTATTCGAGAAGACATTTTCAGCAATTTCTTTAGTTATAATATCGTATAACCATATTATCAACTAATTTATCTTAAATATTGTAAATAAATATTTGAGTGCTGCAAATGTAAATCGGGTTAAACTTTAATTGCAAAGAAAATATTACATACATTTTTCTAGATTTAAAAGATAATACTTTGAAGATCTTTTTCCTGTACTTTGCTGAGCTAGTGACTTGAAACTTATTATTAATAAACAGCGAAAGAAACATCAAGAATTAACTAATAAGATAGAGCTATTCTTGACCTTAAATACTTCTACTTTAGTTGACAGACAATTTTAGAGTATTATGTTAGGGGGCTGTCTGATAAGAAATTTTATGGCCTTTCACATGGTGTATGTGTTTCTTTGCTATATGGAATGGGAAACTGACAATTTTAGTAAATATTTAATAATATTGTTAAAAATCACGAAAACCATAAAGATGAAATATCTGAAACAGTTAAAATCGGACCCTTGGTTATATAACTGTTTTTGTTGGAAATGAGCTATATAATCATTTCCTCAAATATCTTCCTCACGTCATAGGACACTGTATATATATATATATATATATATATATATATATATATATATATATATATATTGTAATGGCTAAATATTGTAATGTATACTTTCTATATCTTTAATAGCAATATCTCTCATTATTTTAGTAGATAAAAGGTTTTGTAAGTAATTTTGCAGTATACAATCAAGTTAATATAAATTTAGAAGTAAACTAATGAGGTACAAAATACTCGTTATTAGAACACTAACATAAATAACGCTCTCACATGAGGATATCAAAAGTATAAAGGTATTCTTGAGAAAATATACAATCTATTCTCGTCACTAAGACATTTGGATGAGTTGGTAGTGGTATTTGTGCCTCAAAATTTCTGCACATATAAAAATATTCAAATATTTGAACCATTGATACCATCACTGACAATATAACGTTATATATTTCAAATGGTAATATACTTTTCGAAAGACTATCACTAATTATTGCAGATCAAAATCTGTTGTTTGAGTTAATCCTTCCTTCACTGCAATGCTCTTCTTCTTCTTTGGTTTAATCTTTGTCGTTGTTTTATATTTTTATATATTTTAATTTATTTATATTACATTAATATTTAATATATATATATATATATATATATATATATATATATATATATATAT